>LPNX010258664.1:189616-258439 GCA_001517045.1 Pseudotsuga menziesii
ACAATATATAAGATACATAGAAGAATACATTCTGAAGTTACATGTACATCAACATTCCTTCAGCATAAAAATGCAAAGATTCAAGTCCCCTCTCATGGACCTCCCTACCTATATTTATATGCTTTATGAAGAGTTAGGGTTGAAGACAAAGTAGTTACAACTAAAGGAGTCAGTTGCATAACTACCCAAACTACCTAAATTTCAAAATACGTATTTTTTTGACATTTTCAGGAGGCGTACGTGGGTCACAGAGACAACAGTCACATACGCGAGGAGTTATATGTGGGTTGCAATGCATATAGTTGCATATTTAAGGTGTACGCGAGTATTATATATAGCAAGTCACGTACATATGCAGGTTTCCTTAAGGAAACTCGCATACACATCAAAAAATTCATTTTTAGGGTACTTCTGTGCATTTTCAGAATTTGGTGTCTGCTAGAAAGTTTTATTTAACTAAAATATATTTCCAATGGTGTAGATATGAGGTCAAACAGAGTTATAGAACTCAATATATGGGTCCTCCAAGTAAGATGTTTTTTCAGTGACTTTTAGTGACTTTCTTGAAGTGTCATCATGGAAGTGTTGACATGCGACGAAAACATAGGAAAGTGGTCACAGGCAGAGATGTGTCATTTTGAGCTATAATAGCTATGTTAGTACTTAATATCAGATCTGTTAATTATGTGCTAAATCCATAAGTTGATGCACATTGGCCTCTACTATTATGTAGAAAATTTGTTCCATTAGACCTCCCTTGAACATCTTGGGTGAGACCTCATCTGCTCTGCGGGTGTTGTTGAATAGGGTAATACTTGTCCGTGCCATTGCTCAAGGAGATTGTGATAGTTTATTTTTCAACAAAGTGGGAACCCCTGTCATCTAGTTTTTTTGGTTGGGTCTGTGTCAACCGATCTAGTATTGTATCATTCCATTATTTAGAAAATATATTGGCATGCAAAAATTCATTCACCATGCAAAGAATTCTCATCATTCAGATAAGAAAAACATTATGAAATTATATTACAACATATTCACCATTTAGATCTAATAATTCACATCACATAGACAACTTTCATAAGATCATAAATCAAATCACAAACAAACAAAATATAGAGCTTCCCGACAACATTCTCATTATATTACTTCAGCATTCCAAAATACATCCTTAACGCACATCATTTGGTCACCAGCTTTCGACCATGCTTAGAAAACAGTTCACAAGATAGACAAAACATAAGATCTTCTCTATAGTAAGATGATCTATATAGATTTAATCAAAATATCCTTATATGATTTACTCCTACATTTCTGACTCTATTTATAGGCTTGCGCCTTTATAAAATGGTCCACATATAACTAACTTCCTAGCTAACTCAGACCAAAATTACAAAAATGTGACAAAGCTGAACAATTATCAACATCTTCCTTTTGTGCAATTTTCTTTGATCCTTTTTGCTTTTTCACCATGCACATCCAATCCTCCTACCAACAATGGTGATGACTACTAGAAATATTACTTCCAACACATACAAAGAGAATGGTGTTCCTTCTTCTAACTAACCTCAGAGTTTGACACCTAAACAACTAGAGGAAATAAGAGGGAAAGGTATATTATTTAACTGTCACAACATGTACAGTAAGGGACATAAGTGTGGAGAAAGATAATTATTATACATAGAATGTGAATAAGAAGAACAAAAAGAACATGAACCGTTGCAAGCGTATGAACTAGAAGTGATTAATCCCACCATACCTTTTCATGCCTTTGATAAAATTAACACTACTCAAACTCTTAATATCAAAGGATATATAAAAAATTGTTAGGGTTAACTTGCACTTGAGATCGAGTCAAAGGTGGTTAGGTCTAGCACATGGTTTGGGCACATGGTTTGTTGTAGCCCATGGTATTGTCCCATGGTATTGCATGTGATTAAGCCTTTATAAGGCTTGAGAAGGATCCATTGTAATCATACTGGATGTGGGCATTGTATTGTACTGGAAGAGAGGCTGTGAGAGTGTGAAGAGGAAGTGCAACGATTTTGCTGCAGGGTGTATCCCTTCATCTTTCTGGACCGCAATAAAAGAACTGGAAAATTTCTTTGTGGACGTAGCCCATCATTTGGGTGAACCACGTTATATTTGTGTCTCTCTATACTGTTTTAATTTGTTTTGCATCTTGTTTATAAATTTAACTGTATATCTGTTATTGCTCTGCGGTCCTATTTTCTAACAATTGGTATCAGAGCCAAAAGGTCTATTTGGTTTGTAAACTTGTAGGAAAGAAAGGTTCCTGGTTCGAGTGGGAGAAATGGTAGAAGAAGGAAAGTTTAGGGTCGATAAATTTAACGGCCAAAACTATCAGTTATGGAAGATGCAAATGGAGGACTATCTGTACCAGAAAGATCTGTACCTGCCGTTGGGCGAAAAAGCAAAACAACCAACGGCTATCAAGGATTAAGAATGGGAGGTTCTTGATAGAAAGGCACTAGGAACAATAAAACTGTGCCTGGCTTCATCGATGGCCTTCAATATTTCGAAAGAAATAACAACAGAGGGTGTGATGAGCGCATTGAGTAAGCTGTATGAAAAACCCTCGGCTTCTAACAAGGTATTTTTAATGAAGCGTTTATTTAATATGAAGATGTCGAAAAGTGGATCTGTTGTTGACCATTTAAATGAGTTTAATACACTTACCAGTCAGTTAAGTTCTGTAAAAGTGAACTTTGATGATGAGGTTAGGGATCTTCTAATCTTGTGCGCATTGCCAGAAAGCTGGAATAGCTTGGTCATGGCTGTAAGTAACTCTGTCCCTAGTTCAAACACTTTTAAGTTTGATGATGTTGTTAGTGTTATT
The DNA here is from genome assembly GCA_001517045.1 of Pseudotsuga menziesii. Lineage (NCBI taxonomy): Eukaryota > Viridiplantae > Streptophyta > Pinopsida > Pinales > Pinaceae > Pseudotsuga > Pseudotsuga menziesii. The sequence goes on from LPNX010258664.1 coordinate 192,474, forward strand.
CTTAGCGAGGAAATGCGAAGGAAAAGCATAGGTGAAACATCAGGTAATGCGTTGACCATGGAGAGCAGAGGGAGACAAAAAGAGAGAGGAAGGAGCCTAGGAAATTGCGGCAAGTCTAAAAAGGGAAGATCCAAGTCCAGATTCGGAAAAATAGAATGCTAGAACTGCAGTAAGAAAGGACCTCTAAAGAAAGACTGCATAGCACCAAAGAAGAAAGGTGAGAGGCAATAAGAGACTACCCAGGAAGCTAATGTAGCAGGTGATGTGTTACAAGATGCTTTGATTCTTGCATTATATAATACTAGTGATTACTGGGTAGTATATTCAGGGGCTTCATGTCATGCTACACCCCATAGGAAATTCTTTTATGATTATGTTCAAGGTGATTTTGGGCATGTGTTATTGGGGGATGATGAACCATGTAAAATTGTTGGAAAGGGTAAGGTACGAATCAAACTAAATAATGGAAATGACTGGTTGCTAAAAGATGTAAGGCACATTCCTGCTATGAAAATAAATCTGATCTCAATAGGGCAGTTGGGAGATGGTAGCTGTTTGTCTACGTTTGGAGAAATGAGGTGGAAGGTTACTAAAGGATCAATGGTAATTGCAAAAGGAGATAGGATAGGTATGTTATATTTATGTCTTCATAACACTGATTATTCTATTTCTATAGCTTCCAAAGAAACAATTGCAGCGTTGTGGCATCATAGGCTTGGCCACATGAGTGAGAAGGGGATGCAAATTCTCCACTGAAGGAAAATGCTTCCAGATCTCAAGCAGGTAAGTTTGGAATTTTGTGAGAACTGTGTTTATGGAAAATAGAAGAGAGTTAGATTTCTCAAGGTTGGGAAACAAAAAAAGAGTGAAAAGTTAGAGCTTGTCCATACAGATGTATGGGGACCAGCTTAGGTACAATCTCTTGGTGGCTCTCGTTATTATGTTACTTTTATTGATGATGCAACTAGAAAAACTTGGGTTTATTGAATTAGACAGAAATCTGATGTGTTTGATACTTATAAGAAGTGGAAAGCTTTGGCTGAGAATGAGACAGGAAGAAGGTTGAAATGTCTCAGATATGATAATGGAGGTGAGTACTGCAGCAAGAAGTTTGACAGTTACTGTTCACACAATGGGATTCGCAGAGAGAAGACAGTCCTTGGAACACCCCAAGAAAATGGCGTGTTAGAAAGGATGAACAAAACGATCATGGAGCGTGCAAGGTGTATGAGATTGCATGCAGGGTTTCCCTTACGATTTTGGGCTGATGCTGTAAACACTGCTGTTTATTTAATAAACAGATGGCCTTCAAGTGCTTTGGATGGTGGAATTCCAGAGGAGGCATGGACAGGTAAACAGGTAAAATACTCATTTCTAAGAACTTTTGGTTGTGAAGCATTTGTCCATATTGATAAAGATGATAGAACAAAGCTTGAAGCTAAATCCAAGAAATGTACCTTTATTGGATACGGGGTTGATGATTTTGGTTATCGCTTATGGGATCTTAAAAATCGAAAAATCATTAGGAGTAGAGATGTAGTATTCAATGAAAAGGTCATGTACAAATATTAGTTGCAGGGAAAGAAAGAAGAAAAGGAAAACACAGTGCTTGATGAAATCAAAGAAAATGAAGTTCCAGAAGCACCAGAAAATCAAGAGCAACAGTAGGTACCTGAAACTCCTGCAACTGTAAGAAGGTCTACCAGGCTAATTAGACCCCCTGAACGATTCTCTCCTTCACTATATTATTTATTGATGACTAATTCTAGTGAACCAGAATGTTTTGAAGAAGCAATGCAGGTAGAAACTAGAAAGAAGTGGGAGCAAGGCATGGATGAGGAGATGGACTCATTGGTAAGAAACCAGACTTGGGATCTGGTTAAGTTGCCTGCAGGAAAAAGGGTATTGCAAAATAAATGGGTTTACAGGTTGAAGGAAGAAGATGGAGGAAAGAAGCAGTACAAGGCTAGACTTGTTGTAAAGGGGTTTGCACAAAACAAAGGTATAGACTTTGATGAAATATTTTCTCTTGTTGTTAAAATGACTTCAATTAGAACTATTTTAAGTCTAGTGGTGGTAGAAGATTTGCATCTTGAACAATTAGATGTAAAAATGACCTTTCTCCATGGGGATTTGGAGGAAGAGATTTATATGTAGCAACCACAAGGGTATGAGGTCAAAGGGAAGGAGAATTTGGTTTGCAGGTTGAAGAAGAGCTTGTATGGCCTGAAGCAAGATCCAAGGCAGTGGTATTAAAATTTGATAAGTTTATGAAAAAACAAGGTTATGATAGATGTCATTCTGACCACTGTGTTTATTTCAAGAGGCTAGATAACGAAGGATATATTATCTTGTTATTGTATGTGGATGACATGCTTGTGGCAGGGTCTAACATGCAGGATATAAATGTGCTCAAAAGAAAACTAGCTAAATCATTTGTGATGAAGGATTTGGGTGATGCAAAGAAAATCCTTGGTATGAGAATAACAAGAGACAGGAAAAATCACAAATTGACATTGTATCAAGGTGAGTACATAGAAAAGGTGTTGCATAGGTTTAGAATGCACAATGCAAAACCAGTTAGCACACCTTTGGCAAGACATTTCAAACTAAGCAAGCATATGTGTCCAGAGACATAGGAAGAGATAGATTACATCTCCAAGATTCCCTATTCATCAACAGTTGGGAGCTTGATGTATGCATGGTGTGCACAAGACTAGATATTGCACATGCAGTGGGAGTTGTGAGCAGGTATATGAATAATCCAGGTAAAGAGCATTGGAAAGTAGTACAATGGATTCTCAGGTATTTGAGAGGTACCACTTCTCATGCATTATGTTTTAGAGGTTCAGACACTGTTCTATAGGGATATGTTGATGCAGATATGGCTGGTGATAAAGATAGCAGGAGGAGCACCACAAGGTATGTGTTCACTGTAGGTGGAACAGCAGTAAGTTGGATTTCAAAACTGCAACAGGTTGTTGCACTTTCAACAATGGAAGCAGAGTATGTTGCTGCTATAGAGGCTAGTAAGGAGATGATTTGGTTGCAGAGGTTCATGGAAGAATTGGGTAAGAAAGAGGAGAATAGTAGGCTGTATAGTGACAACCAGAATGCCATTCATCTTGCAAAGAACTCAGTCTTTCATTCAAGGACTAAACATATAGAACTCAAATACCACTTCATAAGATCTATTCTAGATGAAGAGCTGTTAAAACTGGAAAAGATTCACACTAACCATAATCCTGCAGGCATGTTGACAAAGGGAGTAACCAGAGAGAAACTGATTTCCTGCTCGATTTCTAATGGCCTTAAAGCATGAAGGTGAGAAGAAGAAATTTTCCAAGTCCAAGGTCCAGCAAGTGCAGCAGTGGTAGAGTTGCTATGATTAGTCACCATGAAGGCACATGAAAAAAATGTAATGGAGCGGTTTGCATGTAAATGGGCATATGGCTGTAAGACTTGGTAAGGCATCCATACCCCTGGTAACTCACCAGTAAAGTTGGGAGATAGACCTAGGTGATAGGGGGTGTATGTAAGATTCCTCGGTAAATACTTGAGGGGAGTTGGTTATTACTCCAAGTCAAGTTTAAAGGGGGTATTTTTAGGGTTAACCTTGACTTGAGATCGAGTCAAAGGTGGTTAGGTCTAGCACATGGTTTGGGCACATGGTTTGTTGTAGCCCATGGTATTGTCCCATGGTATTGCATGTGATTAAGCCTTTATAAGGCTTGAGGAGGCTCCATTGTAATTGTACTGGATGTGGGCATTGTATTTTACTGGAAGAGAGACTATGAGAGTGTGAAGAGGAAGTGCAGCAGTTTTGCTGCAGGGTGTATCCCTTCATCTTTCTGGACTACAATAAAAGGACTGGCAAATTTCTTTGTGGACGTAGCCCATCGTTTGGGTGAACCACGTTATATTTGTGTCTCCCTGTACTGTTTTAATTTGTTTTGCATCTTGTTTATAAATTTAATTGTATATATGTTATTGCTCCGTGGTCCTGTTTTCTAACAAAAATAAAAAGGTAACAATGTTTATTGATTCTAGTAGTAGTCATAATTTCATTCACTGTAAGTAGCCAAAGACTTCAATTGCTTTGTATATCCAGCACCATAATTTCAAGTAATGATTGCAGATGGAGGAAGCATCAATTATTTAGGGAAATTCCATAAGATCAATCTTACTATGGGAAAATATGTATTGAATGGTCCCATGATTTCTATCCCAATTAGGGGTGTTGATGTTGTATTAGGATTTCAATGGTTACAGTCATTATGAATGGACGTGGCTTTTAATTTTCATAAGCTTTTCATGAAATTTTCTTGGGAAGGAAAATATTTTTTGTTAAATGGAGTCATAGAGAAACCAAGCAAGGTGATCATCTCTAATGGTATGACAACATTGTTAAATAAAGGAAAACAAGGTGTAACTACATAGTTATACTCACTAGATGTTCAAACATGTAAGGCTCGTATTTTTCTAGATATCCAAAGGGCCCTTAAAGTTCCTTCCAAGGTATTTGAAGATATTCTAGTAAGTCATCTACCTAATAAATATTTGGACAATGTTATTAAATTAAATATTTGAAGCATTCCTTTTAACATTATACCCTACAAATTTCCCAATGGTAAGAAGAATTAAATGGAGCACATGGTTAAAGCAGTGACATAAAATTCTACAGTTGAAGAAGTGGCATATCACATAGATCATCAACAAGAAATTCTCCAAATCCATACAATGAGTGAAAACAAGATGAAACTTCAAACAAATATATATCACCATCAAAGTATTTGTTAGAACAGTAATCCATCATTAGTACCTTAGTTACACTAACTAGTCAATTTTATTGCTTCTTAAGCTTTAATACACTATGAGGTGGACTAGAGGTGCTTAGGTGGACATATGCCATGTCAAATTGAGGCTCCATGACCCACATGGGTACTCCAGCTTACTCAGCCAGCCACATATGCACATCTATCATTTTTGGTGTGCTCCCATTCATTGAATGTGGACATGCAAGTTGACTTGGAGCGCTAGAGCGGGATCTTTCCCAAATTTGGCTTGATTTGGTGCAATTAATGTTGCATTGAGAATCTAAACCACCCAATTTTCCACACCCATGATTTCCAAGGTGTAATAATTGAACCACAACACATCATCCATGCCACTTTAGCAATTCATGGCCATTTGAATTTATTTTGGAGGAGGTTGGCCCACCTAGGGTGGTTTGATGCCAATTTGGCAATTTTGTCTTATTTGCTCATAATTAGATTCCAAAGCCATTCAAAAATCTTATGATGTATTTTTAAACCTGTTAATAACAATTTCATAGTTAGACAGTCCAAAATTATCTTGTTTCCAGCTATAATTGTGTGTAATTTATCTGTAATTTGATGTTTTTTGCTGAATCTTGCACCCAAATATGATTTGTGAACCTCACTAACGCTCCTAGATTCTCGTGTGGTTTGAATTACCCACTTTCTAGTTCACATTTCTCACATGGTATCAAAGCTGGTTGGATATTTTTGAGTTGCAGACCAAATTCTTAGTGGATTTGAGCTGCTTTGTTAGTGAATTCTAGATAAAATCAAATTATTTTGTGTAAACTAGTTAGAAATTTCACCACCATCAGCACAGGCAGTAATGGAGGCTACCAAATTTATTTGAATGGAAGGAAGAGATGGTGATTCAATTGAGAGCCAAGGGGCTTTTCAGAGTTACCATGGGCACTAAAGTGGAACCAAATTCTTCTGTAGAGAAAGCCAAGTATTTCAAAAAATTGGATGAAGCATATGGATTGATGTTTCTGAGTATCTCAAGAGAGTTGTTGTTCCACCTTGACATTTTGACATCACCAAAGAAGGTTTGGGAGAAGCTTGAGTCTCTATTTGGAAAAAATGATGAGCTACGTGGTCACCAGATTGAGAATGAGCTAATAAGCTTGAGCCTAGTGCACTATGATACAATCCAGGACTACTTCACCAAGTTCAAATTACTTGTATTGTAGTTAAAACAATGTGGGATTGAGAAGAAGGAATATCAACTGATCTTCTCTATACTTTAGAAGTCGGGGCCATATTTCTTAGTCTTTGTGAGCACATTTCACTCAAGCAAACTCACCCTTTGAAACTAGAAAATTCCAATCCTGGAAAAATTCATGGAGTCACTCACTCAAGAGCAGGACAGATTCGTCCAAATGGCTTCCATCAAGACCAAAGATCAAGCACTAGCAGTGGGGGTTTTGAATTTAGCAAAGGGCAAGCCCAAGTCCAAGAATTTGAAGTTTCTAGACAAGAAGAAATCAGAGAAACCCAAATCCAGTGAGGGAGCTTCGAATCCACCCATAGAAAAGGAGAATAAGGGAAAAGAGAATTCCAAATTCACTTACCTCCACAAGGGATGGAATCTAAAGAGCTCATGCATGAAAAAAACCATAGACACCATGCTGGAGAAAAACAACATTCTATTCCCTGACAACACAAGGAAGAAGGATGGAAACTCCAGTTCAAGTGAAGGCAAGGAGAAATGTCATGATTTGGTAGCAGGTACTTCTAACTCTTCATCCTTTATCATTGATTCAGGTGCTTCTAGGCATATGGTATCCAGGAGATATTTTTTCTCCTCCACGAGTTCGAATGCTAGCTCAACAGTTTGAATGGGAGATGATTCTGAAATCCAGACTAGACAGATTGGTAGAATTGATTTAGACCATGGGTTTTTTAGTGATGTACTATATGTACCAGAACTTGCAGCAAACTTGCTATCAATATACTAGATGACCCATACATGAGATCCAAATAGAGTGATCTTTACGCCTGACATGGTAGAGATTTCTGAAATCTCAATAGACCAAGTGATTGGAGTTGGTAATGCTGATCATCATGAGAGAATGTATAGAGCCTCTAATTTCCTCCCTACTTCCTGTGATCAAGCACTTCACTCACATGCCAATGAGGTTTCCAAACTATGGCATGAGAGGTTTGGCCACATGAATTACATATATCTCCAAACATTGCACAGAGAAGAAATGGTGGAAGGTCTTCCACAAATTCATAAATTTACTGGAGCATGTATTAGATGTGTGATTGGGAATCATTTTGAGCAGAGCTATGAGAAGGGGAAGGAAAGGAGACCAACAAAACCACTTGGGTTGGTGCATTCTGACTTGATTGGTCCACTACCCACTCCTTCATATGGTGGATCTAGGTATGTGATTACATTCATTGATGAATACTCTCGATCATTGCTGGGTGTATTTTCTGAAATTGAAATTTGAGGTGTTTCAGCAACTCAAGGTTTGGAAAGCACTTGTAGAGAATCAAAGTGGGAAGAAGATAAAATTCCTTAGGACTAATAATGGAAAGGAATATGTGAATAAGAATCTACAGCAACTTTGTGAGGAGTGTGGCATCCAAATGCAACACTCAACTCCATCCACATGAGCTCCATTGGAGGGCTGCAAAAAGAATTCTTCAGTATGTCCAGGGAACTAAGAAATTTGCGGTGCACTACATAGATAGTTCCTCACTTCAACTAGCTGAATTTTTTGATTCAGATTGGGCCGATGATATAACTGACAAGAAGTCAACATCAGGTTTTGTCTTCATGTTTTTTGAAGGTCCCATTTGCTGTTCAAGTAAGAAACAACACACCATATCACTTTCATCAGTAGAGGTCGAATACAGGGCAACAGTCAATGCTGCAACACAGGTGTGTTTGGTTGCAGGGAATTCTCTGGGAGTTTGGTGTGACAATTGATTCTCCAACTAATATTTGGGTGGATAATCAGAGTGCCATAAATATATCTACTGATCCAGTACAGAGGAATAGGACAAATCACACATAGATAGACATGCATTACATTTGAGGCTTAGTGCATGACAGGGTGATCTCACTGCAGTATTGCCCATCCACTGCGCAAACTAATGACATTTTTACCAAGGATTTCATTGAGAAGACCTTCACTTACCTGATATATTTGCTTGGGGTGAGTGAGGGATGGTAATTTTCTGTTATTTATTACAGGTCCAGCCCCATGTCCATTCTTGAGGGAAGGTTTATCCGATGAGGTTTTCCTTCTTTCCTTGGTTCACATGGACAAATAAAAATTGTAATTTCTGAATTATGTACTTTAGGTGACTTGAGCCATTGTTTCCAACGCCTTCATCGTTTTGTGAGCATACTTAGTTGTTGTATTAAGGGAGGGTGTCAGAATAGTAATCCATCATTAGTACCTTAGTTACACTAATTATTCAATTTTATTGCTTTTTAAGCTTTAATACACTATGAGGTGGACTAGGGGTGCTTAGGTGGACATATGACATGTCAAATTGAGGATCCATGACCCACATGAGTACTCAATCTTAGTAAACTATATATATATGCACATCCATCATTGCTGTTGTGCTCCCATTAATTGAATGTGAACAGGAAAGTTGACTTGGAGCGCTAGAGTGGGATTTTGCCCAAATTTGGCTTGATTTGGTGCAATTAATGTTGCATTGAGACTCTAAACCACCCATTTTTCCACACCCATGCTGTCCAAGGTGTAATAATTTACCCAAAATACATCAGCCATGCCACTTCAGCAATTCATGGACATTTGGAGATATTTGGGATGAGATTGGCCCACCTAGGGGGTTTGATGCCATTTTGGCAATTTTGGCTTATTTTCTGACAATTGGATTCCAAATCCCTTTGAAACTCTTATGATGTATTTATAAACCTGTTAATAACAATTTCATAGTTAGACAGTAAAAAATTATCTTGTTTCTAGCTGTCATTGTGTGTAATTTATCTGTAATTTGATGTCTTTTGCTGAATCTTGCACCCAAATTTGATTTGTGAACCTCACTAACGCTCCTAGATTCTCCTGTGGTTAGAATTACTCACTTTTTGGTTCTAATTTATCACAGTATTTTTGAATATACACAAATAATATGGAATCCTAAACAAATCATCAAAACAAGGACCAAATAGATACAAAATCATGCTATTATTGAGTACCTAATCGACTGGATGAACTTACAAGTTGTGAATTTGACATGGGAAGATGACTCCTTCATACACATGCATCTTAGAGTTGAGGAAAATGATTGTATGGAGTGGAGGAGCATGTTCATCCTTGAATTTTGGGAACATTCCCCCAATAGTGTGGTGCATTACCCCCAATATAGTGGTGTATTACATATTATTCATGTCATCTTGGGTACATTAGTTGTTATGGTACACCTTTTTATCCTATATATATAAATGATATATTCTCAATTTACTCATCATTGTATCTTTTCTTGTCTTGTGTACTCAGTACATTGTCTAAGGAGGTTCCTCCCTCGAAGACTATTTCTAATTATCGATGTTATTCATTATTAAGGAATGGATTACTCTCTTCTTGTCTATTTATTCTCTTTTTATGCTATTTTTGGGATTTTTTTTCATAACATTCCAAGTCCCAGAAATATCATAAAAAGAGAATAAATGGATAAGAATAGAGTAATCCACGCCTTAATAATGACTAATAGAGATAATTAGCAATCCTCTTTGAGGGAGGAACCTCCTTACACAATGTACTGAGTAAAAAAGACAAGACAAGATACAATGGTGACTAAAATCAGAATAGAACCAAGTCGACATGAATAATATTCAATAAAACAAAACATAGGGGGAAATGCACCACACTATACGAGGGAATGTTCCTAACATTTAGGGATTAATAGGAGTACAGTGAAAACCTAGATTAGAGGGCCTCCCAAAACTATATAAATAATAGATCAATTCTATGAGCAATGATGCTAAGAAGAAGCACAGGAAATAGATCTTGCTACTAAGAATTCTCACAAGCATACACAGGAAAAATAGAGAGAAGAAAAGAGACTGAGTCACATGAATGAAGAGATGAATATTGGTGTGTATCCTTCCATTGAATAATTATGAATAATAGTGTACATAAATAGTACATCCCTCATAGGAAAGTCGAATTGCATGGAAACAACTCATAAAGATAAAAAAGGCTGACTTACAAAAATATAGCAAACCCCCATAGGTGGATAAAGCACTTGCTAAATCTATCAAGGACCTCACGAGTTGGAAAAAGCATGAGTGAGTTGTAAAGGAGATGGAAATAAAATTCTAATCCTAGAAAATTGAGAAAAACTAATGGAGGATGGGTTGGAAACAAAAGCTCCCAGTTTCCTAGTTGACTAGCTTTTATCTTATCAATAGAAAAGCAGGAAAAAGCAGAAAAAGCAAAATTTGTTGTAAGGTCCTGTATACTAATTCTGGATCAACCCAAAATCAGAAATAAATCATTCCTAGGATATATATGGCATGCATTGAATTTAAGGTGCAAGTGGATGCCAACTAATTAAGCTAGTGGGTGAATAATTAATCAAATAATGATTAATTATTTTATCCTAAGTTGTGAGTGGGTTTAATATATTCCTACACACCCTATAAGTCTGACTTTATGATGGTATGACAAAAAATATAGATGCATATAGGGCCCAGTAGCAAGGCTATGGTCACCCTTTTACAATTATTATGTCCATAAAAGTGAGGAAAGAGGCAAAACCACATGGGGAAAATCCTCCCTCAAGATAGGACAAGGCACAAAATTTGAATAATATGTCTTCAACATATCCTTATATTCACTTGAATCAGCTGAGTGAACTGCTTCTGGATGGAAGACTTGTTGGAGAAATCATGAACTCCATGATCATGTGCTGGAGTGTAGAACCTGCATGAAGGAAGAGGAGAGACTCCTTGTATCTCATCATCTGATGAAGTAGGAGCATTATCTAAATGATTCTTTCTGCTGTCAAAATCTGATCTTCAAACATAATCTGAAATGGAAAAGAGATCTGTGCATACTCCTTCCCAAAGAGTACAAAAGTTAAGACAATTTATTTCACACCCAATTCCCTGAATGGCTGCAAAATTGTGATGTGAATCACATGTAAATATTCCAATCTGCTGTAGCACCTATATATATATGATATGAGGCTGATAAAACACTGATAAATCATTAACATTATCATATGGAACAGCAAATACAAAGGCTCCAGTGGCTCCATGAGGATATAGGGCTAGACTAGGAAAATTATGAACAACTGGGGAAAACTGATAGGTGTAAAAATCTGAATGATGGATGGGCATAAGATCTGAGCCATAAGTGTTTAGAACAGATCCAAAAATGTTTAATATCATTCCATATATGACTAAGGACATGGATAACCATCCAATGAAATATAGGAAAGACTTCAAACCATGTAAGATAAATATCACTGCATATGAGACCAATGAGGAATCAACTAGTGAGCTTGGGATTTGTATAGTCTTTGGATTATTAATAGGTATGGTAGATGGTATGTATGGTGATATTATATGTGTCATGAAATGCATATCAGCCTGCAAACAATCTTCTAAATCAGACATACAAGCTTGTGAGGAAGAGTTGCTCAAAGGTAAGTCAATATCTAGTGAAAAATCACAATTTTTGGGAGATGAATCTAGTGGACTGAGAGGAGGATCATCAAAGAAATGTTATGATATTTATGATTATGATATATCAGAGGATAAATATACATCAGAGACATTATAAAAGGAGATAACTCTGGAACTCAAAGCATAATTTATATCACCTTGGAACTGCGCAGTATGACATTGTTATGAGGAATCATCAGGCTTCTCTAGTTTATCTGGAACTTCGATCTTGTGCTTCTCAATAAGCTGAGACATGATGTCCATATTCTTCTTGAAACACTTCTTCTCTGAATGAAAACCCTTTCTGCAATAATAACAATTGGATGTTCTCCCTTTCTTCTTAACTTTCTTCATTAAATCTTCATATGAATCTTCATCTTCACTTTCTGACTTTGGCTTCTTCACAATTTGCTTCTCTTTTGATTTGAATTTCTTGCTTCCTTGAACCAAGAGAGAATTATCCTTGCAATTTGGAGAATTAAGGACACCCATATGGATCAATTTATCTTTCTCCTTTGTTAGTGAATCAAGAAAAGAATTTAAAGAAGGCATTTTGCACTTAGGAACAACAAGCCTAGTAGCATGAAAAGTAGACACAAAAAATGAGTAATCAGGACCCAATTTTGAAAGAATGGAAAGGATTAATTGATCATATGCTTTCTCAATCCCACATTTCTTGAGAATTAGAACAAGTGACTTGAACTTGGTGAAGAAACCCTCAATAGATTCAAAATTGCTTGGACTTAGTGAGAATAACTCAATCTTCAATTGATGAGCTCTTAGCTCATCTTGAACTCCAAAGAGAGACTCCAATTGAGACCATACTTGGTTTGGAGTGGTCAAACCATCTAGATGAAATATTATATCAGGAGAAATAGAGAGGCAAATAAATCCATAGGCTTCATCCAACCTATTATCCCACTTAGCTTTCTCAATCACAGCATTGGGCTCATTCTCCAAAGCTAGTGTAACTCTGTATAATCCTCTACTGCGAAATAGAATGGAGATTTTGGATTTCCATTCATGGTATTTGAAGGAAGTAAGAATTATATCTGATGAAGAATCCATATTTCTGAATTGATGTGCTCAAGAATAAAATCTCTGCAACCTGCAAAACAAACTAGGAGAAAATCTTGAAGCTCTTCTTCAGAGAGGGATAGGAGACTGGAAGCACTCCTTAACTCTGTAGAACTTGATCAACCTTGTAGATATGATACCATGTATAAATAATATATCAATGCTATGAGCAATTATGCTAAGAATAAGCACAAGAAATAGATCTTGCTACTAAGAATTCTCACAAGCATACACATGAAAAATAGAGAGAAGAAAAGAGACTGAATCACATGAATGAAGAGATGAATATTGGTGTGTATCCTTCCATTGAATAATTATGAATAATAGTGTACATAAATATTACATCCCTCATAGGAAATTTGAATTGCATGGAAACAATTCATAAAGCTCAAAAAGGATGACTTACAAAAATATAGCAAACCCCCATAGGTGGATAAAGCACTTGCTAAATATATCAAGGACCTCACGAGTTGGAAAAAGAATTAGTGAGTTGTCAAGGAGATGGAAATAACATGCTAATCCTAGAAAATGGAGAAAAACTAATGGAGGATGGGTTGGAAACAAAAGCTCCCAGTTTCCTAGTTAAATAGCTTTTATCTTATCCATAGAAAAGCAGGAAAAAGCAGAAAAAGCAGAATCTGCTGCAAGGTCCTGTATACTAATTCTGGATCAACCCAGAATAAGAAATAAATCATTCCTAGGATATAGATGGCATGTATTGACTTTAAGGTGCAAGTGGATTCCAACTAATTAAGCTAGTGGGTGAATAATTAATCAAATAATGATTAATTATTTTATCCTAAGTTGTGAGTGGGTTTAATATATTCCTACAAAAACTAGTATCTCCTAAGGAACATCGGAGATCAACAATTACCAAATATTAAAGGTATAAGAAATGATTAGATTGTTATTCAATCATGAAAGGTAAAAGTGTTATCTCTTGTCTATTCACCTTCCTAAGGAGTTGAAAAAACCTTGTGTTTGCCTCAAGTATTGAAACTTCTCCCCACATACAATAGCCTGTTTTATTCCCTAGGAATAACAACAAAAGTTACCACTTCACAAACTAAGAGTGGGAAGGACAATTGTCAATCTAGGATATCTCAAATAAACTATATATCTCAAGAAAGTGATGTCACTTTGAGGACTTGTCACTTAATTGAAACATTGTGATGTTCTCATATCCCACTAAACAAGTAAGAGGGGGGTACACCCCTTACTTATTCAAATTGACCTTGTGCTTAACACATGTGTTAGGAGTGCCTTCCCAAGGACTTTTTGATGCTAATGGATTTGTCACTCTTTAATCAATACTAGTTTCAAAATTATGTGGACAAGGAGGTGTTAAGTCTCCAATCTTATCCCAAGGCCCTATCCTAATCTTTTTTAGTAATATAAAACAATATTGATATGTTCTATATTAAGCATTTATTTTAGGGTAGCTTTCTTAGTTTCTAGAAGTGATGGTGAAACTAGTGGCAAGGAAAATTTTAAAAACCCCCCTAAATTTATAAGTATAATAAATGGGAGAATCCCCATGATCCATGAGAAACTGTGAAGGATATTCTATAAAAAATGTAATATGTATATAAATGTTTTTAGTGAATCTTTCATGAAATTATAGAATCTTGTAAAATATGGGAGGATATTACACAAATTTATAAAATATTGTAAAATATGGGAAGATATTTCACAGAATTATAACTTATATTGTAAAATAATGGTGAAATTTTCAATAATTTTTGTTCTAATTAGCACAAACATACTTGAAATATAACCCCAACAAAAATGAGCATAAACATATTGAGATGAACTATTTTCATACGGTTAATATCAAAGAGCCTATGGTGTATTCAAATTGAGCCCCCATTTGTTTTCAAAACCATCGCTTTGATACCATGTTGGGAAATCTCTCAGACTAAACTATAGAGAAGAAAACAAAATGAAGGGTACACGATTCCAAGAAGAAAAGGTAGTGTATAGAGACACCATTTAAGAAATTAAACACAGAGCATTGTGATCAAAAAATCACAATCCATAATGAGTATGTTAAAAAACTCAAATCGATATGTTAGATTTTCCATATCTAACCAAAAAATGAAATGAGTAGTTTTAAAGAATATATAAACAACCACAAAAATAGAGTCTTTACCTCACTGTGTTCCTAGGATCCTTACGCAAATTCCATGCTAATATTTGTCCATTGGTTTTGTTAAATTTGTTGTTCCATTTAGATCCTCAAGCAAAGATACAAATATTGTAGATGCAGTAAAAGGAGAATTAAGATACAAACTGAACAAAACAAACCACACAGGAAACAGATGTGTATTGTTGAGATAATTACAGTATCATTGTCATTAATTAAATACGGTGTTACAATAGTTTACATAGGAAAATAATTTGAATTGATTATGGATGGATTCAAATATCCTGATTGGATGTGACTGTATCTAACCAACTAGCTAACTCATGGTGTCTCAATCAATATCGAAGTCCAATAGATCAACTCCTAGATGTCAAGCCAACTCATACAATCAGTAATAACTAGTCAACTCAGTGCAACTGAGGTGGTAGGTAGGAAAATGTGCCTATTCCACATGCAACCATACATAACTAGTGCTAGATAATTGATTGTGGTCTAACTAAAAGTAATTGGAGGATAACTAAGCTTAAATAGTTCCAAATCCAACTGACTGACGAAGGTTGGTGCTGAGACTCCCAATGGCTCCTAAACTGTAGGGATTGGCCTAGGAGGTGCCCAGGCTGATGCATGCAAGTGAATTCAGTGGAAGTTAACCTCTGTTAGTGTTCTCCACACTCTAGTAACTGGTACATGTGGCCCCATTAGGCCAAATGGACCCAATGGTACTAGTGGACCTTATTAATTAATCAAGACTCCTAAGTTAGGATAAAATAATATAATAGACAGTTGATCAAGGGAGGATTAATAATCCTAACACCCCCCATGAATCCTAACATGGAAAACTGTGGAAACTGGAAACAAGGCCATAACTTACCCATTTACAATATAAAATATAAAAAAATTCTTAATACAACCGAGGTAATAGGGGAACAACACCCCCCCCCCTCAAAATAAGCAGGAATTAGGAAATACAAGTTAAAAACTTGCAAAATATTTTGTTGCAGTTTGCAGCACTATGTAGTAACAAAGCAGTATTTTGGTTCTTATGTGTAACAACATCTTGAATATGTGCATGTGAACCTATGAATCCAAACAAATTATTATGTCTAGAGGAATATTCCTCTTTGGAAGAAGAATAATGTACTCAACTAAATCAGAAATATAAACAACTGCATGGTGAAAACTGGACCCATGTAGAGCAGCTAAAATCAACTGATGAGAGAGAAAAAGTTCTTGAGAATTCAAAACATGTGAGGAAAACCAAATATCCTGATATATGGAATCCTTGAATATAAATCCATGTGAGTTAAAATCATCCCCAAGTGTTAGGAGTAAGTGTCCAGGCAGATGCAGAATGTCTCCAATTTTACTAGTTCTATGAGGAGATGAGGATGTGATCAAATAGATAGGTAGAGAAGCCCTAGGACTCTAGAGAGTGAATTATTGAGCTCCATAATATGATATATATTCATAAGTAACCAGTAATTCACAAAATCTAATATCATCAAAATCATAAGAGAGAACTAACATCGAATCCTCAACAACAAAATTGAAGGAGACTTGCAGTGCTTGATTTGTCACACCAAAATCGATGAAACTAGTTACAAGCAATACTGAAATACCTTGAATATTAAATTTGAACCACATATTATCATATCAGAAAATAAATCAGATCCAAATAGTTTCATATCAGATCCAAAACTATGCTCTGCCGAGATGGTAGATGCACAATTTTCTCCTTCTTCAAAATTATGATCTTTGGTGCATGCAATCCTATAGGAATTTACTGAAAGCTCTATATTTATAATATTGAATGGATCACTCCTATAATATGATATTATTTCCAAAATATACATGGTATTACTTATATTCAAACCAGAAACACCATTATATATAGAGAAATCAAATTCCTCTTTCTTTTCTGAAACAATCACCGATAAACTATGCCCAAAATTTAAAGAATCACTGACAAATTTTTGCAAAGAATAGGAGAGTTTTTCTTCAAAAAAATAGATTTTAATTCCTTCTTATGGATCATACATGTGAGGATATGAGATATCAAATATATCATACACTTCCGGTGCAGCAGGAGAAGAAGTCACTCCAAGGAGACTTTCTTCAATTCGAATTGACTGTGAGGAAAATTTTTCTTCTTCATATTCAACAATTTTATTTTCTATAGGAGAGAGAATGAACTCATCATGTTGGATTTTATGTGAACCTATCTCAATAGTTGGTATTTTATATTCATCTCCCATATGAATTCTAGGTCCTCCTAATAGAGTGAAAGTGATGAAGGATTTCCTGGAGGAAACCATGTGGTTGGATGCTCCAGAATCTGTCAAATAAGCCTTCAATTGAGTGAGGATTGCATTCAAGAATATCTCATCTTATTCAATATGCTCTTCATTATCATACATCTATGCACCTTTTGGAAGGGATAGATTTTTCAAATGGTTGATCTTCTTCTTCATACACTGGTCTTCAAGATGAAAACTCCTCATACAATAGGAACACATCTTCTTTTCAAACTTGTTTTTCTTAGATCCTAAAGATCCTTCAAGAGTCTATTGATTATGTTTATACTTAGAATCAGCTTCTTTATGCTCCTTCTACTTTGATCTCCCTTTATATTGCATCTTGGTAGAGTCTACCACTAGGAGAGATTGATATTTCGAGGTCTGGATGGCTCCCATCCGGATCAACTTCTCTTGCTCATGTATTAAGGACTCGAAAAAGGAATCAAGTGAGGGAATTTTCCAATCAGGAAAGGAATCCCTTTTGGAATGAAATATTGAGACAAATACAAGATACTCAGAACCGAGTTTGCTGATAATGGAGAGTGCATTTTTCTCATCCTTTTTTTCAATTCTGTACTGTCTACATTGAAGTGAAAGAGACTTGAATTTAGTAAAGAATCGTTGTACCATATAAAAAATACTGGATGTAAGGATACAAACTCGTTCTCCAAAATGTATCCCCGAAGCTCATATTGCTTTCCAAAAAAGTCTTCAAGATTTTCCTAGGCTTTTGGCAGTCCTCAAACCTTCAAGGTGGAATAGTAGATCTATAGATATATGAGTTCATAGATAACCGAAGGCTTCATCTAAGTGGTTTAGAAACTTGCTCTTCTCAACTGTATGATGGGGCTCAACCTCCCTTCCAAGTATTATCATGTATTAGCCAAGCTTGCACAAGGATAGCTACATAACTACCCTCCAATCAAGATAATTGAAGGGTGTAAGGATTCATGGAGTAGTGGGAGAAGAATCCATAATTCTCTGGTTCAAAGAACACAAAAATTCATACAAGATATGCACCACCTCTAAATTTTTCACTGCAAAACACTAAAACATTTGAAATGTTAGAATCATGCTTTCCCTCTCAACATGAACATGTTTTCAGGGTTCATCATGCCCACACTACCACTCTGAATAAATACAGAGGTAGCAAGGTACCTTTTGTTGGACTTATGTGGAAACCCATCTGCTTATGATGTTCAATGGAGAGAGACAATCATGAATCCTTCCTAAGATGGCTCTGATGCCATGTTCAATTTGATGTGCTATTTAGATATTCAAGCAAAGAGAAAAATATTGTAGATGTAGTAAAAGGAGAATGAATATACAAACTGAACAAAACAAACCACACAGGAAACAAATGAGTATTTCTCATATAATTACAATATCATTTTCATTAATTAAATCTGATGTTACAATACTTTACATAGGAAAATAATTCGAATCAATTAGGGATGGATTCAAATCTCCCCACTAGATATGACAGTATCTAACCAACTAGCTATCTCATGGAGTCTCAATCAATATCAGAGTCCAATAGATCAACTCATAGATGTCGAACCAACTCATACAATCAATAATAACTAGTTAACTCACTGCAACTGAGGTGGTAGGTGGGAAGAGGTGCCTACTCCACATCCATCCATGCATTAGCCAAGCATAACTAGCACTAGCTAGCTGATTGTGATATAACTAAAAGTAACTGGAAGATAACTAAGATTAACTAGTTTCAACTCCAACTAACTGATGGAGGTTGGTGTCAGGACTCCCAGTGGCTACTAAAATGTAGGGATTGGCCTATGAGGTGCACCAACTGATGCATGCAAGTGCAGTCAGTGGAAGTTAACCTCTATCAGTGTTCCCCACACTCTAGTAACTGGTACATGTGGCCCCATTAGGCCAAGTGGACCCAATGGTACTAGTGGACCCAATTAATTAATCAAGCCTCCTAAGTTAGGATAAAATAATCGAATAGATAGTTTATCAAGGGAGGATTAATAATCCTAATAGGTTTTTGGGAATTGGTAATGGCATGTACAAACCTGTATTATGTGAGTGTCAGTTAGGAATTTGATAAATCCTACACCATTCCACATACTTGGTTATACATTTTTTCATGTTTTCCCAATAATACTTATCTTTGATTAGAACTAGCATCTTATCCTTTTCAAAATGTCCTTCCAAGATGCTACTATGAAGTTCTATGATCATATTTTCTCTCATAGAACCAATTGAAATGCATATTTATTTTCGCTGAAGAGGTATTCATGTTGCATAAAATATTCACTCTGAATAAGATCCATGTTCCCAACAATTGGTTTTAGAATAATAAAAAACCCATTCCCAAGAAATGTTGTCTTTGGATCTTATTGTCATTTCATATAATTAAAATTGTGCAATATGAATTTCAATATTGGACATCTCCTCAATTCTTAAAGGGTGCTATCTCAATGGAAGAGTTCCTTCTTTAAATGCGGGAGGTTGGTGGTTGGATTCATCTGTGCCCTAATGATATTGCTATATTGGTATTTTTAAAAAATATATTTTATTATGATTTATTATTTCTATAGGGTGGTTTCAAACTATATTTGTATGTTTCTATGATGGTGGTTATAAAATTCCTTCATATGTCAATACAAAGGAGGGTTCAAAACTTCCCCTATATGTTACAACAATGGGGTTTTAAAACCCCCTTGTAGGTTTATATAAGTGGGGCTCATAACCACCCCAAAATATTTGTAATATGGATTTTTAGGGGGGGGGTTCCAACCACCCCTATAGGTATCAACGATATTGGTTTCTAACTTCCCCCATAGGTAGCTACAATGGGAATGTGTAACCATCCCCAAAGTTTTGTAATATGTATTTTTAAGGGTGGTTATAAACTGGCCCCATAGGTGTATACAAGGGGGATTTAGAATGTGCCCCAATAAACATCACTTTTCATTTGTGGGGGGGATAGAACCACCCTCAAAATTCACTTTTAATGTTGGTTTCAAACCTCTCCTATATTTACCTATGAGGGGGTTTAAAATCTCCCCCAAATGTTTTTCATAAGGAATTTTATGGGTGTTTGGAACTTCCCCCATAGGTCTCTAATAGGGGTGATTCGAATCGCCCCTAATATTCAATATTTTTAGGGGGGCTTAGAACCATTTTCAAAACTAAATTTTAAGGGTGGTTTTGATCTCTTCCAAAACCACCCCTAAAATTCAAAAAGTTTAGTGATGGTGCTATCAGGGGTGTTTTTGTAAATACAACCTCCAAATCCAAAAACTACCCTAAAAGTGACTTTTGGAGGTGGAAGAAAACACCCCTTAAAATTCAAATTTGTTTTAGTGGGTGACAGTGTTTAGTATTATAGGGATTATGTGGGATAGAGTTTTTGTTTTATTGTTTTATTATTATAACTATTATGGGTTAGTGGTGAGAATGTTTAGTTACTAACAAAGATAAACCGTATATCGGGGCTATGTGTCTCATGGGTTTGAGTTTTAGGGCGTTGAATGTTCTACACAGTTAGATTCCATAGGTTAGGATATATGGTATATATCAAGATAGTGTAAATAAGTTAAAACCATTTATATTATTTATTTATTCTAGTTGTATAAGTTAGTTGATAGGTTTCACAATAGTTGGGGGTTGTAATAATACGTCATTTATGGCCCCACAATGTGAATATGTGTGTAATGATGCAAATGCCAAAATTTAGACACAATTAGATTATGGTTTATTAAAACATGCAAATTGTCACTTTTGATATGTAATATAAAACCCCCAATGATTTCATAAGAAATGGTGAATCATAGATTGTTGAAAATATTGCTTTCATTAATTTCAAAGGAAAATACATATTGTTGTTAAAGACATGGGTAGACTATTAGATAAAGATGGAAAGATGAATATTGCTGCAAATATTGTTTCTGAATGACCAATATGGATACTGTAGCTAGGGTTTTCACCCTAGCTTGTGCTGATGAGCACCTACTAAGGAATCTGGAATCCTTAGTAGCAGTTCACTAATGCAAATAAAAAGAAACTGAAATAAAAACTAAGCTAAAGCAGTAAAAGTAAAGAACAATAAGCAAAACTGTAAATAAATGAATAATGGTAATTTTGATTAAGATTACCTCCAATGAGGAGGTTGGTGGAGTCCATTGCGCTGGTCCGATGTCGGTGGCTTCGAGCTCCAAGCTGCTTCTTTTCCTTCTCCGGTGGTGGAAGATGGGCCAAAAAGGTTCTCAATGACGAAAATTGCTTGATGGTAAGCTAGGGTTTCGAGAATGATTTCGGCAGAGGCAGGATGCTTATGACTGTGGATGTGAAATGAGGGGTCTCCATCACTTATTTATAGTTTTTTAGTGGTGGAGTGCTTGCCCATGGTTTTTGGAAACCATGTGGTTTAGGGCAACTTGTTTAGGGTTTTTGCTGTTTTAGGGTTTTCCTCCTTTTTCCTCATTATTTTTATTCCTTTTCTTCCCTTTTGGGGATTTTTGCTATTTTTAGAGGAATTTTGGTTATTTTTGGAGGAAAAAGGGGTTTTTTGGCCTTTTGGAGGCATTTTAGGCCTTTTGGAGGCTTTTAAAATGGTTTTGTGGCCTTTTAGAGGCATTTTAGGCCTTTTGGAGGCTCTGTAGTGGGATTTTCAGGGAAATATGGTAGGCAAATGGACAAATGAGCCATGTAGTGAGGTATATGAGGTAGTTAACCATTTTTGGGTGTTAACAGGTACCCTATATTTTAAGGAATTATATATATATTAAATTGGAGTATAAGTTTCATGGTGGTAAATCCTCTCGATACCTTTCCAATGGTATATAGAAGTCTCTCTAAATCCATAGGAATGAGGAGATATGGAATAATTTGTGAATAAACCCCAACCAGAATGTTAGGTCAACCCTATCATAATATCATATGGGAACATGAACAAATCATAAAAACAAGGGCCAAAAAGATACAAAGTCATGCTATTATTGAGTACCTATTCAAGTGGAAGAACTTGCAAGCTCCAAATTCGACATGGGAAGATGAATACTTCATATAGATGCATCTGAGAATTAAGGAAAACAATTGTATGAATTGGAGGAGAATGTTAATCCCTGAATGTTGGGAACATTCCCCCGATAGTGTGGTGCATTACCCGCTATGTAGTGGGGTATTACATATTATTCATGTTGTCTCGGGTCTATTAGTTTTATGATACACCTTTGTATCCTATATATACAAAGGAGATATTATAAATTTAGTCATCATTGTATATTGTCTTTTTTTGTTTACTCTGTAATGACCTTTTTTTAATTTTTTACCAAAATGCCCAATTTTCCAATTTTTCACAATTTTGGCTCTTGACTAGTTTTAGTGTCTTGGTCTCCAAATCAGCCCAATTGCTTCCAAATATTCAGATAAGGTATATGAAAGATATAATAAATTAATTATTATTTTTAGGGATTTATTATGTCCCTCCAAACACTTCTTCAAGTCTGTACTAAATTATGAACAAGATAGAGGATTTTATTGGCAATTCTGGGCTCAAATCCCCCCTAGGTAAGTGGTAGAAATGGCTTCCTAAATTTGAATAAATCCACTAGAATTCTGAAATTGAAGTATGGGATGTGTATAATAAATTATAAGAGACTCATATGAATAACCAATCGACCTCCCATGTCTGTTATCACTTCTTTCAATAAGATATAAAAAACTAGTTTTGGACCTTTATGAGATGTAGTTTGCTCCAATGGTTATGCAATTCGACTTAATAGCCAGAAATTCCCATTTAATGAATATTAAAACCATAATATTTTTTAATGAAAATCCATTCATTCATAAATCATCAATATTTTACACATCCATTCAAATTCATCAAGATTACAAGAGTTTACAACAAGGTAGTGGGGAAATGGCACTCTTTCTTCATTATTGAGCAATAATACATGAGATTTATTGGAATTTAGATTTGAGAGATTTATGAAATTAAATAAAAGAGAATTTACATCAGAATAAAAAATACTTGATCAAGATAATCTCCCTCAAATAGATGAATAGCTCACCAAGTACACCTCAATCCATGGAGCTGAAATATGGTGAGAAGA
Source organism: Pseudotsuga menziesii (assembly GCA_001517045.1). Classification (NCBI taxonomy): domain Eukaryota; kingdom Viridiplantae; phylum Streptophyta; class Pinopsida; order Pinales; family Pinaceae; genus Pseudotsuga; species Pseudotsuga menziesii. Next base: position 215,567 of record LPNX010258664.1, read on the forward strand.
CTTGAGATGAAACGAAGAACAAGCTGAACTTTGATGTGTCCACGAGCTTCTATATATTGAACCTATAAATAAGAATCAATTAAATATCCTTTAAATACCTGAGTTTCATCTCCCAAAACCAACTAGGATGGGAATCTTTCACCCTCGAAATTGGCTAAGGCATGAACTAGTCATCCACTAGCTCTCTCTCTCTTCACAACAAGAAATTTCACAAAGGATCAAAATGCCATTATATTTGTTGCTTACTATATTTTATAAACTTCCTTAGCCTTATAAGGTTCCAAATCCATCCACAAAATCAATCCAAGTCGAATTAGGGTGTGTGGTCATGAATTTACATGTGTCCCCTCTTTCCTAGCCTTCCACCATCCTCAAATTTGAGTAGGATCCCATTGAGCTTCCCAAACTCACATGAGAGCTTCATTGGATGGTATATTTCGACCTGACATGTCATATATGTCATATTTCATCCTTAATATATGAATTGTGTCATAACTGTCATAGAATCTCCATCATTGGTGCCATAGATGTCATAAATTAAAGGGGAATCTAGCCAAGTGTCCATGAAACTCCCATTTGGATCTTCCTCTCCCCATGTAAGTTAAAATTCATCCCAAATTATACCTATGGAGTATATGGAAAATTATATTAAACTTATAATCCATCCAAAAACATTAGTATTCCCATATATTCGAGATTGCAAGAGGAGGATGCCATTTAACATAGGAATTCTAGCTTGAGTGGGCCCCATAGTATCCATGCGTCTCCATTCTCCATAGCCATTTAATTTTTCACTTGAATTCATTTAATTAAATACATTAAATAAATATTTATTCTTTCTAATTTATAAAAACAATTTATTATCTCCCTTATTAACTTCCCAATTTTTCCACCCAACCTAGGGAACTAGTAGGATTGATGGAATTTTCCTGCTATGCAATTATTAAAAATGGGGACATTACAGTCTTTGGGACCCAATATTTCTTGTACTAAATAAATTTAATATTATTATGGTGCAATATTATTTAATATTCCCAAGTGTAATCCTAATTTGGTACTTCTTCCTTTGCACTAAGTGCTATGTTATGATTCTGCTCATTAATTTTCTTTAGCTGCAATTTAGTAGTCGAACTCATGTACTGCAATTTTGTGTTCCCAAAATTAAATAGATGTGGATTGTTCATATTGAAATATCATGTAAAATCACCACTAATATGAAAATTATTAATCAAATCCATAAAAAATCAAATTTCTACAAATAATATTTACCTCCATATTTTGGAAACCTTTTCTGAACTTTCACCCCTTTTTGCTTCTGTATAATTATTTGAACTTGGTACTGAGTTACCAAAATTCGAATTTATTAAGATTCCAATAAAATATTAGATAAGAATCACCATTCTTGTTTCTGCACTACTCTGATTACAATCATCTTCTCAAGTGGTGAATAAATCTCCAATGCTGCCCCCAAAATTGAAACCAATGAAGCCAAAAATGATTCGAGGGTCCCATATGATCCTGATACATGGATGGTGTGAAATGACTATGATGAGATGCCATGAACACCAAGCATGTGAAAATTGAATACATCTCTTGAAATTTACTCCATATAAGAAACATGAACATTTCTCTACAAAGATGAACTCAAATAGCTGAAGGTTGGTTTGCTTTCTCTAACCAACAATCGAACTGCTACTCCAAGTGAGATGAAACAAAGCAATTTCAGGATCCCATTTCTGGTATTCCACCCTTCAAAACATCATGTGTACAAAATATATATCATGAAAGGACATAACAACATCATATAAATGTACATCAAGAATGTACCTCATTAAATAATCATGAAAGTTCTTGTACATCCAAGTAAGTAGATCACCATGTGGCCCATACACACAAGCATAAAATGACCACTAAAATATTCTCCAATGACATAGGTCAATATCCCATGTCCTACAATTCTGATCCCAAATAATTTCATATTCATCAAAATAATAATTATCCATGTGTTCTTTCATCCAAGAAGTGAATGAACAAACTCCACCAAAATCTGAACCAAATAAGGAGGAAATAAAACATGAATACTTCAAGTGGCTCAAAGAAGTATGATCAATACATCCATGAATGGGATAATAATAAACATATAATAGAGTATATTTCTGGCAACACAATTTTCTACAATCATAAATCTATTCACCCAAGTGTTTGATGAAGTTCCTCCAACATCAAATGAACCAAGTGTTGAGCAAGAGAAACCATGAGTCTTCAAGTGAATCAAATACATATCATAGGTGCATCCATGTAGATGTGCATAATCATAAAGTAACAAAGGAATCTGCTGCAAATGTGAATAATAATGTGCTCCAACCATGTCATCATAAAAAGTAGATCTAGGATTTCCATACTCCTCATGTGGCACCATAAAAAAGAACCCTTTCACCCATACTTCATTGAGACTAATGGTGCAAAACATGGAATTGTAGGATGTAGGTGAATAAAATAAATCACCCAAATGATCAAAAAGTGCAGAAGTTTCATCATTGGAAGGATCCATATGGGTAGTATCATGCAGATCCTTCAAAAGTGTGAAACCTTTGTCATAGATTGGTACTAATGTAGAGGAATCATGCTCTTCTTAAAAAATTGCATATTAACCTTCATCAAGAGAAAATTGAAGCTCCTCTTCCACCACATCAAGCGTTTGTGTCTCTTAAAGTTCATATTCAAACACATCAAGTACATTCAAATTTACACATTTATCATGATCCACCATGTCATGAGAATCCACCAAACATTCTACCATTTGATAATCTGAAACACAGGAGTGAAAATGAGAGTCTTGCAACTTTTCAAGAAGTTGCTCATTTTGAATTGTGAGATTATTAATAACTCCATTATTATTCAAGTAGGATTCATGTAACCATTCATTAAGCTCAATGAAATTTTTTCTATCAAAAATCAAAGACATGAAATTACCTTTGATGTTGCACATTGCTCTTTGAATCAGATCCATTTCTTCAAGGAAGGATGGCTCGTCCAAGGATGTATCTCTCCAACAATAAGTTGATAACAATGATTGCATGTCATGGAGTATTATAAGGGACTCTTGAATATTACTTTCATTCATATTTAAGGACCCTTCAAGAAAATGAGTCTCTTGCCAATGAACCTCCTCATCTTCTTCCTTCTTGCTTGGACCAACTTCATGAAGCTCAAGTGGTAATGGGGAAGTTGATATTGTTTATTCTTAAAATTATATAAGGTATTCATTTTAATTTTTAGTGGAAGTTTGTTTTTTAGAAACACTTTCAAAATTTATCTCTATGTCACCAACATAGATGTGTAAGCACCCACTAGTAGGTACTCCTTCATAGTTCAAGCATCCATCAGTAGATGCTATTTGTTTCATATCCAAGGTAGAATGTGTCACAAAATGATATTAAGTATTTTCAATAGAAACTTCTTCATACTTATGTGATGTCTCTTCATATTTTTCAAAGTCACTTGGGAGTGAATTTAGATCCTCTTCATGTACTACTTCTTCTACTCTTCTTTTCCCTCTTCAACAAAAGCACTTTTGGTTTCAATATATAATGGTGGTCCATGAATTATTGGAATCGTAAATATCAGACCACATCAGGTGCCAATATCATGCTCTGATACCACTTGTAATGACCCTTTTTTAAATTTTTTACCAAAATGCCCAATTTTCCAATTTTTTCACAATTTTGGCTCTTGACTAGTTTTAGTGTCTTGGTCTCCAAATCATCCCAATTCTTCCAAATTTTTAGAGAAGGTGTAAAAATGATATAATAGATTAATTATTATTCTCAGGGATGTATTATGGCTCTCCAAACACTTCTGTAAGTCCGTACTAAATGCTGAACAAGATAGAGGATTTTATTGGCAATTTTGGGCTCAAATCCCCCCCAGGTAAGTGGTAAAAATGGCTTTCCAAATGTACAGAAACCACTATAATTATGGAATTAAAGAATGGAATGTGTATAAAAAAGTATCATAGACTCATATGCATAACCAATCTACCTTTCATGTCTTTTATCACTTCTTTCAATCATATATAAAAAACTAGTTTTGGACCCTTGGGGAAATGAGGTGCAGTTTGCTCCAATGGTTATGCAATTCGACCCAATGGAAAAAAATTATCAGTTAATAAAAAATAAAACCATAATATTTTTTAATTACAGTCCATTCATTCATAAATCATCCATATTTTACACATCCATTCGAATTCATCAATATTACAAGTGTTTACAACAAGGTAGTGGGGAAATGGCACTGTTTCTTCATTATTGAGCAATAATACATGAGATTTATTGGAATTTAGACCTGATATATTTATTAAATTAAATAAAATATAATTTAAATCATAATACAAAATATTGTAGTAAGAGAATATCCCTCAAATAGATAAATATCTCACCAAGTGCACCTCACTCCATGGAGCTGAAATATGGTGAGGAAACTTGAGATTAAAGGAAGAAAAAGATGAACTTTGATGTGTCCATGAGATTTTGTAGCTTGAACCTATAAATAATAATAACTTTAAGCTCCTTTAAATACCTGGGTGGCCTCTCCCAACACCAACTAGGATGGGAATCTTTCACCCTCGAAATTGGCTAAGGAATGAACTAGTCATCCACTAGCTCTCTCTCTTCACAACAAGAAATTTCAAAAATGATAAAAATTCCATTATATTTTTTTCTTCCTATATTTTTTAAACTTACTTAGCATTATAAGTTTCCAAATCCATCCACAAACTCAATCCAAGTCTAATTAGGGTGTGTGCTCATGAATTGACATGTGTCCCCTCTTTCCTAGCCTTCCACCTTCCCCAAATTTGAGTAGGAGCCCGTTGAGCTACCCAAAATCACATGAGATCTCTATTGGATGGTATATTTCGACATGAAATGTCATATATTTCAAATTTCATACTTCATATCTAGACTGTGTCATAACTTTCATACAATCTCCATCATTGGTGTCATAAATGTAAGGGGAATCTATCCAAGTGTCCATGAAACTCCCATTTGGCTCTTCCTCTCCCCATGTAAGTTACAATTAATCCCAAGTTATACCTATGAAGTATATTGACAAGTGTATTAACCTTATAATCCATCCAAATACATTAGGCTTCCCATAGATTCGAGATTGCAAGAAGAAGATGCCATTTAACATAGGAATTCTAGCTTGAGTGGGCCCCATAGTCTCCATGTGTCTCCATTCTCTATAGAAATTTCATTTTTTACTTGAATTAATTTAATTAAATCCATTAAATAAATATTTATTAATTCTAATGTATAAAAACCATTTATTATCTCCCTTATTAACTTCCCAATGTTTCCACCCAACCTAGGGAACTAGTAGGATTGATGGAATTTTCTTGCCATGCAATTATTAAAAATGGGGACATTACATACTCAGTACATTGTGTAAGGAGGTTCCTCCCTCGAAGATAATTTCTAATTATATATGTTATTCATTATTAAGGATTGGATTACTCTCTTCTTGTTTATTTATTCTCTTTTTATGCTATTTCTAGGACTTGTTTTCATAACATTCCGAGTCCCATAAATAACATAAAAAGAGAAGAAATAGACAAGAAGAGAGTAATCCACATCTTAATAATGAATAATAGAGATACTTAGCAATCCTCTTCAAGGGAGGAACCTCCTTACACAATTTACTGAGTACAAAATAGAATACAAGATACAATGATGAATAAAATGAGAATATCTCCTTCCTATATATAGGAGACAAAGGGGTACCATAGCAACTAATAGACCCAATAATAGACTCAAATAGACATGAATAATATGTAATAAACCAAAACATAGGGGAAAATTCCACACACTATATGGGGGAATGTTCCCAACATTTAGGGATTAACATGAGTTCCATGAAAACCTAGATTAGATGGCATTCCAAAACTAGTATCTTCTAAGGGACATCCGAGATCAACAATTACTAAATATTAAAGGTATGAGACATATTTAGATTTCTCTTCAATCACGAAAGGTGCAAGTGTTAGATTTTTCCTATTCAACCTCCTAAGGAGTTGAAATAACCTTGTGTTTTTCTCAAGTATTGAAAGTGTTCCCCACTTAGAATAACATGTGTTATTCCCTAGGAATAGCAAAAAAAGTGACCATTTCACAAATTAAGACTGGGCAAGACAATTGTTAGTCTAGGATACCCCACATAAACTAGATATCTCAAGAAAGTGATGTCACTCAAAGGACTTGTCACTTAATTGAAACATTATGGTGTGCTAATATCCTACTAAAAAAGAAAGATGGGGGTGCCACCCTTACTTTTTTAGATTGACCTCATGTTGAACGAATGTGTTAGAAACGCATTTCCAAGGACCTTTTGATACTAATGGATTTGTCGCTCTTTAATAAATACTAGTTTCAAAATTATGTGGCCAAGGAGGTGTTAAGTCTCCAATCTTATTCCAAGTCCCTATCCTAATCTATGTTGGTGATATAAAAAATAATCTTGATATCTTTTATATTAAGTGTTGATTTTAGGGTATCTTTCTTAGTTCGAGGAGTGATTATGAAACTTATGTCATGGAGATTTTAATAACCCCCCCTAAATTTAGAAGTATAACAGATGGGTGAATCCTCATGATCCATGAGAAACTGTGAAGGCTATTTTATCAAAAATATAATATGTGTATAATTTTTTTTGGTGAATCTTTCATTAAATTATAGAATCTTGTAAAATATGGGAGGATATTCCACAAAATCATAAAATCTTGTAAAATAATGGTGAACCTTTCAAGTATGTTTGTTCTAATTAGAAAAAACATACTTGAAATACAAACCCAATATAAATGAGCATAAAAATATTGATATGAACTATTTGTATACCTTTAATATCAAAAAGCCTACTCTGTAATCAAATTGAGCCCCCATTTGTTGTCAAAATCGTCACTCTAATATGCTGTTGGGAAATATCTCGGCTTGAACTATAGGTAAGAAAAAATAAAATAAGGGGGAACTGTTCACACCATTTAATAAATTAAGCACATAAAATTGTGATGTAGTATCCCCTGATCATATTTCATATATACTAACTCTAGACAAAGACTTAGTGCAGAAAATTGTCAAACTAGGTGCTAGGAAATTACTAGTTTTGTCTGGAAGGACATAAATTAAAAGGGATTATTCATAAAAGGGACTCAGAGTGATGATAACAATATAATTATATGAAGTATGATATATATATCAGATCACTAATATTGATGCAAACTTAATTAAAATCTATGATATGAAACTTGCAGACACTCAATAAAATTTCGAACTAGGAAAAGGAGGTATTTTGCTGAGAAATTCATAAGTATGGAAATAGGCAGAGGGAAGAAACCAAAGTATTTTTCATAACAGTGAATTCATATTCCATAACACATTTACGTTAGGTACCATTTAGGTTTTACAGTCCTCTATGCAGAAACTAACTCCCACGCTTCTGGGTCACCCAACTGTGAAACTAGGAAGACTTATTCAATACTTTCGAATAGGGGCCTAGGGAAAAGAATAAATATGTTGACTGAAATTTATACAACAAAAAATAAGTTTCAGGACAGTTCTATATAATTTGGGAGTGTTTATGAGTGATTTGGGAAAATTAGGCAATTTTTGGCCTAGGGAAGTCCTACGCAATGGAGAATACTAAAACACTATACAGCCTCAATGAATTGTTGATATGAAATAGTAATGGATATAGGGATATATCATTGAAACAAATAAACTTGCAGAATCAAAATTGAATAAATATAAATCCCATAATTGAAGAAACAACTAGACTAGTCAATTTAGCCTAATCATCTAGCTAGGGTGCATATAAACACATGAAATTAGTGGCATAAGTGCTTTAGATATGATAATTTAAATTAAAATATCCTATTACAACTGATATTGACATATTACATAACTCATAATCAATCTCATGGAATCACTCAATTATTATTGCACTAAACTGATCAAATCCCTCATTTTCATGGAAAATTAAGCTCATACAAGGAAAAATTAATGTGGGATATTATTGGAAAGTAATATTAAAATATCATAGAGATATTAAAAAACTTTATATGCTGATAAACATAATAAATAAGTATAATGACTAACCACTCCATTAGGGGACTCAACATAGTGGGAAAGGGGGGAAACACTTGACAACAAGAGGGATGTGAGCATAGGTGAAGCTTGAGATTTACAAGAGGTCAAATTTACTGAATATGATGGCTCAAATAGGACTGATATGAATCTAATATCATGGGATGATATTCATCTTCTCCAATACGTGCAAAAAAAATGAATGGGAGGAATAAGAATGGGGAAGGAAGGAATAGCGGCACATCTCTCAATAGAAGCAATGCTTCACATAAACATCAATCAATCATAAGAAGAACTGAGTAAAAGAGCTCCAATTTTATTTTTATAATCTTCTGGCAACTTGCTGAGCAGGTAGGTGACCTATGAGATAAATCCATCCTCATAGAATCCTAATCCCAGCCACATATGCGCCCTCCTTTACTAATTAGCAACTAGAGACCCTTGTGAGTTATTTTCCTGTCCATGCCATTCATCAAACTAGAAAATGCACCCTCCTTAGGCCAATAGTTTCTACTTTTATCTATGACATATTTTCTGCTTTCCCATGCTTTTTTTACTGAGTCTCCAAAAGGAAATTTCACCCTCCTTTTTCAAAAGTTTCCTGCTTTTCCTATGACATAAGTTTTCTGAGTCTCCAAAAGGAAATTGTGCCCTCCTTTGTCATATGTTTCCTCTTTTGTATAGGACTTATTTTTTCATATCTGTTGGGCACTTTCCCATTTCTCTCTAACTTGCTTTTGTCCTAGAGTTTCCAATTTTTCTCCTTGCCAAGTTGGTTTTCCAATTGAACCCTCTGTACATGGAAAGATCAATTCCACATGTTATGTGCATAATAATTAATTAATGGAAATATTTAAAATCAAGTACATGCCTGAATAATAATAATGTAGCAAAATTTACTTAGGATAATTAATTAATGCCTCTTTGTCCTCCTAGGTGTTTAATAAATTCCACAAATTTGGTGGTCAAAATCTAGGGATAGGACAATCCTCCCCTCCAAAATTTGCTTGTCCTCAATCAGAAGCACTCCAAAGTGTTTCAAATTCATCCACTATGGATGAGAACTGGAACATGAACTCATGTGCAAAAAATTTGACTTGCTCCATCAAGCCAACATGTAAAGTTTCTTAAAAAACAAGCAATGCCAGAGTCCCATTGTGTGCATTTCATCCCTTCAGTGAGAATTACTTCCAACAAAACTTATCAGAGAAAAATATGCCTCGGTCCCATTTCCTCAACTGTAAATATCCAAATAGTGCTACTCCCTTTGGAAATCTATCATTCCTAAGAATTCCAGGGTCCCAAGGTATTTTCTTCCTGATTCCACTCAACAGTAAAAACAACAAAATTCCATCATCATAGAATATAAAAATATTGAAGTGGAAATCATGATACCACACATAAAATTGAGAACTCCCCATGCAACATTGGAGATCTGTGAATCTTCTCCCCCCAACATAAAATTATTTGTTTACTTGATGCATACTAGCACTGAAGCTGTGTATTCTGTTGTTGAAATGACATAGGTGTGATTCCCATGTCTCAAGACAATTATAGGAATCCTCCCACAATTATATGTTCCCAAATTTATCACAAGAAGATGATGTGTTACAATTTTCTCCAACAATGCAAGAAAGAAATACAATTAAGTGTCCCCTCATCCAACGTGAGAAAGTACTGAAACTCCTACCAAAATTTCCATGTGAACACTTCCAATGGCTCAACTCTTTGCCACTAGTCAAAGGATGCAAGAATTTATCCAAATGTGTGTATTTCCTCTAGAAAGACCACCTTATGCAAAATATTTTCCTCAGCAACTTCTCTTGGCAGTTTGCTTGCTTATAGTCCTTCCACTGATCAAGTGCAAAACGTTTTCTACAAGAAGACTCCATGTGTGTGTCACATGCCCCAATTTGCAAAAAAATTTAATATTATTGAGGAACATTATGTTATATTTTAAGCTAAGTTTGTAATTGATGACCAAGTGGGGTCAAGAATAATTAATGTATTTCAGAATATTTTATTTATAAATAAATAAATGATGAGACAATAGCTCAGGGAAGCTGTTAAAAGAGTGTTAATTGGTCACTTGGTGGAGAGTATACTAACAAGTGACAACATCCTCAAACTAATTCTAACTGTTGCAGGTGGCAACTTCCCTATATTTGTGGTCATGATTCCCCAAGAAAGTGGAATTGGAGTAAGTGGCTCATTAAGTGAAAACTAACCCAGAAGACCTAGGCATTATTATAAAATTTCCCATTAAAGACAACGGAGGTAGCTCATTCTGGACAAGTGATCATTCAGTGGTAATGAGGTGCACATGAGAAATTTGATGGAGGGGATTGCTGAAGTGAGTTTGAGGGGTTAACTACTGAGAAATGAACTTGTGCAATTGTTTGGCTGATGTTCTTACTATTGTAAGTAGGATTGAATTACTGCTGTAATTTGACTAGTCAGGTGATAGAAGGTCTCAAGGATACATCTTCCAGCCAGTACTCTACTAGGAGGACTAGGAGATAGGCTTGAGGGTCTTGAGGAAGTGTAGACTAAGCTTTCTCCAGGAGTTGGTTGGGAGGAACAGCCTCTTTAAGCTGTTGTCACCTCATCATTTGACAGCTTTTTATTTGTTCAATATATTTACAATTTGTTTATTGTTTTCAGCAAATGATTATCAGTTTTCAAAGAAATGCATGTTATTGTTTTGATTAGGGTTTACACAGAATAGAGTATTGTGTATTGATAAATTAGGGATATTTTGATTATGTCTTAAAGACAGTAATATTAATTCTAAATGAGTAGTAAATAAAATTAAATTACCACACTTCATTTTTCCATGCCTAGTATAGGCAGTACTCTACTATAGCTAGTTGATTAAGTGGATTGATGATTTGTTTATTAACCTTAAATTAAACATGTAAATGACTTCTTTTATAGTTTTTATGTGAATCATTATACAAAATAGCAGTATTTTCTCTAGCTACTGGAAGTATCTATATTAACTAATTTTCAAGAGAAGAACTGAATATATATATATATATATATATAATTATTAAGAGACATACTATTCACAGAAGCTATACTATTACTAATAATTATTATAAATATAATAGATAGAGTTAATTAAATAAGCATAGGAAAAGTAAATAGTAATCCATAGGATATGTTATTAAATTACTTCAAATTCATATTTTACAATCTGTTCGGCAATACAATACAGATTTTTTTAATGTAATCTTCCAGACTTACTTAGGGTTTTACAAGAGGTAGGTTTAATCCCTAAAATTATACTTTTACATTCATAATATTAACCTAACATTTAACAACTGTAAATATTTATTACTGAAAGTAAAAATAGGAAAACAGAACTAAAAACCATTTCTATAGAAATCCATATCATTTCGGAACTGTAGGTTATCTACAAATAATCACAAATATGAGAGAGAAACAGAGTATTGTATTCACCTAAGAATACTATCAGAATTTAAATAGTATAAATTACTATAAATTATTTACATAAAAATATTTTTTTGTAAAAGGGAAAATTTAATAACAATGTAAACAAACTGATAAAAATGAAATAAATTAAGAATAATGGCTTAAGGACTTTATAATTATAGGTCGAGGCTCAAGCCTAATCAAAATTTAACTATACAAAATAATAAAACCAAACAGTAACTATTCATTAATGATAGGTAAAAACCCTATATCGGTTTACAAGACTCGATCGATTAACAGTCTTTTTCTTCACCTTTAAAATCCATATAAAAACTAAATTAACTAAACAGAGCTCAAACATCCTTAGCATGGCTTAGAGTCAAGTTCTAAAAGATAAGAAAAAAAGTTTACATCATCTAGGCCATAAAGGCACTATCAATTAACCCCAAAATTTACGGCTGCATTAGCCTTCAAGGACTTGCACCTTTTTACCCTTTAGGGATCTCTTTTACAAAAACAAAACAACAACAAGAAGTAATCTAACCTGTAAACCAAGGCCATTGCATAACCAGCAGTGAAGTTTCCTAACTTCCAACCACCACATCAAATGCAAGAGAAAACCCTCATTTGCAACCGGCGCTTACCAGGGTTGTGTGGCCGTGAAAGGGGAGAGTTGAGCCACCGCTAGACCCTTTTCTCTACGAGAAGAATGTGAACAATAAAAAAAAACAAGTATAGTTTTTATCAGATAAAATGTAATGAAAAACTTAAAAACTTTTAGGAAGTTTAACTCTTGACCGGTAGTTACGTGACAAGACTATCATTTTGGAGGAGTCGTGGATGCATTAGCTGGAGTAGCTTGATAGTATATGGAAGAGTAACACCCCGAAAAAGATTAGTGTTCCAGATACAACTGAACCCTAAGTCATGATTTCAATGGAAACAAGAAATCCTCTATCCAGAACAAAGAACCACCTTACGACCTCATTTAAACTAGCTCACGACGTTTTGTTCTGAAAGCAACCTGCAAACCTGAAGGTGTATACAGGATTTCGATGGCCACAAGCTCACAGCTCAGCCAAACTAGACGAAGAACCCTGACTCTACAAAAATAAATGAGTAGTGTTTATTTTTTAATCCAACCATCTTGTGGATAGAACCATCACCACGTGTCCTTCGAGATTTATCTCCAGCCGCGGGTATATGTTCTATAGTCACGATGCTGCAAACAAATGATTATAATAAAACCTTTAATCAAGTAAACAATGCAATTTATATGATTTCCAATAGTGTAATATTACCATGGAGTATGGATATTTAGTGTATCAACTATAGGATATAACATGAACCTTTCTTCTAGGGTTTCTTTGTTAATAAATCAAGATAAGATAGTTATGTTTATTAACTAGGTTTGATGGAATTTGTGAGAAAGACATATTTTTACTTTTAACCATAGTAAGAAGGAGAGATATTTATTCTTGGACTTAGCCTTTGGAGTTGTTAAAATTGAAACAGTGTTTGGTTAGCTGAAAACCAAAATGATATAAGAAATCTCAGTAAATTTCTGGCAACTTAATAATGAATTTATAGATAAAAGTAAAAGCATTTTGGTTATCCATTGAGAGAATGTTGTTTATAGAACCCTATAATGAAGGTAAGTGAGATAAACACCAAACAGTATTGGGTTATTTAAGCATCAATATGTGACATATATTCTTTCTATTTAAACTTGAAATTGCATTATTGTAAACAAGATTACAAGTGTTCATTAGAATTTTAATTATAAGAATCCAATTCTTTGAGGACATATGATAGTAATTGATTATGCAATTTAACCCATGCTTATGTAGTTTGTTTAAACATCATTACAAAGTTTTTGACAGCAAAATAAATTGATACCAACAATACCTCTTATGGAGACAAGTTGTAGTTAAAACATTTTAAGTCTATCATCATAAACATGCTAGGGAAGAATCTTCTTGACTTGAATATAAACATTAATTTTACTAGAATAGATGCTTACCTACTAAACCTATAAGGAACCATCAGTCCAACTGTGTTAGCTTAAAGCTAAGTAATCCCCGATCTTACATAAGAAACTTTCCTTACTTTACAAAAGAAATCAACAGTATTTTCTAGCATCAGTAAATTACAAGTTCTTTTCTACTTTATGAAAAATTACAACTACTAAGTTGAAACAGTACTAACACAGTTTTTAAAGACAAGCCTTTAGATAATACAAATTCTTGTAAAGAAGTAATCTGTGTTTGTCTTTCAAGTTTTATTATCTGTTGGCAGTTAAAGGTATTTTAGCGGTGACAATTGACATTTTATGTCAAATGAAAAATTTAAATTTTTTACGAATTTTTGGGTTATTACATGTGGTATCATAGCACAAGGTTCAAACACTAGGCCTGAATGTAGCTCAACTTGCTTATGTAGAACAAAAAATTTAAATAAACATGCTGATGTTGTTTTCTTTTGAATGATACACCCAGAAAATTTTGTTTCTGAGTTAATGATAGGTATGAATAGATTGGCAGAATATGCGGATGAGGAATCTCCTCACACTGAATGAAATAATTTTCAAAAAGAACCTATACAAGAAGAGATAACTAATAATTCTTTCGAACTACTACAAACAGTTAAGGAATTAAAACCAGAGATGGAATCGGTTAAGAAAGAAAATGAGAGGATTCTGAGAGCTCGGGAGGAGCTAAATAAAATTTTAATGGAAAGATTTCAGACTGAGGGAAAAGATAAAAGAACTAAGCCTGAAGACAGGGGTTATTAGCATAAAGATAAAAATACTAAACAAATTAAAAGTGAAAGTATCTCATATTTTGAAGTATACAGTGATTCACATAAACAAAACTTCCATTATACTAGTAACAGCAATGAAGATGATCACTATACTAGGAAGAGAAAGTTTAAACCTTACAAATAAATATCTGGGGAATTCAAGAAGATCAAGCCACCAACCTTTAATGGAGAAACTGGAAAGGGGGAAGAAGCAGAATCCTCGCTGTCCAGGATGAAGAAATACTTCCAAATTTATAACTACTCTAATCAAATGAAGGTCAGGATGGATATGTATAATCTCACAAGAAAAGCAGATATATGGTGGCAGGACTTAAAAAGAGTAAAATGTATAAGGGAGAAAAACATAAATTGGAGTACATTTAAGAAATATTTCAAAAAGAAATTTTTATCTGAACATTATTATGAGGAAAGGGCTAAGGAATTTTACGAGTTGAAACTGGGAACAATGAATATGAAAGAACTAAATAGTAAAGTTATAAGTCTGCTTAGGTATGTGCCATATATTGTGGATGAGAAACCTAAGGTACAATGGTTTCTCAGTTGTTTACCTTATCATATAAATGACAGAATTGAGTATGACAATCCAAAAACATTAGAAGAAGCAATGAGAAAATTGAATTTCTGTCACTGAACAGAATCATAAAAGAAAAAGTATGACCAATTGGAAGGCCAAAAGGAATAATAACTTTAAACAAAAAAAGAAAGATTTTGTGCCTAATCGAAATTTTAAGAATAATAACACTAGAAAATTTTCCTAGTAAAAATTTCCAAGGGAACAAAAGTAATTCATAGACCAATCCAAATAATCAAAGGAACAAAGAATTTGCTAAAAACCACAGTAACTATACAAATAATTTTGAACGAAAGGAACCCATAAAGTGTTGGGAATGTAATGGTCCGCAGTATGCATCAATTGGCCCCAATCAGAAAAACATTGTCATCAACATACACACAATATAGGAGGAGATGATTATTGGTGATCTATCAAGGACAATGCCCAGGATCAATGCAACATTAGAGAACCAGCAAGTAGATTATCAAACTTCCATGGTGGAAGTGGAAGGTAAGATTAATCAAATTCCTGTATCTATTTTAATTGATCCAGGAGCTAGTTTAAGCTATATTTCTCCTAATTTAGTAGAAAGGTGTAAGCTTTTAGTTGAAAAGTTTGCAAGATCTTGGTTAGTTCAGCTAGCTACTGGTGCAAAGAGAAAATTAATTAGCTTTGTTAAGAATTGCGCAGCAACTATGGATCAGTTTGAAACCTCTGTTAAGCTCAATGTGTTACCTTTAGGTTCATATGATATGTTAATTGGTATGGATTGGTTAGAAAAACATAGGGTGGTCCTGAATTTCTTTGATAAAACATTCACTTGCGTAAATAGCGATGGAAAGTTGATAAATGTAAGGGAAATCCCTAGGAAAACAGTCGTAAGGCAGATTTCTTCTTTGTAGCTTAAGAGAGCTGTTAGGAAAGGCTGTAAGGTTTTTTCCGTAATAGTAATCGATGAAGAAAACACTAATAAAAGAGATAAATGATATTCTGATTCTAAGGGAATATTTTGATGTATTTCCGAAAGAAATTCTGGGACTGCCTCCAAAACGGGAATTAGATTTTACTATTGAGTTGGTACCTGGTGCAATGCCCAGCTCAAAATCCCCTTTTCAAATGAATATACTAGAATTAAATGAACTTAAGTCATAGATAAAAGAACTCATTGATAAGAATTACATTAGACCCAGTGTGTCTCCCTGGGGGGCACCAATCATCTTTGTTAAGAACAAGGATGGAACTCTACGACTATGTATATATTATCATCAACTAAATAAAATGACTATCAAGAATAGATACCCATTACCTCGCATAGATGATATGTTTGATTAGATACATGGAGCCACGGTGTTCTCAAAGATTGATTTATGATCTAGATACCACCAAGTCCGAATCAAGGATGAAGACATCTTTAAAAAAACTTTTAGGACTCGATATGGACATTACGAGTTTGTCGTTATGCCATTCGGGCTTACTAATGCCCCAGATTTTTTTATGTGTCTGATGAATAATGTAATGCACAAATATCTAAATAAATTTGTGGCCATATTTATTGACAAAATATTAATTTACTCAAAGACTGAAGAAGAACATAAAGAACACTTGAAAATTGTCTTACAAGAGTTACAAGACCATCAACTTTTTGCAAAATTTAGTAAATGTGACTTCTTTAAAGATAAAATCTAGAATTTGGGTCATGTGGTGAATAAAGAAGGAATTTCTGTGGACCTCAAAAAGATAAAGGCAATCGAATATTGGCCATTCCCAAAAGACGTCACTGACGTCCAATCATTCATGGGGATTACTGGTTATTATCGGAGATTCATCGAAGGTTTTTCAAGAATTTCAAATCGTATAACCTCCTTGCAGAAAAAGGGGAAGAAATTCGATTGGAATCAAAAGTGTGAAGACAGTTTTAAAAATTTAAAAACATTATTAACCACCACACCAATCCTAAGAATTGCTGACCCTAATAAAGATTTTATAGTATGTACAGATGCATGTAATAATGATTTAGGTGGAGTATTAACTTAGGAAGGACACATCATTGCTTATGAGTCTAGGAAGCTAAAGGTTCATGAGAAAAATTATGAGACCTAAGACTTAGAATCAGTTGATGTCATACATGCCTTAAAGATGTGGTGTCATCATTTAATAGGAATGAAGTTTATACTAATGAAAGATAATAAAGGATTGAAATATCTGTTGGATCAACCTAACTTGAATGCTAGGCAAGCTAGGTGGCTATCTTTTCTGAGTGAATACGATTTTGAAATTCAACATATTAAAGGAAAGGAGAATAAGGTTGTTGATGCATTAAGTAGAAATGCAAAGCCGAATTTTACAGCAACCATTAGCACTTATACGACAGACTTGGAAGAACAGCTATAAGCTGGAATAGAACAAGATGAAAATTATCAAAAATTACAAGCAAAAGTAAAACAAAATTTAATAAAAAGTCTAAGTACATGGTACATCTTGAATGAAAAAGGATTATTATTGTATAAAGATAGATTATACGTACCTAATGTTCCTAAGATTAAGTTGTTAATTTTAAATGAAGTTCATAAAACTCCTTATTCAGGGCATCCGGTTTATCAAAAAAACATAACCATGCTAAGAAAGGATTATTTCTGGCCAAACATGAAAAAAGAATTGGCAGAATATATTGCTAGGTTCTTTGAATGTCAAAAAGTAAAAACTGAACATCAGCATCCAACTGGACTACTTCAGCCATTGCCTATTCCTAGCTGAAAATGGGAGCTAATTAGCCTTGATTTTATCACGGGACTACCTAGAAATCAGAACTTAAATAACTCAATAATGGTAGTGGTTGATAAATTGAGTAAAGAAGCCCATTTTATACCTGTAAAAACTACTTATAAAGCTACAAATATTGCTGATATTTTCTTAAAACAATTTTTTCGGTTGCATGGAATACTGAAGGTGGTCATATTTAAGACCGAGACCCTAAATTTACAGGAAATTTTTGGAAATATTTGTTTAAAGGATTAAATACTCTGTTAAACTTTAGTACCTCTTTCAATCCTCAAATTGATGGACAGACTGAAAGAGTAAATCAGGTATTGGAGGATCTACCCAAAATGTATGTAAAGGAGCAGCCAGGTAAATCAGAAGATTATTTACACCTGGTAGAATTTGCTTACAATAATCATTATCAAGCTTAAGCTAGATATAGTCCCATTGAAATTATGTATGGAAGAAAATGCAACACTCCCATCTCTTGAAGTAATCCAGTGGACAGGTTAGCATTAGGACCTAAATTATTGAAAGAGATGGAGTTAATTGTAAAACATGTACAAGGTAACTTGAAAGTTGCGCAAGATCGATAGAAAATCCAAGAAAACCTTAAATGAACTCCAAAGGAGTTCCAAGTAGGTGAACATGTTTTTATTAAGGTGAGACCCAAAAAGAGTTCTCTGAGGTTGGTTAGTTGTGCTAAGCTAGCACCTCGATATTGTGGTCCTTTGAAATACTGTCCAGGATAGGACAGGTAGCATATCAGTTAGCTCTATCACCAAATCTAAGAGTTCATAATGTTTTTCATATTTATGTATTAAAAAAATATGTACATGATACTACTCATGTTATTAATTAGAATGATGTGCAGGTGGAAACTGAAGGATATTTTCTAGTGGAATCGGATTGTATCCTTGAAAGGAGGGAGATCTCACTTCAGAATCGCACCATTGGTCAAGTGAAGGTGAAACGGAAGCGCCTTAGTCCAGAAGAAGCCATCTAGGAATTGGAAAGTCATATGCGGGATGTATATCCAATTCTATTTCAGGGGAACTCTGAGGATGAGGAATAAATAACATCGAGGATGATGTTATAAATTAAGGGGGTGTGTATGTCACATGCCCCCATTTGCAAAATAATTTAATATTATTGAGGAACATTATGTTATATTTTATGCTAAGTTTGTAATTGATGACCAAGTGGGGTCAAGAATAATTATTGTATTTCAAAATATTTTATTTAAAATAAATAAATGATGAGACAACAGATTAGGGAAGTTATTAAAAGAGTGTTAACTGGTCACTTGGTGGAGGATACTGGGTGGAGAGTATACTGACAAGTGGCAGCATCCTCAAACTACTTCTAACTGTTGTAGGTGGAAACTTCCTTATATTTGTGGTCATGATTCCACATGAAAGTGGAATTGGAGTAGGTGGCTTATTAAGTGAAAACTGACCTGGAAAAACTAGGCATTATTATCAAAATTCCCATTGAAGACAACGGAGGTGAATCATTCTAGACAAGTGATCATTCAGTGGGAATGAAGTGCACATGAGAAATTCGATGCAGGGGATTACTGAAGTGAGTTTTGAGGGGTTAACTACTGAGAACTGAACTTATGCAGCTGTTTGGCTGAAGTTCTTACTGTTGTAAGCATGATTGAATTACTGCTGTAATTTGACGAGTTAGGTGATAGAAGGTCTTAAGGATACATCCTTCACCCAGTACTCTACCAAGAGGACCAGGAGATAGGCTCGGGGGTCCCGAGGAAGTCCAGACTAAGCTTTCTCCAGGATTTAGTGGGGAGGAACAGCTTCCTTAAGCTGTTGTCACCTCATCATTTGACAAGTTTTTATTTGTTCAAATTATTTATAATTTGCTTATTGTTTTCAGCAAATGATTATTAGTTTGCAAAGAAATACACGTTATTGTTTTAATTAGGGTTTACATAGAATAGAGTATTGTGTATTGATAAATTAGGGATATTTAGATTATGTCTTAAAGACAATAATTTTATTTCTTAGGGATATTTAGATTATGTCTTAAAGACAATAATATTATTTCTAAATGAGTAGTAAATGAAATTAAATTACCACACTGCATTTTTCCATGCCTAGTATAGGCAGTACTCTAGTACAGCTAGTTGATTAAGTGGATTGATGATTTGTTTATTAACTCTAAATTAAACATGTAAATGAATTCATTTATAGTTTGTATGTGAATCATTACAAAAAATAGCAGTATTTGCTCTAGCTACTGGAAGTATCTATATTAACTAATTTTCAAGAAAAGAACTGAATATATATAATTATTAATAGACATACTATTCACAGAAGCATTACTAGTACTAATAATTATTATAAATATAATAGATAGAGTTAATTAAATAAACATAGGAACAAAAAAAAGATAGTACTAGAACTTTAGCCAATATAGTAATCCATAGGATATGTTAATAAATTACTTCAAATTCATATTTTACAATTTGTTCGGAAATACAGATGTTTTTAATGTAATCTTCTAGACTTACTTAGGGTTTTACAAGAGGTAGGTTTAATCCATTCATAATCTTAACCTAACATTTAATAGCTGTAAATATTTATCAATGAATTTAATAATAGGAAAAAAAAACTAAAAACCATTTATGTATAAATCCATAACAAATCTGAGAGAGAAATAGAGTATTGTATTCACCTAAGAATACTGTCACAATTTAAATAGTATAAATTACTATAAATTATTTACATAAAAAAATATTTGTAAAAAGGAAAATTTAATAATACTGTAAATAAACTGATAAAAACAAAATAAATTAAGAGTAATGGCTTATGGACTTTATAATTATAGTTGGAGGCTCAGGCCTAATCAAAATTTAACTATACAAAATAATAAAATGAAACAGTACTATTCATTCATGATAGGTAAAAACCCTATATCGGTTTACAAGTCTCAAACGATTAACAGTATTTTTCTTCACCTTTAAAAACCATATAAAAGCTAAATTAATCAGACAGAGGTCGAACATCCTTAGCATGGATTAGAGCCGAGTTGTAAAAGATAAGAAAAAGAGTTTACATCATCCAGGCTGTAAAGGCGCTATCAATTAACCCCAAAATTTACAGCTGCATTAGCCTTCAAGGACTTGCACCTTTTTACCCTTCAGGGTTCTCTTTTACAAAAACAAAACAACAAGAAGAAGTAATCTAACATGTAAACCAAGGCCATGCCATAACCAACAGCGAAGTTTCCTAACTTCCATCCACCACATCAAATGTAGGAGAAAATCCTCATTTGCAACCGGGACTTACCAAGGTTGCATGGCTGTGAAAGGGGAGAGTTGAGCCACCACTATACCCTTTTCTCTACGGGAAGAACGTGCACAGTAAAAAAAAACAAGTATAGTTTTTATCAAATAAAATGTAATGAAAAACTTAAAAACTTTCAATATGTTTAACTCTTGACCAGTAGTTACCTGACAAGACTATCGTTTTGGAGGAGTCATGGATGCATCAGCTGAAGCAGCTCGATAGTATTTGGAAGAGTAACACCCTATACAATATTAGTGTGTTGGATACAACTGAACCCTAAGTCATGATTTTGAAGGAAACGAGAATTCCTTTGTCCATAACAAAGAACCACCTTACGCCCTCATTTAAACCAGCTCACGGTGTTTTGTTCTGAAAGCAAGCTGCAAACATGAAGGTGTATACATGCTTTTGATGGCCACGAGCTCACAGCTTGGACAAAATAGATGAAGAACCCTCACTCTGCAAAAATAAATGAGTAGGGTTTAGTTTATAAGTCAACCATCTTATGGATAGAACCAGCACCACGTGTCCTTCGAGATTTATCTCCAACATGGGTAGAAGTTCTATAGTTACGATGCTCCAAACAAATGATTATAATAAAAAATTTAATCAATTAAACAATGCAATTTATATGATTTCCAATAGTTTAATATTACCATGGAGTATCGATATTTAGTGTATCAACTATAGGATATAACATGAAATTTTCTTCTAGGGTTTCTTTGTTAATAAATCAATATAAGATAGTTATGTTTATTAACTAGGTTTGATGGAATTTGTGAGAAAGACATATTTTTACTTTTAACCATAGTAAGACGGAGAGCTAGTGATTCTTGGAATTAGCCTTTGGAGTTGTTAAAATTGAAAGAGTGTTTGGTTAGCTGAAAACCAAAACGCTATAAGAAATCTCAGTAAATTTCTGGCAACTTAATAATGAATTTATAGATAAAAGTAAAATTATTTTGGTTATCCATTGAGAGAATGTTGTTTATAGAACCCTATAATGAAGGTAATTACTATAAACACCAAACAGTATTGCATGACTTAAGCATCAAGATGTGAACTATATTCTTTCTATTTAAACTTGAAATTACATTACTGTAAACAAGATTACAAGTGTTCATTAGAATTTTAATTACAAGCATCCAATTCTTTGAGGACATCTAATATTAATTGATCATGCAATTTAACCCATGCTTATGTAGTTTGTTTAAACATCATTACGGATCTTTTGACAGCAAAAGAAATTGAGACCAACAATACCTCTTATGGAAACAAGCTGCAGTTAAAACATATTAAGTCTAACATCATAAAAATGCTAGGGAAGTATCTTCTTGACTTGAATATAAACATCAATTTTACTGGAACAGACACTTACCTGCTAAACCTATAAGGAACCATCAGTCCAACTATGTTAGCTTAAAGCTAAGTAAGCCCCGATCTTACATAAGAAACTTTCCTTACTTGACAAAAGAAATCAACAGTATTTTCTAGCATCAGTAAATTACAAGTTCTTTTCTACTTTATGGAAAATTACAACTCCTAAGTTGAAATAGTACTAACACAGTTTTTAAACAAAAGCCTTTAGATAATACAAATTCTTGTAAAGAAGTAATCTGTGTTTCTCTTTCAAACTGTTTTATTATCTGCTGACAGTTAAAGGTATTTTAGCGGTGACAATTAACATTTTATGTCAAATGAAAAATTTTAAATTTTTACGAATTTTTGGGTTATTACAGTGTGACATGTAATATTCCACCAAATCCACATGTGGTTAAATGGAATAAAGTGACAAAAATATGTTCCTATTTGTCTGATGGGACGGTGATGGCGCATTCAACAAGGAATCATGGACCTTTAAGAAAGCCTCCAACTCTTCTTGTTGCACCAACAAGGAAAATTCCTTCTCCCAATTTCCATCCTCACTCAATGATGATGAAATAGAAGTGTGGGTAGAACCTTGAATCAAATATATGCAATACTTATCCACTAAAATTATGGTTTCCACATCTTCATATTCATATGACTCTTCCCCAGGGAAGAGATTCTTTCCAAAAAATAATTCCATTTTTTTTTTGCAAAATACCAAGTTCTTGGTTCTCATCAGACTTGTCTGCACAGTCCTCAAGCACCTCCAAACCCAAATTCATATCATGATATTATTCCATATTTTCAAGAATGTAATCACCCTTGTGAATATGGCTAAATGGTGTGTAGGAGGGTAGTTAATATCTTTGCATCTTCTCATGAAGTTTCTCTATCTCCATCTTGGATTCTTGGAGTGCACATTGAGTGCTCTTTAAGGAATATTGGGTGGTCAACAACTCTTGGGTGAGATTGAAAATATATTCTTCATGGTTCAAGGATTCTCCATGCAGCACATCAGCACGATCAAAAAAATATTCTCTATCAGAAAGAAATTTTAAGAATTCCCCTTGTATTGTAGACAATGCCTTCCACATCTCCTCCTTGGCTTCAAAAGAAGATCGATCTTCCAATGAAGAAACTATCCAAAACTGGTATGCCACAAAATAATGTGTCTTGGAAAATGTGTAAAGACTTTTGAATCTTCTTTTTATCCATATTCAAAGGCCAAGAAAATGAGTGGGGTTCTTGAGGAAAATCACCCCCTTCGTTTCTGCAATTATTTTTGTAGTGACTTGCACTTCTCTTTATGGATGTTTCTTTCTTCTCTCCCACATGCAAGACTAGATGGCTCATAGATATCCATAATGGTTATAGTGAGATTTGTATTCTTACTAAGGTTAATCCTCTCCTATTATGTGGCTAAAACTTCATCATTATGCAAGAGAGTCCAAATGTCAGAACTGTGTGCATCCCTTTGCACTAGATTTGTCTCCCTTAGATTTCGTAGTTCACACCTAGCTGGTGGGGGCTTGTCTTCCACTTCATTAGGATATTCAAATGTTGAATTAAAATATGATATTCCTTCTTATTTTGGATCTAATAAGAAATATTCCTTCACCATTAACACCCTAACCCTCCTTAACACTAATTTTTTGATCACGAACAAAAGAAACTAGGAGTGAATTTAAATCCCTCACAATTGTCCTTCCTTTTGTAGTCCTTGTAGTAGGGATTTCTCCTTGCTATAGGAGCAAGAATGGCTCCCTTCTATCTATACGACAGAAGGGTAGGTTCTTTCTTGTAAAAATGCTGAAAAGAAAGCATAAATAAAACTAGACAAAAATAAAATAAAGAATAGAAAGAAGAGAAATGACGGAGAACCCCTCTGCAAACAATGGGTTAGGGTTCCGCTTCCAATAACCTGCAAACAACTGTTAGAAACTAGAAACCTACAAAACAAATTAGGCAATAAACCTACAAATAAACCATGGATTAGAAAGAAAAGTAATCATTAAGCAAAAACAAAAAATAACAAGCTATACCTTCTCTTTGGGTGGAATGGGCCACCATGCCCTAGCTTGAAGAAGCACCTCTCTCTTGGATGGGGGAGCTATGGCTCAATGGAGATGGAGGAGAGGGAGTGTGGGTGGCTTGAGAGACAAAAGGGTCTCAAGGAATCCATGGGAAGTAGAATAGTATGCAAGGGAGAAGTGTTTTGAGAGTGACCCCCCACCCTCCTTTTATAGCTTTTTAGGGTTTTTAGGGTTTTAAGCCCTTGGTATGGGCTTTAGCCCCTTTTTTGGGATTTTAGCTCCTTTCACCCTAATTTTAGCTCCTTTTAGGGTTTTATCCCCTTTTGGGGGGATTTATCTCCTAGGAGAGTATTTTAGGCTCCTTTTTGGGGGTTTTAAGCCCTTTTCTTCATCCTTAAGCATTTTTTAGGGTGTCGGGGTCTAATGGAGGGTTGTGAAGTGGTGTCCTTGGGTGGTGTAGGTCATGGAGAGATTAGTGAGGGATTTTTTGGGTTAACATATTACCCCCTGATGTGTGAGGGTAGGAACTCATCGTATGGCCGATGGACATCATAGGATTTGCTACAGTGAGGTGGTGCTTCCAGGGCTGGGGCATGGTGGCTTTTGGTTTTTGTATTAATATGGTTCCCATCAATGGGTGAGATACAAATAATGTGTGACATGTATATGGACAAGGTGGGCATCCCCATGCTCGTGACAATGTCAAAATAATAATTTGATCTATGCTCTAAAATACAAGAGCCAATCATATACAACTGATGATACAATAATGGTTACCTCAATGTGAGGATGAATACAATAATGATCTGGTATATTGGACCCATGGCATTCTCATGGAATGCTATATAATCATGACTAGTGGTCTGCTAGATCTGGACTACTGAATCTAGAACAGTACATAGCTATGTGTACTCATTGATTGAGAGCCAGAGTCTGTGTGGTACAAGTATGCTGCATCAATCATAAATCTGTATAGAAGCACTACTGGGGCTTCTGAACACTGTCTCCAACACAACCCAGAAATCACAAGGGACATAACCTGTTTAGATCCCTTGAATAGACTCATCAATGTGCTATAGTTAGGTGACATCAGGGGTCTTCAACCAAGTACTGTGCGGACCGAACCCTGTACGAATCTCAATGGTGTGATGATGTAGTTGGAGTCAAGCACGTGAGACACAACCATCCCTAGAGGCACTAAGGACTTTTCTCAAGTGGTCCAAAGAACTCATCAGTGAGGTTAATGAAACTAGGATATAGGGACCTCTGGGTCTATCCTCTGGAATATATTTGTTATCGTCGACAGAGGGAGACCTACCCCTAGTCAAGGTAATGATGTTTCCTTGACCAGGAGTGCGAGGGAGATAACCGAAAGGTGTAAGATAATATGCAGACTGGCCCACTGAATGGGGGGGGGAGGGGAAGGGAAAAAAATGAACAAGGGCAGGTGTAGTATGGTAGACTCAAACTTCCTTTGTTCAGAGTATGAAAACAGGGCAGACCAAGTAGCAAATGAAACTTGACTCATGGGAATGGGATCATAGTTGTAATACCGGGAATGTCATTGCAAATGAGAAATACTTGGAGGAGGTAGACGCTTTTGATATTGATGGGATCCAAGGAAGACACATTGTAGAGTACTCTGAACAAAGGAGACCCAAAGGGGGAATGTTGCCAAACTATTTTCTGTGGGGTGGTGTCTAGGGACACCGTTATGGTACGATCTTGTGGATTTTTGGTGAGCCCGAGAAAGTAAATGCTCGATGATGATTTCAATTTTAGAGAGTCTGAAAGCACAAAGAAGACTCCAGTAGGGGATCTTTTTCATTGGTAGTCTCCTATTCCCGAAAAAGGATAAAAGTTTACATAGGAGATCTCACCCATCCTTTGGGGGATGAGAGACTTCTTTACCGTTGGTAGTCCAATCAGGCCGAAAAGATTAAACCTATACTGTCTGGATGGTCATTAAGACACTTTTACGAGCACAAATGCAACCAAGTTTGCTTGGCAATATTTTCTTAATGAGAAGGATAGAAAAGAGCTTAACGACAACCCGTGGTGAGCTTTTTGTATAGTGTGGCCCCTTTTCCTGAGAAAGCATAAAATTATGCAGACGAGAATGGTCTTGGCTTGAATATGCCAAGGACGTCCTTTTCAATTGATGGTCTACATGGTCTACAAAAGGAGGTAAACGAGATGATGTAGACACCCTTTCCTATACTTTAGCAAGCAGGAAAATAAGTAGCTGTGCTTGGCTATCTGTTGCAGCTGCAACAATTTCCCAAATTCCAAAAAAATTGGGACCCTCCTTTTGTTTGGATTAGTTCTTTTTCCTTGAGTTAGTTCAATGATTTTCTAGAAAGAATTTCTAAGCGCTGGGATTGATCTACCAATTGTTTTGATGCCTCCTCTGATGCTTGAAGCAATCTAATGTTTGATCAGACTTTATCACTGCCTTTGGATGCATTTTCAGCTTGTTCGAATCAGAAATTTGTTTGGTTAAAGCTCCCGCCGTTGCGGAAAAATAGCAAGTCTTGACTTTGACTTTGCTCCCGATACGTTGGTTTTAATAGGCTGATTTTTGGGTTTAGATCGGAAGGACTTGTCATTTCTTTCCTCGCCATTGTGGATAGATATTCGGTTTCAGCTTCGACTTCCTTTCCGATTTGTTTGTTTCACATCGGCTGCTTTTGTGTTTTGGCATTGGAACTTGTATCACTTCCCCTTCCGCCATTGTGGACAGCAAACCGCTTCCTCTCCTGATCATTGCTTTAATGTTTCGATTCCCGCTTTATTTTTATCGACCCCATAAGTTGTGGGATTTCGCCATTGCGGCTGCGGAATGATTTCTCCTTCCAGCCATTGAGTCATTTTTACCTTTCGACGTTGCGGAGGGTCGCGCCTTTTGTAGCTCCACCGTTGCGGCTGCCGAATGCTTTTCCTTGCCGATCTCTTAGTGTTTCCGCTTCTGATTTGGACCTCATGTGGTGGAAATACTTTCCCTTTGTATCCCCGTCGTTGCGGCTACCAAAGCTCTAAAATCTCTGAGCCTTTAGTGTTTTTGCTTCCGGCTTATGTCCCGATGTTGCGGACGGTGGTACACTTCACGGTTCCGCCGTTGTAGATGAAAGAAGCGCTAGCTCTTCCGATGTGTAGTCATTTTGCTTCCGATTCAAAATTTACCCCCCATTGCGGATGGATTTATCTTTTACGGCTCCGCCATTGTGGCTATCGTTTCACTATTGTCCCGACGAGCCAAGCTTCCGAGGTTCCGCTACGTATGTCTCCACGGAGGGCTTAGCGCTTTGACCATCCACCGTTGTAGAAGAGAGTATACTTTCAGCCTCCGATTCAAAAGCTCTCCGCCATCTGATCTTTTGCTCGCCCGTTGTGGTTGACTATATATACGGGGTCGAGGGGTTATTTTTCTATTGTTATTTTCAACCGCCGTTTCAACTGTGGCAAGCTGTCAAGATCGTGCTGTCGTGATCACCTAGTCCCTCGTTTTCGGTACACGCAGTCCAGGTGTCTCCACCATGAAGCTTGACAGGCCTCTCCACGCCGGTTACACATCAGTGCCAGGTAGGCTTCGTTTTCCTTTCCTCTTTCCGTTCGAACTGTTGGTTGTTTTCTACGGTGGTTTGTTTCCCCAGCCATTTTCCTCGCCCTTTAAATTATATGCCTATATGGGTGGAGTTTTATCCTAACTGTCCGTGGAAGGGTGGATTGGCCCTTAGAATAGTTTTCCATATCGTCATTGCTATACCGCCCTGCGCATAAAGAATTAGGGGGTTTGGTGCAGACGGCCGTTACGCTGTCTGCACCAAACCACCCTGTATGATGATGTATGGTGGAGATAGGTTTGCTATGGCCCTTCCTTGTGGGTTTGGGACTATTTTGCTTGATTGTGGGTTTCCCACGTCGTTTAAACCCCAATCGTTTCATCATGTTTTTCTGCGCGATCCCATTCGAGCTCAGTGGTCGAACCCCTAGCCAGTTGAAAGGGATATATCACTGCTTTTAGTCTGCTGGCCATGAGCTGCGTGGACACGGTTTTGTTAACGCACTATTAAAGTCTCGTATTTCTTTCCCCTGTTTGTCCCGCATAGAGAAACGATAATGTCACCCACAGAGAGTGGAGGTTTTCTTCACGTTAATGTAGAGTTTATTTTTGCCCGATTATATTGGTTGAATTGTTGGTATTGAAAAGAAGTGGTAGCTCACATATTTTTACTGCATATAACTATTTTCCATCATGCTGGACATGGACAAAGTCACTGAACACCACACATTGGGTTGTAATAGTTCTGTTAGTTAGGCCATTTCAGGCTGTACATGCATATATTTGATTCATTAAGTGGTTGTTGTCATGGTACACATAGAAGGGGTAAAATGTTGTACATTGTCATGTAAATGTTTGCAACTTGAATTGCTTAATGTTACAAAGTTATATATGGCAGGAGGAATTCGAATCCACAATGTCAAAGAGGCAAAAGAAGAAGGCCCCTGTGGTTGAGGAAGAGCCATAAGTGAAAGTTGTCACCAAGACAGAACACATATACGAAGACACCAAGTGTATTTCTGGTGTTGAACCTGAATATCAGTGGGGGAATATATATAGATTGATCACGCATAGACAGGTTCCTGACATGGGCTTAGAAGAAGAGTCCATATATGCTAACATAGAAAGATCTTCACTGATTAAGATCGCCACCAGACCAGAGCTATTCCCGTGCTCTGAAGTAATCGGATGGATTCTGCCTCGGGAAGATGTCACAACAATGATTCTGGAGAATGTTGAAAGACAGGGCTATGCTGCATATAGCCCTGGATATGTAGCTCTGGCCTACCACCTGCCAGAAGCCCAAGTATTTTTATCTGATGATTAGCTAAACAACATTAGAATGGACCTGGTAGAGACTCTTAAAAAGATGTTGTTGCGGGGAAAACATTACAGATACAGACCGACGGGTGATTATGATACAGCAAGCTTAAGGGCTCCCTATAGGTTCATAGCTTTAATGCTGAACCGGATTTTTGGAAGAGCACATGGTAGGTTCTTCAAGTTAGAATGGATCCTAATCATTTTTTATGTTGCAACCCAGGGGAAAATTTTCAACTGGGCCAGCATTGTATCCAATAGTCTTTCCGCTTGCTTGGCTACGGCCTTGGGAGGAGTGGCTCAAAAGAGATCTGAATTCTTTATGAGCTCCATACTTCTATACTGTATATTATGCAATCAGCCTTTCCCCGGCCTCAGATGCATCTGGGAGAAGGAGAGAGTGCCGGTGTATTCTACATATAAACCGCTGTGGGCACACAAATACCACAGCCATTATCAAGAAGTACATGAACACTTTATCATGCCCTTATACACACTCATTTTCCTAAAGGAGTGTGATTGCATGTCATAGGAGGCATTGCAAGTAATAGAGGAGTATGCAGACTACTATTTGACTGAAAATGGTCTGTACTTCAGGATGTTTGGAGGTTCGAGAACACCTTCCCTGCTGCCCAAATACGCAACTAATTACATTATCCATAAGGAGGTAGTCAGACAAGTGTTCTTGGATGGAATAGGTAGATTTCTGTTAGAGCATAAGAAGACTGCTTATCCTCCTTTTCCCTTCAAATTAGGAAGCTACAGATTCACTAGGGTGAAGAAGGCTGATGAATTTGTAGAAGAATTGGAAAGGTTTCATTTTGGCGAGATGCCTTTCCATAGAAATGACTCCCGAGGTAAAGTAGAAGAGCATTGTAAAGAAAACAATGTACATTTCAAGTATACCCATCATTGGGACAGGGAAGAATCTGTCTTCCAAAGTGCCCTTAACATGACTTCTCTGAGGAGAAGATTCAAGAATAAGATCACCACCAAAGGTGGGAAGGGGGATGAACAGGCCAAGGTTGAGGAAGAAGCCAAAAGAAGAAATGAAGAAGCCCAGAGGTTGGCCCAGGAAGCTGCAGGATGGCTGCACACAGAAGAGGAAGAGAAAACAAAAGATGCCCAAGAAGTAACTAAGAAAGAAGAAGAAGCAGCTAGGGCAAAAGAAGAAGAAAAGAAGAGGAAGCTCGATGAGGAGCTACAAAAGCAGGAAGCAGAGAGGCTGAAGCTGACATAGACTGAGACATAACAGTCAACTTCTGACATAGCTGGAAGGAAGACCCAGGATGTGGAAAACTCGAAGGTTCAGGACCCACAAGTACCCGCCGCCAGCACACCCATGGCCCCCACACTGAAGCTAGTTGCTTTTGTTCAGAAAAAGGGAGAATAAATCCTTGATTTCAACACTGTTTTCTATGATAGGGAAAGAAAGAGGATAGTAAAGAGAACAGAGAGGAAAGTTGAGACAGAAGGTCTGCCTGGAAAAATGATCATAGATACACCTGTTGTTTTGGGCACAGACCAGGACCCAAGATTCACTCTGAGAGCCGGAGCTGCCCTAATCAGCACCTCAGAAGATAACATGGACAAGGTAATGACTGACTTGGAGCAGTCCAAGAAGTCCTCTAATCAATTGAAAGATACCTTGAGGAAAGAAAGAGAGGAAGGAAATAGGCTGAAGCGGAAGTATGAAGACATGCAGAGTGAGATAAAGGCTTCTAAGGCTTAATTGCAAGCCCTCCAAATAGAGAGACAGGCTATGGAGACTACCCAAGAATGCCTAGAGAAGGTGCAGAAAGAATATCAAGAGCTAAATACAGAGAAAGATCAGCTGCTGGGAAAGGTAGAAGAGCTAGAAGAGCAGCAAAAGATCATCTTGCAGGCCATTGAGCTGCACACACAAGAACAGGAAAAGAAACATCAAGAGCAGATTGCCTCTCTAACAACTGCTCTGGAGGAAGCAAGGGAGCAGTAGGTCAACCTCCAGCCATTCAAAGAGCATGTCTTGGCCCAGAAATCTAAGATGCTACAACTACAGACTGCTATAGAGGAGGAGAGGTGCAAAGTCCTGCAGGTAGATAACCGATTGGAGGAAATCTTGGAAACCTCCTCTTACTTTGTAGATAGATCTCAGGACGTTCTTGAAGTCCTGACTGCAAGAATGGCGAGGCTGGAAAAAAATGAAGAAACTCCAGCAGAACTACCATCGAAGGATCAGCAGGCCCTCAAGTGGGATTATGACCTAGTGAAGTTCGCAATCAACACCACTGAGGATTTCAAGAAGGCCGTTAAAAATACAAAAGGAGCATGCACCGAGTTTTTCAGAAGACTTCTCATTACCTACAACCGTGCCAGACAGAGGCCGAGCAGAGGCTTGATGCTTTCCCGGATCACAATGCCTTTGTGGAGTTATTGCAGAAGAGATACCAGGAGGAGGAAGCTAAAGTGCAGCATATTAAAGCCCTCGATGAGCAGATCGTGAGGAACGAAGTAGATCACTCAGCTGTCAGTGTGCATCTTTTAGATGACCATCTTCGGTTGAGTGTAGCCAGGATTGAGGGTCTCAAGAACCAGGCTGAGAAGTTTGAAATCAACATTCAGTTTTTGGAGCCTTGTGCCTTTGAAGGCATTTCCACTGAAGCTTCAGCGTGGAAGAAGTTTCTAGACACCCAAGTGGGACCCTCCTCGTGAAAGATGGGTCATTTTGTAATTTGTAACGATTTTTGTAAAAACATTTAAGAAAAGGAGAATTTTGGGAGGCGAGGAGTTGGGAAGCCCAAAGGTTACTTTGGGCAGCCCAACAGTCTCACCCTTTTGTATAAATATAGAAGACTTAGAGGGAAAAGGGACTTTTTCCCCAGTTAGACTGGAAAGAAATATTGTAAGAAGAACTATTTCTCTTTGCAAT
Organism: Pseudotsuga menziesii; assembly: GCA_001517045.1. Classification (NCBI taxonomy): domain Eukaryota; kingdom Viridiplantae; phylum Streptophyta; class Pinopsida; order Pinales; family Pinaceae; genus Pseudotsuga; species Pseudotsuga menziesii. The sequence goes on from LPNX010258664.1 coordinate 247,781, forward strand.
AAAGAATTATGGTTTTCCTGTTGGAGAAAGATGGGTGAAATTTCCAAATGTTATGCAGTGGATGGAGGAAAGATGAACTATTTTGTTTTTTCAGCTTTTGTCCATTAACCGTGAGATCGTTCTAACTCTTAGAACCTATGTTCTCGTTTAAATGATTTCTGGTTTATTTTGTCGAATTATCACCATGAGTAATGTATGATGTTCATAAAACAATTGACTATCTGATTGTTGAAATATCTTTAATCGTTCATGTGTTGTATGTAGGAAGATCAGCTATCTATAATTTTTGTTTATAATACGTGGACAATACACATTACTCATAAATAGATTACAATTTGGCTCCTCGGGGATAGTTAGATAGTTAGATAGATAGATAGATAGATAGTTTATTTCAATGCTACATATGTGATTTAGATGCTGGTGAATGCGAAGACGAGAGGTAAGAACCTGCGCATCACATTGTGAATGCTCCCCGCATCTCGATAAAACCTTTGTTTTTGTTACTTGACCTACGGTAGCCGGACTGCAAACCGGATGGATTCCCTATATCAAACAGTCAACGGGCTAGTTGGGAACATTGACTGGGGAGAATCCCTTGCTGTTGTTTCCTGCGAATTTCCAGGCCTCAACACTATCTTTTCATTGTTTTAAGGAGACAGAAAAGAGCTTAAAAAAAACTCCAGTATGGTCAACTGATTGTGGTGGCACAGGCGGTGCCCCATGTTGGGACATTGGACAGTGGTCCAAAGGTCATCCACGTAGTATGGACGAAGCAGAAAGCTCTCAAACATACCAATACATGCGTGGGATAGATCGCAGCAAATGATTGGGATAGATCGGTGCGACAGAGGCACGCAAACCGAGGTGGCTCTCAAACAGAGGTCAGGAGAGCGTGTGTGTGTGTTGCAGTGGATGTACTTGACTACATGTGACGTCAGTGCAAGTCCAGGGGCACTTATATGCCAAATACATGCAAGAAAAATAATTTTTTTGTGGATAATGGTCCAGAGGTCTGCGTGAGGTGTGGTGGGTAGAAAAGACAACTATGTGTTAAAATACAAAACAAAACTAAAAAAATGGTAACCCTTAACAGGAAGTGGCCTGAAAAACTTGCATGAGTAGCATTTGGGAAGTTTGATACGAGTACAGGTCCATAGAAACTTGCATCATCATGTCATGGCTCGTAAATCGAGGTGACTCATGGGAAATGGTCTCGAAATTTATTTTCTAAACATGAGACAACGTTCTCAAAAGGAGATAGATGGTAGAATTCTGAAACCAATGGCACAAATGGTGTCTCAAATGGAATCCGTATGGTCCTGTTATGTCGATAGGAAGAAATTAGGTCAAATGGGGCCTATATAAGGGTGGGGTCCACTTGGTGAGGTGTCATTGTCACTATTCATTGTGGAGTTGGAGAGGTGGGCCCTAATTCTTCATTTGCTGATTTCTCTTGATTAGACCGACGCTTTCGAGTGCCGCAACTTGTAGGTAAGAGATCTCACTAAATCTCATCTTTTTGGTGGTTTATTTTCTGGATTTGGTCACCCAGAGGCCACCCATGAGCAGTTTGGGGTTTCATGGAGCCAAGTTACACCATTCAAAGGAAAAGGTGCAAGCTGGTCGCATCTGTGGGGAAATTTTGAGCAACCTCAGTGCTCATTTTTCCCAAACAGGTGCGACTTGGCCTCTTTTGGGTGTTTTTTGATGATGGCAGTGGCTCACATCAGGGCTTTTGCTTGTACAGGATGGTTGAGATTAAGTGGCGAGAGAGAGACTACAAGAGTCTCAGGTATGCATCCTTACAAGATAGGAATGTGAGAGATACATGAGCCCATTGTGGATTGCTGAAGTTTATGAGGATACCCCTCATGTGGTGCTTGCGTTTGCTGATGTAAACACTGGTGAGTTTCTGGGATGCTAATGAGGAGGTGTTCCTATTTCAGGGCCAGCATATCGAGATTACATTAGTAGATGTATACTTTCTTACTGGGTTCCCTATGTTGGGAGTGGTTGGTGACTTGGCACCTATGTTGTCTCAGGGGAAGACATTGGAGGAGTTATGCGATTGACACTATTACACTGCGACATATGTGTGCGGCTCCTATATCCTGATGTGTGACATTGAGGATTTGTTGACACAGGTAGTACTGACCTTATTGCAGCATATCTTGGGTTCCATGGGGAGCCACAAGATCTTTGGTGGGAAGCTTTAGTTAGTAGAGTGTGGTATAGGTGGCACATACTAGGAATGGGGCCAGATCTATCTGTAGGCTGCTTGGTGTCAGCTGAACAAGTCGAAGACTTCTGGCACTGGTTTTTGTTTTGGATCCTTCCTGTGTACTTTCTTTTTTGAGAAAGTACCTACACTTTGTGCTCATCGGGCTATGCAGGACAGTGGTCCACAGGAGCTTCGGATGTATAGATGGTGTCACATGATGATCCGAGAGGGTGGCGGCAGAGTGGGTTGCTTTTTTACTAAGGATCTATTGGAGCAATGGCTCCAGCTTCTTGTAGTGATGTAGGAGTACCCGTATGCGGGTATGGACTACCAGGGAGACCCTGAGATTCCCATACCTCCTAGCTAGGCGTGGGGATGAGCTAGTATGTATGCGTGATGTTTTTTATGTTCATCTTTATACATAGTGTAGTTGAGCTAGTTGGTAGTTTGTATATTGATATATGTGGATTGATGGTGTCCTTGTTTGCATATGAAAATATTGGTCCTCGCCCGTCGCCCAGGCATTGGAGGTGGTTTGTTACCATAGCTCCTGCGGCGGTTCCTGTCGGGATCTCCCGCAGGAAGCAGCAGGAGATGGATGAAGTGCTGCCATATCTGGAGTGACTTGCTACTAGAGTCTTAGATGATAGCTGGCAGCACCTAAGTAGTGATATGATTGCCTCTATTCACAACCTTCCTCCAGAGTTGACTAGTGTGATGAGGAAGATGGTGATGGCTTGTGAGCACTTTCATTGAGCGACGAGAGGTGATCTTCCTGTAGAGGATGAGTCCTTTGAGGAAGATGATGACACCAAGTTAGATGACGAGTCTGAGTCGGATTAGTAGCCTAGTGGGGCTGTCCCTAGTGCATTGGTGCACTTAGGGGTTTTTGTGTCACTATGTATATCCTGCTCAGAAAGCATATGTGGCTTCTCATTTTTGTCTTGGACATGCGACTGATCGATTTATATATATATATATATATATATATTTTGACGCACGTGTATGCACTTTTATGGTTTTATTATGTGAGTCTTTTTATGATGTTGTGGAATGAAAATGCCTATGTGATGTATTACTACACTGTGTGTGTATTTTTTAGACAAAATTATGCATGATGTTATGGTTGTATGTTTCCTGTATGTGGTTGTGGATTTGCCAATTTAGAATATTGTTAGCCATTTGATCTACGACACTATTGAGGTTTCTAGGAACATGTGTGAATGTGATGGATTCAAATGTTCTAACCATATGTTTAGTGCGCATGTACTTTCTAAAGAGGCAGGGATCATGTACTCGATAGTGGTTGTTCAACTGAGAAACAAGAAGCTGGGAGTCTAAGAAGACCTCGAGATGGTGAATTCCTAACTGAAGGATGACGGCCAAGAGGCCATTGACACCATCATATTCATCCTGGTTGTTGGTTGTGGTGCCCACGCATATTCTATCGATGTGGATCAACTCATGCGATGGGGAGTAGATGACCCATGCAGCCATGGCGAGGTTTGGAGACTATCTACTTGCTCCATCTACAAATCCCATATACCAGTTTGAGGTGTGCTCCATCTGAAGTAATGAGAGGAAACAATACATAAGACTCAATTTTGAAAAATGTGTAAAACAAAAAATGGAAAGACTATAATACAAGTTGTAACGTTGTCACTCAAAGGGGTGACGTTAGGGGGAAAGCCGTTTGGGATTTCTATGGATCAGATGTCATTCCTTTGTGTGACACGATGAATCCTTGTATATGGCCCGTGGGGACATAGAAAACACACTTGAAAGGGTTCAAGTGGATTTCATACTTGCGACATTGTAAGAACACTTGTCGCAGGTCGTCTATGTGTTGTGTTTGCTTCTGCGACCGCACGATGAGTGTTGTAATCTCACAGATCACATAAGGTTACCAATAATACACACTAAAACATATATACATAAAATAGAGACAAGAGATAAGAACAAATAGGTGAATAACATATTATATTATACAAAAGAGTCCATACAACACAGAGAACTGAATTGAGTTCTTATCTGGCTCAACAGCCTAATATAAATGATTATAGAATGGTTACAAAATAATACCTGTCGGTTCGGTGAACCAACACAACCTTAGTTGGCCAGCCTAATCTCTTAGTTTAGTCAGCCAACCAACTTAGTCAGCTGATAGACTAAGTTGGCTATCATTCAAGTCAACTTATCGACTTGCTCCTTCTACATCTCCCTCATGAACAAAATGTTTCTTCGTCCTGAAGAAACAGGGAGGTACAAAATTCTTACTGGCCTTTAATAGTTATTGAGGTGGGCTGTGAAGTCTGATGGTCGTTATTTTCTATACGTAGACTTCTACAATGGCTAGGGCTGTTACTGCGAGGTGATGTTGGAAATCTGTCCAACTCTACAAAAATTTCTGGATGTCAATGGTCAGTGTGGTCAAGCCTGATAAGATCGACATCTTTTCTAAGATGGAGACTTCAGCTATCCTCTCCATGCCAGGCCCCATAGAGATCGACACAGAAAAACTACTTGAAAGAGCGTATCAGCTATTTGAGAGCATGGTGTCGACCCTCCAAGCTCACATTTAGGAAACCAAGGAGGAACAAAAAGAAGAAATTGCCCAAATCCTATTGGCACAACACAATGCATTTTCTGAAGCATTTAAAGTACTGCAGGATCATATGGAGGAGTCTGTCATAACCGAAGAAGTACTAAGAGACTGGCCTAATAACTGTGGGCAATTTTATCAGCAGACACGACAGACTTGGCAAGGGATTCAGGCACTAGAGAGTAGAAAAACCATTGAGGAAGCACTCAGAACGACAATAGAAGAACATATAGTGCTTGAAACCGCCAAACTACAGAAACTGGAAAGGGAAGTACATCAGTGGGTGCAACAAGATCTCCCTAACTTAGAGAAAGTTGACATTATCTGCCTGCAGATGAAACGACTTATCGAAACTGCAAAGGAGAAGGACCAGTTCATGGGTCCCAACATGGAGAAGATAGCTGAAGTCTCCATCTCAAAAAAGATGTCGATCTTATTAGGCTTGACCACACTCACCATTGACATCTAGAAAATTTTGCAGAGTTGGACAGATTTCCAACATCACCTCGCAGTAACAACCCTAGCCATTGTAGAAGTCTGCATACAGAAAATACTAAACCAATGTTGTAATCTCACAAATCACATAAGGTTACCAATAATACACACTAAAACATATATACATAAAACAAAGACAAGAGATAAGAACAAATAGGTGAATAATAGATTATATTATACAAATGAGTCCATACAACACAAAGAACTGAACTGAGTTCTCATTTGGCTCAACATCCTAATATATATGATTACAGAACGGTTACAAAATAACTACCTATTAGTTCGGTGAACCGAAACGACCTTAGGTGGCCAACCTAATCTCTTAGTTTAGTCGGCCAACCGACTTAGTTGGTTGATCAACTAAGTCATCCCATCGACTTAGTCGGATGATCGACTAATTCGGCTATTGTTCAAGTTGATGTGGGATGGAGCTGCACTGGTTGTGGGATTTGCAGGTTCATAATGCATCTGCATAGCTGGGGGTACTTGCGGTGGTACCATTGTGGATGGGCCAATTCCCCCAAGTGTGGTGGGAGGGAGAGTATGGTTGGCAAGGACATTGCCCGCATGTATGATAGTAGGGGCAAAGCAAGTGGATGGTCCACTGCCCCCCTGTGTGGAAACAGGGGCAATGTGTGTGGAGGGGCCACTGTCCCCGTGTGTTGCAAGTGGGCTAGCTTGGATAGTCACTACGGGTGGTGGTAGCTGACTGATGATAGTTTACATGACTATGCTTAGGCCACTTACAAGGTTGTTGGTGGCATGTTGTGGTGTGGACATGGGTCCACTTGCTATGGTTATGCCAGACAATGGATCTGAATTTGCACCAGCCGTGGGCCTTGATGGTGTAGTATGGAGATTTGGTTCAGACTGGTATGGGTATGAATTTGAATTAGAGGCTATGTGGCCCTCGGATGGTGTGGAAGATTGCTAAGAATGGTTTCAACGGTTTTTGTTTACTATCACGAATGGTGGTGGTTCACCTCTTAGGCGTGAGGAAGAGCATGGGGGATCAATTATGTTAGATGTTTATCAAACTGATGGGAATGATGTTTGGACCCCAATTTCAATGGATTCATATTGGCTGTAGGTGGTCACTCAACCACCAAGACTACTAGAAGACAGCGCTTGGCTTTTTCCTCACGGGCATTTTCTACTCAATCAGAAGGGGTCGTTGCCCGTTTCACTTGGCAATTCCTCTCAGCGGCCAGCTACTTTGGGGTTTCTGTGGTACTCCTCATAATGAGTTTCCAGGTAGAGCCCAAGTACTTCCCATGGTTGAAGCAGTCAGGGACTTATGTCCTCAAAGACTACAGATTTGTTTGAACTTAGTGTAAATGTATAAATTTTAAGGCTCTCTCAGCATCATGAACTGAGTTGGGTTGATTACTTGGTATGGTGTATTTGTTTGTTTGTCTTTTTGGTATTTGGTAGCTGCAAATGGTTTATGAATTCATCATATTGTGGTATAGTTCATGTCATTATGTATGCAAGCATTGAATAATCAGAAATTTGTAAATAGATACAGTTTTTAACCCTGAATGTTGATGGCCTAACTAGATGACTACCTCACACTGATATTCCTCTTCAACCAAGAGAAGGTGTTGGGATCTCAACACAATTGGACTAAGCCCATCCATAGATCCACATGTCACCTCCCAAATGCAAGGTTGGTCAATAGAGAGGACGCTTAGCGCCATGAGAATCCCTCCTTCTCTACCTCCTCTACCTTCTAGGTCATCTAGTTTTAATGGTTTAGAACAATATTCAATGAAGGGCCTAGGACTATACGAGCATGCCCTTCGTCATATCCCGGAATGCCCCGGAGGGTGATGACTGGGTAGAGGAGGAAGGGTGAGCAAGACAGTTAGTTTTATGTTGATTTTAGTTAGGCTACATTCATTTAATTAAGCCATTAAAATTTGTTTGGAATTTACACACTGTTTGTTGATGCAATTACAAGAAATTAAAACATACACTGAAATTAAACTCCTATGCTAGAAAGAGGTGGTTGAGCTGCACTGACAGTCCCTATTAAACTGAAATTGAACCTCTGATTGACAGATCACACATTTATGATCAAATTTGGTGAGGGGATCACAAAAAAATTTTAGAAACAGGAAAGGGGGTCGTACAGATTTCACAGACAGCCGCGATCTATGTTTTTGAGTGAAGTCCCACCTTTCGAGAGATTAAGTGCACCCTAGGTGCACCTGTAAGGCCATTAAGTGCACCCTCATCCCCTGTTTAGGCCCGATAAGTGTGACCTACCCTGTATTTGGGGTTTTTCTGATCCTGAGTCAGATCCGATCGACAGTAACCTGTACTATGGCCAAACTGACTTGGATTTTCCTAGCAGAGGCTTCGACAATGTCACGTCCCCGTCCCTCAACCAGCAAAGAGGACGCGACGAACACACAATCACCGCCGGGAAAATGGCCCCAAAAACATAAAACAAATGAAAACAATGCTGGAATTAAGCATACACAGATGCAGTTATATTCAATCATACAGCGGAAGCAACACAAACACATTTCCAGCACTGAACATGTTCATCTTTTCACATAATCCAGTATATAAATTGCAGAGGTGAAGTAAACAGCAACACTTATCTCTTGATGAAGAATTCACCCGCAACCAGCTACGTCGCTGCAACGTTCCACCCAACCATAGGCCAGCTTGCTCATCAATCTCTCAGCAACGCTGCCACCCCTGAGCTGGGCATGATTCCTCCAGAATAAGGGTCAATTGTAGGCTTATACATAGCCAAGGGGCACAAACAACAAACCAACACAGCTGGGTTTCACAGGATTTCAACAGACAAGCCAAGCCAGCACAGCCTGAAGGCTAACCATTGCACTCCGGCAACCAATTAGCTATCACAGCTCAAACAGGGAAAAACGAATTACACAGCCCCAACAGCAGTACAGCAAACAAAATGCAATAGGGACGAATTTACAGTTTTCCCAACCAATGTGTGATCAGAACCCACGAATTAGCCTGTCAGTGAAGGATACAGCCACCCTATTCACAATTCGCCCAAGGAAATACTGCGTGGATAAATCCAGCAAAATACCAAGCGTGAAGATGGAAAATGGGAGGGAATCCCTCTGCGTGAGGATGCACAGCTGTAGAGGCCCTGCGTGAGGAGAAAACAACTCCGATTTTGCCCGTGGAGGAACAAAACATCAGCAAGGACGCGAATTACAGTGCGTGGGTGCTTCAGCAACTCGTGGAGCCCCAGAAAATGTCTGCGTGAGACTAAAATCGCCCAGATCCTGTGCGTGAGGAACCAAACCACCAAAATCATGGTGAGAGTGTAAAAACTGACCAGGGAAGAGTGCGTGAGGGAGAAGAATGGGCAGACATGGGTGGAGTGGGAAATTGGGTAAGGCTGACAGCCTCCCACAACCACCACCACTTCAGCAATAAATGCCCTCAGCCATAACTCCTCAACCACCAGCTGAGCATTAAAGAGGTTGACAAGGTTGGGTGAGACAAAAAGGTGACAAAACATGGGTTTTTCCCATAACCAAGGTTTGACATCCCCCACCCCTTATCCTTTGGAACCATGCCCTTTTCATTCAACGTTGCACTACCGTAGCTGGTTGTGGTTTTAGTTTTATTTGATGTGAGTGTTTACATGATGCCGAATTAAAATGTGCCGAATAGCACAACACACCATCGGCAATTATCCTCATTGTCGAAACATACACATCCAAATCGATGGTGGGGCTTTTGCCTTGAGCTCTCACCATGATTAATTACATTATATACATCATGCAAACAGGGTCAAAACCGGGGACATTACATTACCCTCCCCCTTGGAATAACACCGTCCTCGGTGTTCCATTACATATATACAATACATATACAATTGCACATCAAAATTTCAAAATTGCAGATCTGTCCCACATTCAATCATTTACTTGGAACGTTCAAGACCAAGCCTCTCGGCTTCCATGGACTTTTCCTACTAGTTCTCAGCTTCTTGCTGATCCCGAAGTTTAGGAACTTTGCGGCTATTTCCCTCATCATGTTCCCTCGTTGGATAGTCCCGGCGTAGATGATGTCCTCCACATCTCCAGCATCTCACTGGCTGCTTCATCTTTACCTGCTCAATTTTTTTTGAGTCTTCATGCCTGGACCGTTTCTTATCGGGTCACTTGGACAAATGTCCCATTGCTGATCCACCTTCCTCTCCTTTGCTAATTGCTCCCAGAAAGCTTTTCACCTCCCTTTGCAAACCAATAGAGTCTTGCAAAATCTGGTGGTTCATTTCACTCTGCCTTCTCTGTATCCTTGAGCATCTCCCCAAGATTCTCTTGGGTTTTGGAAATCATTTGAAGGAGACTTCCAGCCAAGTCCAACAACTTTTGATATGCTGCCAAGATCAACGTGCACCACCCGGTTTCACTTTTCTCACCTGTGGAATGCACCATTGAAATTCTATCAGACCAAGCATAATATAGATATCAAAATCAGTTAGTTAATTACCCAATTGGCATGACAGTCCAAGTCTCATCAATGAGGCCTTCATATCTTTCATGCCTTCCCCCAACAGGCACATGAGCTCATTCATGTCCATTCTTGGGCAGGGAATTAACTATTCCAGCATTCACAAATTTACCTTAAGCAAATACACACATTTCATTCTCAATCATACATGCATTCAACAATCCTTTGTTTTCATAATGCATAAACACATATATATATATATGTATAATCAAAAGGCAAGAGAGAGAAGTAAGAGATTTTCCCCTCTTTGTTCTGTTCCATCCTGGAACCCACACCATCGCTGTGGCTTTTCATGCTCTCAGCCTCTTTCACTTTACTGTGAATGCTGGACCAATCTCTCTTGGTCATGACACTTAGTGTCTTTGGTCCATTCCAGACCTCTTAAACCATGGAGTCTCTCCACATGGTTTGTCTCGGCTGCTAGGAATCCCTCATCTTACTAGCACCTTTTTCATTACCGCTCATTCCGAGCCTTCCAGGACAGTCACATGTCCACATGCACCTCTAGGATGCTCTCATAGTCCTCGCTTCCAGCGATACCTATATCCAAACATTGAATAAATTCACATGTTTAGTTTATTCTCATTAATTTTACCTCTTAAACAAGCGCTTAAAACATCATAACCAAATCATATACACATGTATATTCATAAGCAAAGTAATCCAATACTTATCTGTATTGCACGTTTCCTCGTTCGTCCACAGGATCCTGCTTCGCTTTTCAAGCCTTGGGATCACCTATGGACTCAGATGTTAGGTCAGCACGCAGGCTTCTCCTCAACATCGAACAATTAATGTCCATCCAGTACATAACCATGTCAAC
>LPNX010258664.1:258505-293505 GCA_001517045.1 Pseudotsuga menziesii
TGGGCTTGGAACTTTATCATGACCATTTCCAGGTCTAGGATCTACTATGGATACTTAGGCATATCACAGCCCATCATACGCTTATGTCAACAATGACACATACACTTATACCAACATGCACTTATACCAAAATACACTTATATCAACCATTCATCTTTACCCTTAGCCTGTCAACACAAACAACACAAGAAATACAAGCAAACTCATCAGCATCATTGCTCTAAAACTGTAATCACATTTCATATCATTCACTATCAAATATTGAGACACCAGGAGTGCGTCCACTCCCCAGAGTGTAATCAATATTGAAAACCCTTTCATGACTCGACATCGGAAAAGTGTGCACTCTCTTCCGGTGTGTGCCATGTAGGCCCTATTCATACTCAAGCAATTGGTCATCATGGAAATAAATCAAAACATGTTTTGCATATGGAATTTAATAATTAAACATGCATATTCATAGCAAGAGTCATAGAACACTTATCCATTTGCCATCGTAGTATTCCTTTGTATCTGTTAGGTACCGTCAAGGAGTTGGGAAAAACTGAATGCTAAGCTGGTGAGCTCGCTGCGGAGCTAGGAACACCTACACCAGAACTAGCCTGAATTCTAAGACACCCACACATACCCAGCAGAAGGAATCAGTCCCTTCTCTGCTACACAGTCCCTCAGGCCCTGCATTCCCTTCTAGCGCTATCCCGGGGTTGTGGAGAAGAAAGTCAGCCCTCTAGCTCTGTCTGTGTGGTTTCCAATCACCAAGTTTAAGCAAACCAAGTCCCCTTCCTGTTTCCTATTTAAATTTCATATTCACACCTGTCTCACTGACATAATCCATACCATCTTACTCATGTTATCACCAAACATGCAGTGCAGACGAGACATTTTCAAAATGTCCAATGGTGTTTCACCCGAAACCCATTTCCAAGGGAAAACCTTCCCATGAAGTTTGGCTCTTGCAGGTCATCACACATGATCTTCCTGCAGTGTGTACCCCTGACACATTCATCAAATAGCCAAACAGTCAATCATTACCTGATACTATAATCCAAATTGATCGTTCCGTAACCAAGCAATGACATTAGCAATCGAATTCAATAATAATTTGTGATTCTATCTACTACATAAATTGACTTGCTCATTTGTGGGTCTCCTGTAAGCAGCACTACTATGCCCATTATAATTTTATGCTTACTATCATAACATGAATACCCACTTACCATGTGTCCCTCCTGACACAATCTCATACAAGTCAACAATGATCAGTAGTCGTTAGTACCTCTTACACTCGAAATCCATAATTCGAATTTAACAGCCCGTACCAACTAATTTTCACAACCATGAGACTTCTTCTCATAAATGGTAGATTTTGGCAGTGGTCAGGGACTTACCTCTCACTGTCATGTTTGAAAGAATCTACCTGAAACATGAATTTCAACCAACCAAACACAATCTTGTGCAAGCCAATGGTGACTATAAGTGGTCAGCACTTTCTTAAATTTGAAATCCATAACGCAAAATCTAACAAGCTCTTTTACACGGTAGATTCCAGCATTGGTCAGGGTCTTACCTCTCAATGCCGTTCTCGGAATAATCTACCTGAAATATAAGCTTCAAACAACCAAACACAAGCTTATGCGAGCCAACAATGGCTAGTGGTTGTCAGCAATTTCTCAAATCCGAAATTCACAATTTGAATCCTAACAACCTATTATGCATATTATATGGTAGATTCAGGCATTGGTCAGGACCTTACCTCTCAATGCCGTTCTTAAAATAATCTACCTGAAACACAAGCTTCAACATCCAAACACAAGCTTATGCAAGCCAATAGTGACTAGTAGTTGTCAGCAATATTTGAAACTCACAATTCCAATTTAACAAGCTCTTTTTCATGGTAGATTCCAGCATTGGTCAGGGTCTTACCTCTCAATGCCATTCTCAAATTGATCTACCTGATACATGAGCTTCCATCAACTAAACACTTGGTAAGTATGGATGCATATACTGTCTTATTGCTACAACCGTCACTGAAGCATTTCCAGAATTTATAAAATTCAAATACTTCAAAGGTTAGTCACTTCAGTGTTCTCAAAGCTCATTTACTTCATGCAATCATTATCATACTAACATGGCAAGGTATAGTCACAACATTCATGAAATTAAATGAAGTGGTTAGATACTCCTTACTCCACAAGTGTATCATTCATACCACCTTGCTATTCAATAGAGCATTTCTGGCAGCCACTTGTTCATGACTATCCTGCATTCATAGCAACCTTCGAAACAGTTCCAGAATTATCAGTAATTCATCATTTCAGTCATTAGTTCTCCATAATATCACATGCATTCATCTCAATGCATTCATGCAATGCATCTCAACATTGCACCTTTACTTAGGCAATCAGTCACTCACACCCTTCATATGCATACATTCAATGCATAACAACAAGATTCATAAAATCTTTCCAATGCATATCCATTCATGCTATCTTGCAATGATTCAGGAATACTATGCATTCAACCATACCATGGCCTAACCATGGCTACCTCATATAGGATGCATTACTATAATCGATGTCATTAATCATGTATAGGCATGACACCTTTCTACATTCCCATATTCACATGGTATGAGGTCTCTTACCTGGACCAATCCATGTAATTTGTCATAAGCAAACTCTTACCTGCATGGGTTGTACTTACACCCTTGACATGACCAAATGGGTTGGTCCTTTGCAGGAGATTGCAGCATCTGTTCACCAACTATTGTCATGGACTTGTTGCCTTATCCCTTCTCCATAGGGTTGCTAGTCTCATCTTTCGGCATCTGCAACATATTCATCTGGGTCCATGTCATCATTGGTTTGTCCACCAATGCCAACATCAAATCAATGATTATCATTAGTGGTTCATACAAAACATATAATTCTCAATATTCTTACCAATCCTGCAATATCCTATGCATGCAATACATATCCTCATGCATTTCAAGCATAGACTTAGGAAATGTAGTTAAAATAAGCAAGATAGGGTTTAATGAAAACTTCCCTTTCAGTTCCCTCATCTTCTCATGGAATTCCTTTTCCACACAGCAGCTGGTTGACTTCATATTCCTTGCTGCCCCTGGGCATGCAACTGTCCAGATTTGTCCATTTGATAGCAGCAGCCATCATTAGCACTTTATTGCTTCATGCTCAGATTCTGGTCACTTATCCTTGCTCCCTACTGGATAAGCTTTCCAACGCCTATTCACACGCGTCATTCCGATTCCAGATGTGAAAACCACACCACTTCCAAGAATGAAGACTTTCACTAATCTCGGCACTTCCATTACACTACTGCAAAGTAGAATTTTCACATTCTTCTAATGATATCAGAGCCATTTTGGTAGCTGCATTTTTGGCATCCTTCTTGTCCTTCGTGAGAATCCCTCTGATTCGAACTCCTGCCCAAAACATTGGATTTTCCTTCTCACAAGAACGACTGTCTCAGGGGGACGACGGGGGTCAAGGGGGCTTTCTCCCTTGTGGCTTCCCTCGTTTTTTTTTTTTTTGTAAAACTATGATTTTCACGCAATTTGGTGCATTAGCCTGCTGCCACTTTTCTCATTTTCAGCCCTGAAAAATAGCCCAAAATTTCACTGAGAAACAATTGAAATCGGCTCTAGGAACCATTGTTCCTTCCGCCGTATCGGCTCCTCCATCATTCTCCCAGCTGCAATGTCGGCTCCTTTCCCATTCTTTCCTCCGCCCAATCGGCTCCCAGACCATTCTGTCTTCCGCTGAATCGGCTCCCCGGGAACTCTCAGCCTTCCGCAACGGCGGACGCTCTTTCCTTTCCCTCTTTCGATCGGTGCACTTTCCCACATCGGGCGTCGGCTGAATCTTGGATCAGAAGTCGAATGTCTCTCGCTTCCGCAACGGTGGCTCACCCGGACCCTTCCTTCTTCTGTAGAATCGGCGACCGAAACCTTTCCGTAGCCGCAACATCGGACGGAGAACTCCACCAACTCATTCGCAACAGCGAACGCCCGCTTCGCCGGCTCATCCGCTTTGACACTTGAAACGTCGGACGTCGGCTGACTCTCGAAACATCGGGCGTCGGCCAACTCTCAGAACATCGGACGTCGGACCATTCTCCATTTCGATCGTTTCGACACTTAGAAAAATTTTCAATTTTCCAGAATTTCTTCTTCGTCGGCAATCGGATGAATCTCGAGTCGGACGTGAGATCACTCCGCCACCCGCAATTGTCGGAGGGGAAGATTGTTGCTCCACCCGCAACGATGGAGGTTAACTCCATGAATCCTTCCGCAACGGTCGGATGGGAATCTTCAGCCATTCATCCGCAACGGCGGATGGAAGACTTTGCAAATCCCTCCGCAACGGCGGACAGGAGATCACTCCCACCTCCGATTTCCCATACTTTAGACAAATTTTAACACTTTCTACGGTGTCGGCAATCGGAGGAATTTCGCGTCGGATGCAGGATTGCTTCGCTGCCCGCAACGGCGGATGGTAGGCTTCATCAACCCTTTCGATTCGGTTGTTTGACACTTAGAAAAATTTCCGCGGCGTCGGCGATCGGATGGATCTTCAAACTCTCCGCGGCGTCGGCGATTGGGCGGATCTTCAAACTCTCCACGGCGTCGGCGATCGGGCGGATCTTCAAATCGGATGCAGGATCGCTCCGCCATCCGCAACGGTCGGAGGGGAAGATCGTTGTCTCACCCGCAACGACAGAGGTTAACTCCATGCACCCTTCTGCAATAGTCGGACGGGGAACTTCACCCACTCGTCCGCAACGGCAGACGTTGACTTTGTCAGTCCCTCCGCAACGGCGGAATTCCACTTCCTCCAGTGGTCCGACCTCTCAACACTTAGGAGATTTTTTCTTTTTTTGCTCACTGCCGAACAAAGAAGGTAATTCTACCTTCTGTCACTGCACCTTCTTGGCCCAAAGAGGCCCATTGTTGCAACCATGGCGCTCTGATACCATTTTGTCACGTCCCCGTCCCTCAACCGGCGAAGAGGACGCGACGAACACACAATCACCGCCGGGCAAATGGCCCCAAAAACATAAAACAAATGAAAACAATGCTGGAATTAAGCATACACAGATGCAGTTATATTCAATCATACAGCGGAAGCAACACAAACACATTTCCAGCACTGAACATGTTCATCTTTTCACATAATACAGTATATAAATTGCAGAGGTGAAGTAAACACCAACACTTATCTCTTGATGAAGAATTCACCCGCAACCAGCTACGTCGCTGCAACGTTCCACCCAACCATAGGCCAGCTTGCTCATCAATCTCTCAGCAACGCTGCCACCCCCGAGCTGGGCATGATTCCTCTGAAATAAGGGTCAATTGCACGCTTATACATAGCCAAGGGGCACAAACAACAAACCAACACAGCTGGGTTTCACAGGCTTTCAACAGACAAGCCAAGCCAGCACAGCCTGAAGGCTAACCATTGCACTCCGGCAACCAATTAGCTATCACAGCTCAAATAGGGAAAAACAAATTACACAGCCCCAACAGCAGTACAGCAAACAAAATGCAATAGGGACAAATTTACAGTTTTCCCAACCAATGTGTGATCAGAACCCACGAATTAGCCTGTGAGTGAAGGATACAGCCACCTTATTCACAATTCGCCCAAGGAAATACTGCGTGGATAAATCCAGCAAAATACCAAGCGTGAAGATGGAAAATGGGAGGGAATCCCTCTGCGTGAGGATGCACAGCCGTAGAGGCCCTGCGTGAGGAGAAAACAACTCCGATTTTTCCTGTGGAGGAACAAAACATCAGCAAGGATGCAAATTACAGTGCGTGGGTGCTTCAGCAACTCGTGGAGCCCCAGAAAATGTCTGCGTGAGACTAAAATCGCCCAGATCCTGTGCGTGAGGAACCAAACCACCAAAATCGTGGTGAGAGTGTAAAAACTGACCAGGGGAGAGTGCGTGAGGGAGAAGAATGGGCAGACATGGGTGGGGTGGGCAATTGGGTAAGGCTGACAACCTCCCACAACCACCACCACTTCAGCAATAAATGCCCTCAGCCATAACTCCTCAACCACCAGCTGAGCATTAAAGAGGTTGACAAGGTTGGGTGAGACAAAAAGGTGGCAAATCAATAAGGTGACAAAACATGGGTTTTTCCCATAACCAAGGTTTGACATCCCCCACCCCTTATCCTTTGGAACCATGCCCTTTTCATTCAACGTTGCACTACCGTAGCTGGTTTTGGTTTTAGTTTTATTTGATGTGCGTGTTTACATGATGCCGAATTAAAATGTGCCGAATAGCACAACACACCATCGACAATTATCCTCATTGCCGAAACATACACAGCCAAATTGATGGTGGGGCTTTTTCCTTGAGCTCCTCACCATGATTAATTACATTATATACATCATGCAAATGGGGTCGAAACCGGGGACATTACAGACAATACTAAGAATTGGAAATAAACAAGATCTAAATTGGATTTGACATGAAATTTTAAAAACTAGGGCAAAAATTGAAAAAACATGAAATTTTAAAAATTTGGACCAAGGATCCTTTGGGATCGACATGGTATGGTTGCCAGTTCTGTAGCAAGGATTTATCCTTGCTACAGGGGTAGGAATGGTTTCCTTCTATCTATAGAACAGAAGGGTAGGTTCCTTCTTGTAAAAATGTTGAAAAGAAAGTAGAAATAAAACTAGACAGAAATAAAATAAAGAACAGAAAGAAGAGAAATGATGGAGGACCCCTCTACAAACAATGGGTTAGGGTTCCGCTTCCAATAACCTACAAACAATTGTTAGAAACTAGAAACCTAGAAAACAAGTTAGGAAATAAACCTACAAATAAACCATGGATTAGAAAGCAAAGAAATCATTAAGCAAAAATAGAAAATAACAAGCTATACCTTCTCTTTGGGTGGAATGGGCCACCATGCCTTGGCTTGAAGAAGCACCTCTCTCTTGGATGGGGGAGCTATGGCTCAATGGAGATGGAGGAGAGGGAGTGTGGGTGGCTTGAAAGACAAAAGGGTCTCAAGGCATCCATGGCAAGAATAATAGTATGCAAGGGAGAATTGTTTTGAGTCACCCCCCACCCTCCTTTTATAGATTTTTTGGGGTTTTAGACTTTTAGGCCCTTGGTCCAAGATTTAGCCCCTTTTTGGGGATTTTAGCCCCTTTTTGGGGATGTTAGCCCCTTTTGCCCTAATTTTAGCTCCTTTAAGGGTTTTAGCCCCTTTTGGGGGGCTTTATATCCTAAAAGAGTATTTTAGGTTCCTTTTTGAAGTTTTTAAGCCCTTTTCTTCATCCTTAAGCTTTTTTGAGGGTGTGGGGGTCTAATGGAGGGTCATGAAGTGGTGTCCTTAGGTGGTGTAGGTCATGGAGAGCTTAGTGAGAGATTTTTGGGTTAATTGTCCTCATATGAAAGTGAGTAATGTTTATCTTTCCATGGATCAGATGGCTGCAGGTGTACATGGATTCTGAAAAAATAATAACTTTTATCATCCATGTTCTTCATATTACACTCTTTATGTATAGCTACTATGCTGGTCTGTTCCTCCACCAAAATTTCTGGTTCACACCCGTGCAATGTGGCCCTATCTTCTTCTTCTTTAGGTGGCTCCAAAGGTGACTGTAATTCTAATTTGAAATCTCCTTTTGGATATGATCCAAAAGGTATCTATCCACCCATACATTATCCCACATCTCTACCAGTGATATGCAAATCACCCACCAAGAACCTTGCAGTGCATTTAACTTCAACTTCATGGATCTCTGTCTTTGCTTCATTTCTCTTCTCCTTCAAGGAACTTGAGGATTATTCATCAAGATGGTCACGTGAAGTTATTTTTTGAAAAAATAAAAAAATCCTCTTACTTCTTGGACAAGCACATGGATTTGATGAATCTTCCTTCTTTCCTCCTCTTTTGGCTCTAGGAGGAAACCTTCTAGTCACCACTTCCTTGCACACTTCATCAACCATGTGTGCAATCCTTTTCATATTTTTTCCACTATATGGATATATGAAAAACTTCTATAGCTATTGACTTCAGTACTCTCAAAAAGAAAGGACCTCCCTTATCTCTTCTTTCAAAGCATAGAACTCCATGGAGACCTGGAAGGATTCCTTAAAGTTTATTCCATTAAACATTTGGTCTATGATACTTGTAGATCTCTTCCCAATGGAATAATCATGAAATGGGAGCTAGAGATCATCCATATAATACCCTATACCTTTACCTAAGGTACTTCATGAGGTATCTTCACATACTTCTTCTTCAAACTTCTCAAAGTATTCTTAATACCTTTTACAATATTCTTCAGACTGATCATCAAAGTCTTGCTCAGAGAATGGTAGGAGCCTTAAGGTTGTGTTAGAATAATCAACCCATAGTTACCTACCTTAGACATTAATTAAATCATTTTTGTCTTATTACCTAGCCTCCTAGATTCCACTCTATGCTAGTTGCCTTGTACATGTCCTAGAATTCAACACATGCCAAAACTGAGTCATGAAACACTTGGGAAACTTTCTAGAAACCCATTTTAGTATGTCTTCTTTATTCCATATCCTCCAAAGTGCATATCTGATTTTTCTAAAAAGTTGCCTGTTTAATTGAGAATTAAGGCAAAAGGAAAAGCTAGACTAGGTGTAGTTGACTTGTTTTTTTCCCACATCATCCTCCCTCATTTTCTCCTAATAAAAGCATGTATGAGTTGTATTTCCATCCCTCATTAGCTTACCTACTTGAATTATCTAATTCATGAGCATCTTGGTGGATTTGGAAACTGTTTTATGCACCTATGGGGGATTTGACTAGACTTAGTACGCCTACTTTTTTACCTTTTTGAATGGCATCCTTATGCATTCGAATATCTCATGTAATTATATATTGCAGTATCCTATTACTTCATAAGGTTTTCTATTGTACACTTCTTTAATATAGATTAGTGTTATGCTCCAATTTCAGTCTCCTTTGATGTTAATTTTGCATGTTTGATTAGCAATTTTGTGAGTGTAATTGTTCTATCTCTTGGGTTCAATTTCCACATGGTATCAGAGCCTTTCTATATCTATTTCTATCCTTCCATATTGCTATTGTAGGTTTGAAATATTGACTGGGAGCATATTCTACTGACTGAAGGGCACAGTTTCTGAGCTATGGACCAATCTCAGAAGATCATCTTAACTCCATTCAATTTCTTTGAGTGGAAAGTTAAGATGGATATATTGTTGAGAGAGAAAGTTCTCGAAAGGGTTACTGTTAACCCAAAAAATCCCTCACTCGGCTATACATGTCCTACACCACCCAAGGACACCCATGCATGACCCTCATTTCACCCCGTTGGATCCCCACACCCTCAAAAAGGCTTAAGAATGAGCAAAAGGGCTTAAAATCCCCTAAAAAGAGCCAAAATAGTTCTCATAGGGGCTAAAGCCTCCAAAAAGGGGCTGAAACCCCTCAAAGGATCTTAAACCCCCAAAAGGAGCTAAATATAGGGTGGAAGGGGCTAAAATCCCAAAAAAGGGGCTAAAGCCCCAACCAGGGGCTTAAAACCCCAAAAAACTATAAATAGAGGGGTCGGGGTCAGTCTCAAATGACTCCTCCCTTGCATACTGTTATGTTGCTTGAGTGGATGCCTGGAGACCATTTTTCTCTCAAGCCACCCACACTCCCTCTCATCCATCTTCCCTTTGAGCCATAGCTCCCCCATTGCCAAGAGAGGTGCTTCTCCAAGTTAGGGCATGGTGGCCCATTTCCACCAAAAGAAGGTATTTTTTTTTTTTGTTTATTTTAGTTTTACTAATATCTATTTGCTTGCAAGTTTATGGCCTAACATGTTCTTGCAGGTCTCCATTGTTGTATGCAAGGTCTCATTGGTCTTTAACCCATAACCTTGTGTGCAGAGGGGTTTCATTTTTCTTTGATTTATGTTCTGTATTTCAGTTCTATTTATTTTTCTTTGCATCCACCATCAGGAACCTATCCTTCCATCCTATAGATGGAAGGTATCCATTCCTTCCCTGTAGCAAAGGAGAAATCCCTGCTACAGAACTGGCGACCATACTGGGTCGATCCCACAAGATCCGTGGAGTGTTTTTACAAGTTTCAGGTTTTAATTCTGCTTTATTTTCCCTAGTTTAAATTTCTGTAAAATATAGCTTAGATATGTGTTTATTTTCATTTCTAGTTATTTCTAAGCCTCCTCAAGGCAAATCCAAGCCCATTTGGCCACAGTACCAGTTACTGTTGGCCATTCTGTGATTTGCAAATCACTCAACTGTACAAAAACTGTCAAACAAAATTTCTGAAAATTCAACTAGGTTTGGGATCTTTTTCTGCCCAAACAGTTGATCCATTTGTGAATCTTCCTACAAATGTGAGTAAAAGGGCCCGTTTCCGAAGTGGGTTTTCAACTGTTTGAGTTAATTCCTCACGGTTTGATCACAATCCACTTCACAAAAAAGGACCTTTACAGGTGCGCGACCCATTTTTAGGCTTCACTGTTTAAATTTATTGGGACTGTCAGTGCGGCTCAGCTGCCTATGTCCATCCAAACTATGTTTATTTTTGTTTCTATTTCAGTTTATGTCCATTTCATTTACAAAACAAATCTTAATTAAATCAGAGTGTAAATCAAAGTGTAAATCAATACTTAATGGGTTAATGAACATAGTCTAATTAAAACATACTTAAAATCAACATCTTGCCTAACCCTTCCTCCTCAACCCAGTCATCACCCTTTCGAGATATTCTGGGATAAGACGAAGGGTGAAGCTCATATAGTAATAGGCACTTCACCTAATAGTTTTTGAAGCCACTAAAAATGGGTGACTTGGAAGGTAGAGGGGGTAGAGAAGGAGGGATTCTCACAGCACTCAGCATCCTCCCTATTGACTAACCTTGCATATGAAGGGTGACCTCTGGATCTACAGATGGGCTTAGTCCCATTGTGTTGAGATCCCAGCACCTTCTCCTGGTTGAAGAGAAATATAGGTGTAAGGTAGTCACCTAGTCGGTCTATCATGATTCAGGATTACAAATGGTACATGTCTAAAAAGAAATTTGATTACTATTTACTGCTTTCATTCACAATGTTATGAACTCTATGGAATATTCATAAAGCATTTAAGTAGCCACCAGATATAACAAAAAAAAAAAAGTCATACACACCATACCATATAAATCAACCCAACTCAGTTCATGACGTTGAGTGAGCCAGTAAAATTTACAATTTACACTAAGTTAAAAATTTGTAGTCTTTGAGGACATAAGTCCTTGACTACCTTAACCATGGGAAGTACTTGGGCTCAGCCTAGAAACTCATTGTGAGGAGTACCACGGGAACTCCAAAGTAGCTGGCCGCTGAGAGGAATTGCCAAGTGAAATGGGCAATGACCCCCACTGATTGAGTAGCACTCCCATGAGGAAAAAGCCAAGTGATGTCTTCTGGCAGTCTTGGTGGCCGAGTGACCACCTGCAGCCAATAGGAAGCCATTGAAACCGGGGTCCAAAAATCATTACCACCAGTTTGACATACAAATTTGACATGATTGATCCCTCATGCTCTTCCTCACGCCTAAGAGGCGAACCACCATGGTTTGGGTCATTAAACTGACATCATCGAGACCATTCTCAATGACCTCCCACACCATCAAAAGGCCACACAACCCCTGATTGAGATTGAAACCCATATTAGTCTGAACCAGATCTACACACTGCACCATCAAGCCCCATGGCTGGTGCAAACCCGGATCCATTTTTCATCATAGCAATTGCTAGTGGACCCATGTCCACACCACAAACTATCACCAACAAACCTGCAGGTGGCCCCATCGTGGTTATGCAAACCATCATAAGTCAGCTACCACCACCCATATTGACCAGTCAAGTTTTCCCACCTGCAACACATGAGGGCAGTGGCCCTTCCACCTACACTGCCCCTCCTATCATACATGGGGGAAGTGGCCCTTCCACCCACACTATCGCTCCCACCACACTTGGGGGCACTGGCACATCCACAATGGTGCCACAAGTACCCCCAGCTATGCAGGTGCATTATGCCCCTACAAACCCCACCACCATGGCTACCCCATCTCACATCAACTTGGGATAAAACCTTCCTTTCATGGAATGTCTCAACTTGCTTGATTTGGCTCGGTTAACAAATGACCCTATCCGCCATCAAACCTTTTGGCCTCCCATGCCAATCGAACTTCCATCAGACATTCCCAAGTTTGAAGGGAAGGCAGGGGAGTTCCCCCAAAACCACATCATGACATTTCATCTATGGTGCTCATCAAACAGCATCGTAGATGATTCGATTAGGCTGAGACTATTCCAATGCACCCTCACAGGTGCTACAGCCAAGTGGTAGATTGAGCTACCACAAGCCAAGTACCCAGATTTCAACTACTTGGCTTTCATGTTCCTGCAATATTTCCAACTCCCCATTAGATATGACGAAGGGGTTGAGATCTTGTTATCTTTCCGCCAAAATAATGCGACCCACATAACTGACCACATCCATGAGTGGCGGCGACATTGTAGTTTGTGCAAGATCCAACTTGATGACAGGATCTTCCTAGATTGGATCCTTAAAACCTTACTCCCACCTATAGCAAAGGACATCGCATCCGAACGTCCCCAATCCAAAGAGGAGGCCATCCTGAAAGCCCAGCAATTTGATCTGATCTATGCATAGTCTAGATACCTTTACACTGTCATTCCAGATGCTCCCCACGCAGGAACCTCCTACCGGGATGCACCGGGTGAATCCCATGCTGCAGATGGCATCATAGGCTCAGTCTCCCACCAACCATAGTACCATCCGACACCACCTACAATACTACCACAACCAAGCAACACTGCTAGTGTTTCCTACCAAAACCAAACTCCGAACTATGCAAGAATGATGTCCCAATTCAGAGCCACAACTTCTTATGCACAACCTATGCCACTGCAGCAGGCCCAGGACTTGGCTTGGCCAACACAGCAATATGCGGGAAAAATTCCCACATTTGTGGTATCGCAACCTACCCAAATATACTATGCACCACTAGTGTAAGCGGTTCAAGCCCTCACCCCTACTCCACCCACTCCATTGGGATAGGTGTTTGCACAAAAAAACCGTCCCAACCATCCAGCCCCCAATAATCAACAAGGTCAAGATAGGAATAAACGACCCTGGAACCAAGGAAATAATCAACCACAGGGAGGTGATCAACAACCAAATCCTCCAAACAATGATGTGGAAAACCGGCCATCCCAAAATCCTCCACGACCAAATGCACTGAGATGCAACACCCTATTGCGTACAAACCAACCATGCACACTCTATGAGGTCTATGGGCACTACACATTTGAGTGTCCCTTGATGGGTCACGCTAAACAGGCCATTAAAAACCAGGTTCAACATGCCACCAACACAATAGACCAAGTCCAACCCAACCCGGCACCACAAGGACCTCCTCCTATGGTGCTCCAAAACCCAGTACTAGTCTAAGGATTGGTGGCAACTACACCCCCTCCCCAACCCAATCCTAACGCTCTGGGGGCACCTCCCATGGCCAAAACAGGTGTCCACCACCTGCTAGCTATGACAACTGAAGAGGTCAATCTACAAACCAAACCAAATCAATACGGAACCAACACTGAACCCACTAACACATCAGAGGCATCTACATCTAAAACAATTAATGCACCTCTTCAATTACCCTCTTTTTTGCACCCCCCCATACGTCAGGTTTCCAACAATGCCACAGCTAGAGATGCTGTTAGCTACAACATTGTGGATGATTTGGCCCAAACACCTACAACCATGTCCGCTCTTGAGGTACTCAAAACTTTCCCAACACAGTGGAAAGCCTTACCAGCCACCCTTGGGGCCGTAGAATCCTTTGAATCCAAGTTGATCACATTCAAAATGGAGAATGAAGAACCATGAATGCCATCACTCATTTCCTTTCAAATCCCGGTTTCTATCTGGAATTTGGTCACGTACCGATGCATAGTGGATGAGGGGGCATCCACGTGAATTATGTCTACCCTAGTCTGGCAGAAACTTGGATCCCCAATTCTGCAACCATCGTCCACAACTCTGGGGGAATATGATGTCCATCACATTAAATCCCAAGGAATCCTCCCCCATGTCCCCATCACACTAGCGGGGAAGACAGTTTTGATTGACATAGAGGTTTTCAATGCTCAATCGGACTGTAACCTTCTCCCTAGAAGTAGTTATATGTATGCCATGAGAGTTGTCGCATCAACTATCTTATGTCTCATGATGTTCCCCCACAAAGGGAAAATCATGATGGTTGACCAACTGACTTATCATGATCTACGAGGGATAACGGCACCCGCCAACATTATCCCTATGATCAACACGATTGATCCGCAAGGGGTGACCACACACTCCAATGTTATCCCTGCGGTCAACACCATGGTTGACAACATACTAGCCTCCCCATTGTTGAATGTGGGCCTAGGGCTGTTTATTGATACCACCATGATGGCTTCTTTCCCCTTAGTGTCACCAAAACTAACACCAAACGAGACTGCAGACTTGTGCATGCTCTCACCCAGCACCGCTGCACCCAAACAATAATCACAGCCGCAGCCCCAACCGCAACTACAACATCGCTCGCAGTCACAACATCAATAGTATCCACAACATCATCCACAATAGTGGCATTACGTACAGCTGCAACTACAACCTCATCCCCACATACAACTATCAGGGAGTTATCTAGGCTCCTCTCTAGTCCATACAATTCCCTTCCTCTTTCCCTTGCCTAGTTTCATGAGAAAGCTAGTAATGGACACCCTAAACCTACCCAAATTTACATTGGGAATTCATGTGTGGTATCTTGATCCACCAGCTCAACCACCAATGTCCCAGGTAGTCTTAACCCCTATGCAACACATTGCGGTCAAGTCTCATCCTCCACCCGGCCTGCAAAAACCAACCATCGTACCCACACTCACCCTGCCCAAAAAGGACCAGGGGAAACAATGCAAAAGATAACGTAGAACCTCGACAGATCCCACATTGTGCCATCTATGAAGAATAGGGCCATCTATGAAGAACTTCCCTAAAATTCCAATGATCTGTGTGCATTTGGATGCCATGGATACAACCGAAAACCTCCCCGTGGTTGAACTTCCAAGCGCGCCAATAGTGAGAAATAAGTCATTGAGAACAAACCATGCTTGCGCCCTTTGCGGACTGTATGGACACTATTCTCACCACTGTCTAGAATTTCCCAAGTTCCAAATGGATTTATCCGACCTCCATCAACATTCCCTTGAATCTAAGATCACCCTGATCGAAGAATTTCACCCCCCACCTCCTTCTTTGGATACCATGTGCATTTACGTGATGTCCAATTCTACTAACCCGCTCGTCTCCACCTCCAACAATGGTCCATCAGACCTGTCTCTTCGTTGCTTCCATAATGATGAGGAGATACTTGAAGCCTTAAACACCCTGAAATACCCATGGGATGACATGCACCATCGCTCGTTCTTTCTCCTCGAAGAATTGTGTCCTAGTCTGAGTAGTTTTTCGTGGAAACCAAAGATTTCATTCATGGGAAAGTCGACTATTTCAAAAACCCCATTCTGGAACCAGATGCCTTCGAAGAAGGGGACATGGCCAACATCTCACCAACCATCAAAATCAACATCTCAACCAACCTCGAGGTTGTTGAAGAAATCATGTTGGGGTCATCCTGCTCCCCAAAAGAAGTCACTGCCTACAAAGCTTTCTTCCAAGAATTTCATGACATCTTTGCCTGGTATTACCCTAAAAATCCAAGGTTGGATCCATCCATCGTGGAGCACAACATTGACACATGGCCCGATGTGGCCCTCGTATGCCAAAAGAAACGTCGATTCATCCTTCCAAAGCGGCCATGGTCAAAGCCGAGATAGAGAAGCTGCGCATAGCCGGCTTGATTCACCCCATTTGCTAAACCGCTTGGGTTTCTAATCCTGTTCCCATGAATAAAAAACAAGGTACCATCCATGTTTGCACAAACTTCTATGATCTCAATGGGGTGTGTCCCAAAGACAACTTCCCAACACCCTTCATCGATCAGATTATTGATGCATGCATTAGACATGAAGTCTTTTCCTTCATGGATGGATTTTTCAGATATAACCAAATTCAGATCCGAAAAAAATATTGTTACAATATTGCGTTCACCACCTTGTGGGGCACAATCACATATCAAGTCATGCCCTTTGGTGTGAAACACGCTGGAGACATCTTCTAGTGCACCATGACATATTGTTTCCATGACCTAATTCACATCATCTTGGTTTACCTGGACGACCTTACCACTCGATCACCAAGACAAGCACAACATATATATGACTTGCGGCAATTCTTTTTACGTTGCTACAAGTACAAAATTCGCTTGAATCCCCTCAAGTGCATTTTCTGTGTCCCAGTAGGTCATCTACTTAGATTCATCGTATCCCACAAAGGGATAATGGTATATCCCCTCAAATTTCAGGATATCCTTGATCTTCCTTCCCCAAAAACTCAGTACCAACTACAAAGCCTCCAAGGCAAGGCCAACTTCCTTCGTTGCTTTGTACCAGAGTATGCAACAAAATCTTACGGATTCATTCGCTTGATCCGCACAAAAATCCCCTTTGTTTGGGATCAGCAAGCACAATAATCGTTTGATGCACTCAAACAAGCCCTGGCTTATGCAACATTACTCTTAGCACTAGAATTCACTCTATACTTCATTCTCTATGTGTCAACCTCGGACAATGCCATTGTTGGAGTCTTGGTCCAAGAAGACGATGCTCGCCATGAGCACGTGATTTACTACATCAGTCAGAAGCTAACAGGACCACCACTATAATATTCACCCAAGGAGAAATTAGCCCTTGTTGTCGTATTCTCAGCTCAGAAGTTGCGCCACTACATCATCGCAAACCATATTCGTGTAGTGGTTGATTCAAACCCAATGTGGTACCTCTTAAGCCACCGCCTTCTATAAGGTCGAGCAGCTAAGTGGGTAGTCATCCTCCAAGAATTCGACTTAGAGTTCATTTCCCCAAAAAGCACAAAGGCACTTGCGTTGGCCGTGCTCATGAATGATCTGCTCCCATTAACCACATCATCACCCCCCAAGGATGATCTCCATGATGATTTCCTATTCATCATATCCACGGAAGACCCATTGTATGGGGACATCCTTCTTTATTTACGAACACAGAAGTTTGCAGCGCGCTTAAACCGTGAGGATAGGCGACACATCCAGCATCAATCCATTCTCCACTTCCTGATTGGAGATGTTCTATATCATCGGGGCATTGATACCATCCTACGTTGTTGCCTCACCCATGACGAGGCCAATCCCATCCTCAACGACTGTCATAGTGGAGCTTGTGGTGGCCACCTTTCAGGCTTGGCAACCACCCAGATGATTCTACGCGCTGGATATTTCTAGCCTTCTATCTTCATTGATTTCATAGAGGCAGTCAAGCATTGTCGCAGCTGTCAGCTCTTTGCCCCAAAAGAAAGAACCCCCCCTACACCATTATACCCCGTAGTCACATTCAGGCCTTTCTCTAAATGGGTAATCAACTTCATGAAAATCAACCCTGTATCGGCCAACAGTCATAAATACATCATTATGGAAGTCGATTACTTCACTAAGTGGGTCGAGGTCATTCCCACATTTGATTGCAAAAGTGAAATAGCAGCGTGTTTCTTCTTCAACCATGTTATTTCATGATTTGGTGTTCCTAAAAAATTAGTCTCAGACCATGGAGCACACTTTCAAGATGCCATATGGGATGAATTGTCAACCATGTTGAAATTCGAACACTAGTACTCATCTTCCTACTACCCCCAGTGCAATGGCCAAGTTGAACCAGTCAACAAAATCATCAAAACAATGCTCCAAAGGATGGTGGGAAACCATAAAACCAACTGGCATCACATGATATTCTGTGCCCTATGGGCTTATCGCACATCCACAAAAACTGCAACCTGTTTCACTCCTTTCTTCCTAGTACATGGTGTTGAATCAATGCTCCCTACAGAGTGCCAAATCCCATCCCTCCACCTCGTGGTAGAACTCCTCCTTGATACTTCGCCTTTAGAAGAATGACTCCTCCAACTCGAGCAAACCATAGAATACCATCGAGCTGCCTTCCAAGACATTGAAGCAGCGAAAACATGGTCAAAGGCCCACCATCACTCCCATGTCCACCCTCACACCTTCGGTGAAGGCGATATGGTTCTAGTCTATGACCAACCCAACGATAAGTAGGGAAAAGGCAAGTTCGAGTCAATGTGGTATGTCCCATACGTCATCCACCATTGCCTTGGAAAAGGGGCATACACCCTTATTGACTATAATGGACAACTCTTGGAGAACCCCCATAACGGGCTCTACCTCAAGAGATTTTACGCTTAACATCACCAATGAGCCGCTTGATTTTCTTTTCTTATTTTTTTAACGTTTTTTCCACAAGTGAGGGAAGCACTATTAGCTGCTAATCTAAAATCACCCAGAACCTATTCGAGACACCTCTCACACCTCCAGGCCCAAATTTCTACCTCCTTATGAGAACATCGTCTCATGTTTAATGAGTAATTTTCTAGACCACTTCCCAGAAGTTACCTCATTTTATGAACCATAAAGTGATGTAAGTGTCTCTGGACCTATACTTGCATCACACTTTCCTACTACCACTCACACAGGCACCCAAAGGAATGACTGCTGATCCCTTGAAAGTCCAAACCAATTTCCCTCTAACATCACCTCTTTAAATGACAGTAGTTTGGCTTGTAATATAGTCTTGTCCCTTTTTGTTTTACACATTTTAAAAGTGATTCTTATGTATTTTTTTCCCTCATTGCTCCAGATGGATCCTACCTCGGATCAATACATCGGATATGCTGATGGAGTGAGCATATGGTCTCCAAACCTTGCCTCGGCTGCATGGGTCATCTACTCCCCGTCGCACAAGTTGATCCATATCGACGGAATATGCATAGGCAGTGCGACCAACAACCAGGATGAATATGATGGTGTCAATGGCCTCTTGGTCGCTACTCTCCAGTTGGGAATTTTCCATCTCTATGTCTTCTTAGACTCCCAGCTTCTTGTCTCCCAATTGAACAACTACTACCAGGTACATGATCCCTGCTTCTTTAGAAAATTCCTGTGCACTAAAAAGATGGTTAGAACATTTGAATCCATCACATTCACACATGTTCCCAGAAACCTCAATAGTGTATTATATCATATGGCTAACGACATTCTAAATTGGCATATTCATCATAGCATATAGGAAGCATACAAAGAATTGCATCATGCATCATATCCGTCCACCGCACCTTATACAGGATCCCGGACCATTCCCCGGAGGACGGCCCATATCTTTTATAAACTACCTTCGAACTTGCACTCACATCACATGTAGTTAACTATGTCCACCACAACTCACACACACAACTCTCTTGACCTCTGTCAAAGATCCACATCGGTTTGTGTGCCACTACCACACCGATTCATGTACCTCTGTCGTGATCTATCCCGTGTATGTCCAAGAGCCACCTGCTCTATCCATACTGCATGGATGACCTTTGGACCACTGTCCATTTCTGTGACATGGGGGCCCCATCAATGCCCCCTCGATCATTTGACCATAATGGAGTTTCTTTTAAGCTCTTTTTTGACTCCTAAAAGAATGAAAATATTGTTGAGCGCAGTTACTTCCTTTCCCGCTCGTTAAAGTATAGGAAAGGGCATCTACATCATCTTGTTTATCTCCTTTTGTGGACTATGTAGACCATCAAATGAAAAGGACCACCTTGGCACATTCAAGCCAAGACCATTCCCCTCTGCATACGTTTATGCTTTCTCGAGAAGAGGGGCCGAACTTTATGAAAAATATCACCATGGGTTGTCATTAAGCTCTTTTCCAGCCTTCTCATCAAGAAAATATTGCCGAGCAAACTTGGTTTCATTCATGCTCATAAAAGTATCTGAATGACCGTCCAGTCAGTATAGGTTTAACCTTTTTTGTCCTAATTGGAATACCAACGGTAAACAAGTCTCTCATCCCCTACAGGATGGGCGAGCTCTCTATGTATACTTTTATCCCTTTTCAGGCACAGGAGACTGCCAATGAAAAAGATCCCCCACTAGAGTCTTCTTCATGCTTTTAGACTCTCTAAAATTGAAAGCACCATCAAGCATTTACTTTCTCGGGATCGCCAAAAATCCACAAGATCGTACCAAATCAGTGTCTTTAGACACCACCCCACAGACAACAGTTTGGCGGCATTCCTACTTTAGGTTGCCTTTGTTCAGAGTACTCGGCAATGTGTCTTCCTTGGATCCCATCAATATCAAAAATGTCAACCTCCGCCAAGTA
Organism: Pseudotsuga menziesii; assembly: GCA_001517045.1. NCBI lineage: Eukaryota > Viridiplantae > Streptophyta > Pinopsida > Pinales > Pinaceae > Pseudotsuga > Pseudotsuga menziesii. The sequence continues at coordinate 278,946 of LPNX010258664.1, forward strand.
TTTCCCATCTGCAATGACATTCCCAGTATTACAGCTATGATCCCTTTCCCATGAGTCAGTTTCATTTGCTTCCTGGTCTTCCTTATCATTATACTCTGAACAAAGGAATTTTGAGTCTACTACACTCCCTCTACCCCTATTCAACTCCTTCCTCCCCCCCCCCTAATTCAGTGGGTCAGTCCGTAGATTGTCTTACATATTTTGGTTATCTCCCTCATGCTTCTGGTCAAGGAAACACCACTGCTTTGACTAGGGGTAGGTCTCCCTCTATCGACGACAACACATCTATTCCAGAGGACAGACCCAGAGGTCCCTGTATCCTGGTTTCATTAACCTCATTGATGAGTTCCTTGGACAACTTGAGAGGAGTCCTTAGTGCCTCTCGGGATGGTTGTTTCTCACGTGCTTGACTCCAACTACATCATCACACCGTTGAGATTCATACAGGGTATTGGTCCATGCAGTATTTGGTCAAAGACCTCAGATGTCACCTGACTCTAGCACATTGATGAGTCTATTCAAAGGACCTAAATAGGTTTATGTCCCTTTTGATTTCTGAGTTGCATTGGAGACAGTGTTCAGAAGCCCCAGTAGTGCTTCTATATAGATTTATGATTGATGCAACATACTTGTACCATAGGGACTCTTACTTTCCATCAGTGAGTCCATACAGCTATGTACCATTCCAGATCTAGTAGGCTATTAGTCATGAAGATATAGAATTCCATGAGAATGCCATGGGTCCAATATAGTAGTTCTTCATATCAGTATTGTATTCAGCCTCTAATTGAGACAACCATTATTATATCATCAGTTGTACATGATCGACTCTTGTATTATAGAGCATAGATCACATTATTCTTTTGACATTGTTACGAGCATGGGGATGCCCGCCTCATCCATATACATGTCACACATTATTTGTATCTCACCCATTGATGGGAACCATATTAATACAAAAACCAAAATCCACCATGCCCCATCCTAGGAAGCACCACCTCTCTGCAGAAAATCCTATGATGTACGTCAGCCATACGATGAGCTCCTGCCCTCACACATCAGGGGGTAATTTTTTAACCCAAAAAATCCCTCACTCATCTCTACATGGCCTACACCACCCAAGGACACCCATGGACGACCCTCATTTCACCCTGTTGAACCCCCACTCCATCAAAAAGCCTTAAGAATGAGCAAAAGGGCTTAATATCCCCTAAAAAGAGCCAAAATAGCTCTCATAGGGGCTAAAGCCTGCAAAAGGGGGCTAAAACCCCTCAAAAAAAGCTTAAAACCCCAAAAGGATCTAAAGATAGGGTGAAAGGGGCTAAAATCCCAAAAAGGGGCTAAATCCCCAACCAGGGGCTTAAAACCCTAAAAAACCCCAAAAAAGATATAAATAGAGGGGTGGGGGTCACTCTCAAATGACTCCTCCCTTACATACTGTTATGCTACCTGAGTGGATGCCTTGAGACCATTTTCCTCTCAAGCCACCCACACTCCCTCTCATCCATCTTCCCTTTGAGCCATAGCTCCCCCATTTCCAAGAGAGGTGCTTCTCCAAGCTAGGGCAAGGTGGCCCATTTCCACCAAAAGAAGGTATAATTTTTGTTTTGTTTTGTTTTTTTGAGTTTTCATAACATCTATTTGCTTCCAGGTTTATGGCCTAACATGTTCTTCTAGGTCTCCATTGTTGTATGCAGGGTCTTGGAGGTCTTTAACCCATAACCTTGTGTGCAGAGGGGTTTCGTTTTTCTTTGATTTCTGTTCTGTATTTCACTTCTGTTTATTTTTCATTGCATCCACCACCAGGAACCTATCCTTTATTCCTATAGATGGAAGGTAGCCATTCCTACCCTGTAGCAAGGGAGAAATCCCTGCTACAGTTTACATTATCTATTGATCCCAGAATACATCAAACAATAGACATTGTTGTGGTTGGTTTACAAGAAACTTACGGTATGTGGTTAAGCAGAGACTGGTATGAAAAGTTGAAGGGATTTTTTTCCACAGACTGGTCTCACTTGTGACTGCCATATAACGAGAGTCCCAATTGGATTAAGATAAATAGGGAACCTCTTATGAAACCGATGGTCACAAATGTTAATGATCCAGCTGAACCATCAATTTTTGTAAATTCGGTTGTCGAACATTATACCTTTGATTCTTACTTTAGTTATCTTCCTACTAATATTTATTCGAATCAAAATGTTGACAAATTGTCGGACACAGATAATTGTAAGGTTATTTCGTTTTTTGGTGAGATTGTACATAATGCGTATAATATTAATACAAATTTTAGATTAGATTAATCCTCATGGACACTTATTTTTATGGGTCCAGGTCCAAAGATGGTGTCGGTGCTGGTTGTGTGATCATAGACCTAAAATGTACCAAATGGATGATTTCTTGTAGATTAGAGTTCCAGTGCACCAATAATATTGTTGAATACGAAGCCTTGGTACAAGGACTGAAGAAAGCAATTGACTTGGGAGCTGATATTATTCATGCTATGGTAACTTGAAGATTATAGTTAAACATGTAAGGAACTATATCCATTTATTAGCCCCTCATCTTTTGAACTATCAAAAGTTGGTAAGGGATATGAGTAATTCTTTCCAAGATTTTAATATTAAGTCTGTCCCCAGATCACAAAATTTTGATGGTGACCTATTGGAAAATACTGCATCCAAGATCATCCCATCGAAAGGTCTTTGTCCTAAATTTTTTTCCATAGAACTCATGTATATGACTTCCATACTAGACAATGTTACCAATTGGAAGATATTTGATGATGATGTTCAAATTCTAGATTTCCTCACAGCACAAGCCTACTTTTAAAGACTTTTCCATAAAAGAGTTTGAAGATGAAAAATCCCCGTCCAATAATATCTTTCCTTTCAATCTAATTCCCAAGTCATTTTTGAACTTAGAGAGGATTTATGATTTTCAAGATAAATTTAAAGGTAATCCCAATTGCAAATCACAGATTTCTACTCTAAATCACAAGACTGTCAATCTAGGTACTGAAAACAAACCTCAATTTATCAATATAGGCCTAACTTGTTCTCCTGAAGAGGAGAAGGCTTTGGTTGAGTTGTGTAAAGAATAACAATAATTTTTTTCATGGACCTATGACGACCTAAATACTTTTGATCCATCCATCATCCATCACAATATAATGCTAAAGCATAATATTCAGCTGTATCAGTAGAAGTTAAGGAAAATACATCCAAGTCTAGAGCCATCCATAAAGAAAGAACTTGACAAACTCTTGATATCAGGAATTTTTTTTCCTATCAGGAATACACAATGGATTTCTAATTTAGTTCATGTTCACAAGAAAAATGGAGAAATCACGTTATGAGTGGATTTTAGGAATCTCAACAGGGAATCCAAAAAGGATAACATCGAGTTCCATCCATGGAACTGATCTTACAAACAACATTGGGTGTAGGGATGTTCTCTCTCCTTGATGGTTTTTTAGGGTATAACCAGGTTCTAGTGACAAACTCTGACCAACTGCAAACCTTTTTCAGGACACCTTGGGGAACTTTTTCCTGCATGAGCATTCCTTTTGGACTGATTAATGCTGGCTCAACCTTTCAGATAACTATGGATATAGCCTTCCGATTCTTGTTACAAAGATCTGTTTTTGTTTATTTAGATGATATTACCATTTTTTACAAAGAAACAACATGATCATTTACTAGCCTTGAGACATTTTTTTGATAGATGTAAAAAATATGACATTTCTTTAAACCCAAAGAAATTAGTTTTTGTAGTCCCTGAAGGTAAACTTTTGGGCTTCATTGGTTCTAAAGATGAAATAATTATTGACCCTGAGAGGGTGGAAGCAATTGAAAAAATTGCCCTTCCCGGTTCGAAGAAAGTTATGAAGTCTTTCCTAGGAAAGATTAACTTTGTCAGAATATTTGTCCCTAACTTTGCACAGATTGTCAGACCTATTCAAGACTTGATAAAGAAGGATGCTATATTCAAGTACTCTAATGTTTAGAAGGATGCATTTAAAATAATGAAGAAGAAACTATTATAGATGTACTACTATAATCACCATAAGTTCACCCTTAATTGTTTCTCTAACCTTCAGGTTTTTTTTTATCTCACCCTTGTCACTTGGGACAAAAATGAACAAATACCTCAATGATCATAACCTGCAAGATAGGGGGTCTTATTACAAGCCAACCTATCATGTTCATAATTTGTGAATGAAATTACCATCAGTTGGTTCCAAAGACAGGGTGATGGCTTGCAATTTTCATCCCAAATAATTATTCTTGTGACTACAAAAGATTCAACCCTTTGTGCTCAATGACAGGAGGTATTATTACAAGACAACCTGACCATGTGCATGGATGATTCTTGGAATGAAATTACTAATAGGTGGTTAACAAGGCATGGTAATTTATTTTGGTTTAAAAAACCAAAATACAAGGATTCTCTTGACGAAGCTATCTTGTTCAATTTCTAGGTAAAATATGTGTATGGCATTGTTCCCTAACATGACAATGTTCTTGACACAATTGGGTTGGCCTTATCTAAAAAAAAACCTATTACCTAGGTGATTTTTGTTTGAAGGTCATGATATAAACCTAGGGTTTCTTTTACAGAAGATTATTTTTAACTTCTTATCATTGCTATCGGTTTGCAGGGATGTTTTAGCATTCTTTATAGCTTTCCAATTTGTTGAGTATTATTATCGATGAACATGGATGTGTGTGATATCAATTAAGTATTTTGCTCTACTAGATCTAGTTGTTTCTCATATTTGTTTACTGTTGAACTCGACATATTTATATTGACATGTTTTCTTTGAAATTTCATGTAGAGGTGACCAGAGATAACTGTTTCTCCCTAGCAAGCCACCATTTTTCACTTCCTGCAACAAATCCCCATTTTGAATCATCAAAATGAGGGGCCCCATTGACTATTTTTTCTAGCCATACCTCACTCTGGTTGGTTATGAAGTTATAATTTCTTTGTTGCTTTGTTTGGATTGAATCAATTTCTTCAGTAAACCTTTTTTTGTATTTTTTGGTTTTCAGATGTTTTTCATGTATTTTTTTAACTTTTTTTTCAAAATTTCCAATCCCCGCTTTCTGAAATTGAAAAGCGAAAATCCTTTTTTTGGAGATAAGATGAAGTTTGTTTTCCGATTTCCAATTTTCGATATTTCATATCTTAGAAAACTTCTCTTTTCAAATAAGAATAGTCACTATTCTGAGTTCCCATTTCCGATTCCTGATTTTTCGGATGTCAAAAACCAAAAACTCCACTTTTTGATAAAGTTGTTTGTTTGGATCTTGATTTTTGATTTTTGATATTTCGGATCCCAGATATCAGAAAAATCATTTTGAATTAATGATTTTTTCTGCCTTTCCAACTTCTAACTTTTCCTTTTCGATAATCAGAAATCAAAAACCCCAAATCATTTCTTGGCTAAATGTTTGTTTTCCTATTTTTCATTCCCGTGTTTTGGAAATCATAAACCATAAAAAATGGATATTTTCAAACCTCGTATTCTATTTTGATGCCCCAATATCATCCGTTCATGCATACAAAATCTACAGACCAGGTTCTTTTGGTCATTTGGTTTTGAGATTTTAAAGTTTAAAGTTACGAGTATTTTTTTACCCTTTTTCCGTGCTTTTTTTGCCATACACAAGGTTTTTACTTTGCATTTTCTCTCTGTCCTAGCACATGGATATCTGGTATTTTGAGTGTTTTCACCGGTAATTTTTCATCACCTAACCATTGTTTTTGTTAAAATTGAACTCACATCATTATTAGAAATGATTTCCAAGATACAATCAGAGAAGGTGTCCAGGACGTCCAAGAATACTAGGTCAAAAAAAACTCTACAAGAGCAGAAGAACAAAGAATCCAATGACGGTGTTTTGACTGACACTAGTGGGCATGTATCTGATAGTCTATATCTAGACTGGTCTAGAATTTACTCTATCTTTGATAATGATGATTTTTCCTCTGTCGACCATAAAAAACCTGCTTATCTCAACATTTGTAGTTCTCATCTCCACTGCATCGCTACTAGAACTCCTTTCATGCCTTATACAAACCTTGTTAAGAGGGCATTGGACAGTGTCGACCCTAAGGGACGCTCATTTTATGACATGAATAATACCCTTTTTTCTTCATTCCATCCTAATTTATTTTCCAGGGATTATGCTTTGGGACCTTGCAAAAAAATTATCTCATCGAATGTTTTTGATGAAACTCTCTTTAGATTCAGTTACGAAGAGGTAGTCAAATCCTGGCTAGAAGACCCAACGTTAGTCATTTTTTCTTCAATTTCGGTATATCCAATTTCCTGGTTCAAAGGACCTTTCTCATTATTGGAAGCTATATTTTATCGGTTATATGGGTTTCCAAACTGTTCCTCGTTCAGGGCATAGTGGGTTCCTATGGCACACCATATTTTTTTTAGAGGTGATTTTTTCAATTGGGTGGATATTTTGTCTTTCAATTTGTGATATGAAACTGAGAAATATCAGAAAAACCCAGCCAACCTAAAGTCAACCTTCTATATGTTTGCGTTCATGATGGATGCATTCAGAGCATCTTCTTCTTTCCCATCTTTAAATTTGTATTGGAACGGCAAATATGCGTCAGTACATATATATTGCTTTGATATGTGGGATGATAACTTCATCTCTTGGGTTTATGAGCTTTGTGACCTATTTCTCGGCTCAATGTATTTCAAAATTTTCAAGGTTGATGCTCATGCACTCTCTGAAGGTTCTAGGGAACTAATTTTCATTGTATGGCGACTGGTACATAGGATAATATTTCTCTTATATAAGAATTTGGGGTAGCAATACAATCCACCTACTTCCCAGGATAGTTCCTGACCGCATGGTGCTACAAGAATTTTCCTATCAGACTGTCATCGATGGGGTTTTTCCCAAGTTGACTAAGCATAAGAAAAGGGCTTGGCCCAAAATTCATGTGTCTCACATCTCTCCTATGCTACAGAACCCCACCCATGTCGTCCTGCTGGGTAAGGAAATTTCTACTATGAACTTGGAAGAGGAATCCAAGAGAATGCATGACACAATGTCTTATTTGGAAAACCTCTTTACACATTAGCACATTATATTTCATTATTCTCATGAAAATTACCCTGATGATTCCATGTTCCAAGTAGCTACAGATTTTCAGGAGGGAATGAATAAGATCTCTGATCCAAATACCAAGTCTCATATGTACAAGTACCATAAGGATCTCAAGATAAGAATTCTCCATGAAAGGGAAGATAAGCTCAAGATAAAACAAAAATCTTAGAAGGAGAAGACATAAAAGGAAGCAAGAGAATAGGCAGCATGTTATGTTGTTTCCCTTGCTGCTAAACCCAAGGACAAAGGTAAAGGTATCCTTGATGGCCCATCCATCCATAATTTTGTTTCAATGGAAGATACGTTACAGAAATGGGAAGAATTCAAGAAGAACCTTGAAACAATTAGTTCCCAAATACAAACCCATACAAAGATGGCTAAAATACAACCTAAGAAACAAAATATTCCAAGTGTTATCTGAATAGACTCAATTGCAGGAAGCGCCCACAAAAGAAAAACCGATGCCTTTGCTTCCTATTGTTAAACAAGAGAAAGCACCTGTGAAAGACCCTTCTATACAATAGGTAATTCCTTTATCTTCAAATCACACTGAAATTCATCATGTGCATAGTGATCTCAAAGTGGAGGAAGATCCTGCTACTTTCCCAGAAGCTATTTTGACTTCCCTTCTGTCATCCATTCCCAATCTCCAAGGATTTCACACTATGTTAGATTCATGATTTTCCCAACAATCCTACTCTGAGATAAATATCTCATCGATGATTGAAGCTCCTACTAGGATTCCCACAATTTCATTGGACTCAGCCATTCATACTTCTCCACTTCCCCTTCCACCACCCCACCATATCTCAACGCCCCCAATTTCCAAACTTACTCAAGTGAACATCCCTTCTACTTCTATAAATCTTCCTCACAACGATTTTTTTCCTATATCTGATCATTTCTCGTCCCTTACTTTTACCTCTGTTTCTACTCCCATGAATATTCCTCCCCTCAGCATAGAAATCCCCTTAACTTAGACCCAAACTGATCCTTTGGTCACCATCCAACACCAAACCACTTCATCATCAGAACTGATGGTATATTTTGGAGAGGACATTGTGGTATTGATGGGAAAATACTATTGGAGAAAAAAGGACAAAGCTGTGATAAAGAGGAAAACCAAGATAGCTAGAGAAATTATAGCTAAATAGGTTCCTCCCCATAATCAAGTTATTTGTAGGTCAAATACCACTGATATCCATCAAGGGGTAGTGGATACAATAGCTTCCATGGGAGTTTTTGTAGGTGCAAAATTTCACTCAGTTTCACAACTAAGTTTGGCTCTTGGGGATAAAGAAAAGGAACTGCAAAAAGACAAACTGGACTTGGAAACAATGGTGCATAGGAATGAATAAGAAGTTAACCTGCTAGAACAATAGCATGAAGACAGAGTTCAACAGTGGAAAAATAAATATGAACAACTTAAGCAACATCTTGGGAACATGGATGTTCTAAATCAGCAGCAAGCAAATAAAATTATCCTCATTAATCAAGAATTGAAGGATTCCCAACTAGCCTCAAATGCCTCCTCTTTTCTAGGTCTGACACCAGAGGAGTTCAAACAGGTACTCTCTAAAGTGCGTCAAGAATTTCGACAGGCCATGGTAGATCTATACAATTGTTTTGATGAGATGCAAGGGTTATATGAAAAGTTTAGTAAGCATTTTGAAACCCTTTATTCCCACCATGATAGGATGAGGGAAACATCTACGACTCTTGAATAGGTGACAGATTGGCAGAAGCATATCAAATAAAAACTGCATGAATTACCGATATTGGACAAGCTATAGGCCAAAATGACTGAGGTTACCATTGAGACGTGGGAAGGTATCTGTGACTCAGTGGAGACTCTAATCAATAAGGACAGATGGCTTGCGAGAAAAGGTTTTCAAATGCTAAGAATTTGATGACCTATTCAGAATTTCCTGTCTTTGATCCTATTAGTGAGGCACCTTTGCCTAAGATGCAGATGGAAAAGGTGGAAAAATAATTCGATGATGCCAAGGAACTAATCGAGAAAATAAATTGGCTCATGATGGAAGAGATCGAGAGATGGATCGAGTCTCCTCATGCTTCGATAGCTCGGATATCAGTGTTCATGAAAGAGTGGAAGAGAATCAAAATGAGGGAGATTTCTTCCCAAATATGCAAAACATAAATCCACTTGAGGCATGCCCATTTTCAGGAAATCGATGAACTCATGCACCTACATGCCAAGTGGCATTCCTCCCTTGGCCAATCCTAAAATTATTTGATTTGTAATCACAAGTTTTTTGAATTTTTCTTTTCTTGTAAAATCTATAATCTTATTTAAGGATGTATTTTTCCAAGTAAGGGGGGGGGGGCGGTGGGGGGGGTATTTTCATAGAAAAGGCTTAAGGAATACATAGGAGATAGGACTATTTGAAACATAACATGGAAGTTTGCGGTTTTACTACTTTGTAATGTTTTGGAGATTAATAAAATTGTAGTTATCTCATATTATGTTCGATGGTTGTTCATTGAATGTTTTTAATGAATTTCATCTCATCTCCTAATCTGTTTGGCTCACTGATTATTAGATATTTTTTATGGATATGTTGGTTCTAATGTTGATGTTTCTGTATTGGAATTAATATATGTAATGTGTATCAGGTGAATGTATTTGTTTGGTGTACATTCTCTTTTATGCCGCTGATGATTGGTTATCAATATATGAATATTGATTTGTGAATTAATATTGTCTCTGGGGTTTGTTGCATATCTCTAATACTTCGGGTAGATTTCTTGGAAATTTTATTTGTTGAGTTAAGTCTAGATATAGTTTAAAGGAGTAATCTTGATTTGCATGTTTGTATGTTAAGTAGGTGTTCTCTTTCATCTGTTATATTTTGAAACAATATTATTTTGAAACATTACCTACCTATTTCAAGTGTCCTTAAGCAGTTTGTTAGAGATCAGTTCTTTTAATATTTTTGTTCTCAATTTATCCTCACAGCATATCTTCAAGATATAATAAAAACCCCATGCCAGTGGAGGCCTCGTATCCATAGGATTTAGGCATTTCAAACAACTCGAGGATAGATTATTCTCTACGTGGGAATTATTTGAAGCCTTTGGTTGGGTTATCTCCTTGTGTTGAATTCCTTGTATAATTTTCCAGCTGCATACACATTGGGCCTATCAACATACACCACATCTATTTATGAAGAATCCCATATATGTATGTGGCATACTTCTTATTGAATGAATCTGTGATAATGTTGTTATGTTGATTACTAGAATATGTGTTGACTCATAATTAGAATGTTATCTGTAATTCCCCCTTTTTGGAATTTTTTTAAAATGCCCAATTTTCCAATTTTTTCTCAATTTTGGCTCTTGACTAGTTTTTATTTCTAGACCTCCAAATTGACCCAAATGCTTCCAAATTTTCTCTGAAGGTACATGATTGATAATATAAATTAAATATAATTCTCATGTATTTTTTTTTACCTCCCAATTACATCTACAAAAATTTTTAATGTTCTATTCAAAGTAGGAGTCTTTACTAGCAAATTGGGGCTCCAATTCCCCCTGGGTAATTGTCAGAAATGGCTTCACAAATGATCCAAAAGTCACTTGAATTTATTAACAGAGGCTGGGTATGTGTAATGGAACTTTTAAAAGTCTCATATGCATCATGGTTCAGTTTATATATACTGTTATGACTCTTTCCAAAACAACTCCCAAGTCACAATTTCGACCCTTGGGGAAAATGCACCAAATCTTCTCCCAGTGCAATAAAAATGAGTAAAATGGATTCCAATTCTTAAGTACTGAACATGAGACTTGAAATACACATTAATTAAAATACATCCATCACAAATTTATCATATATACATTCCTCCATTCGAAATAATAAGCATTACCATGGCATATATCAAAATAGAGTGGAAATGGTCATTGTTTGCTCATTAAAAGTCATTTTGACATAAAAATCTTGGGAATTTATATTTGAAACTTTCCAAGAATGAATAAAAGTGAATATTTAACTTATTTCAATCATAAATGGACAATTAAATGTTCTCCCAATTCTAAATCATCAGCATTACAATGGTTCACAACAAGATAGTCGGGAAATGACACCTTTTCTTCATTGTTCAACATTTTTACATGAATTCTTTTGGGTATTTAAACCTGAGAGTATTCTGAACATGAAATAAAAATGATATACATCATAAAATAAGATAATGTTAATTATAATCTTCCCCAAAGATATCAATAGCTCACCCAAAGCACAATCCCTCCATTGGCATGAATATGGTGTGAAAATTGGAAATAGTTGAGAGAGAGTGCTGCAATAGAAGAATCCACATGATTTCCTGCAGCTTACACCTAAAAAAAAGACTCCATTAAAGATCCATGAAATAATTTAGTGGCCTCTCAAAACACCAACTAGGATGGGAATCTCTCACCCTCGAAATTGGCTAAGGCATGAACTAGTCATCCACTAGCTCTCTTTCTTCACAATAGAAAATTTCACAAATGATCAAAAAAGGTTCTTATCATGGCTGATACCTATATTTTATAAACATTATTGGTATTATAAGGTTCCAAATCCATCCATAAACCAAATCCAAGTCGAATTGGTGTGGCTGCTCATGCTATGCCATGTGGCCTCTCTCTTCACCTTCCCTCTTCTCCCAAATTTGAGTAGGATCCTCTTGGCCTTCTCCACCTCCAAAATTTTACCTCCAAGATTCTCTATTCATGCCTGACATGTTAGTATGTCAGTATTTTGGCATTCATATCTGACTTGTTTCATAACTATCATAGAATCTCCATCATTGGTGTCATAGATGTCATAAATGTAAGGGGAATCTAGCCAAGTGTCAATGAAACTCCCATTTGGCTCTTCCTCTCCCATGTAAGTTACAATTCATTCCAAATTCGATCTATGAAGTATATGGAAAAGTATATTAACCTCATAATCCATCCCAAAAAATTAGGCTTCCCATAGATTCAAAATTACAAGAGGAGGATGTCATTTAACATATGAATTATAGCTTGAGTGGGCCCCACAGTCTCCATGTGTCTCCATTCTCCATAGCCATTTAATTTTTCACTTGAATTCATTTAATTAAATCCATTAAATAAATATTTATTCCTTCTAATTTCTAAACACCATTTATTAGCTCCCTTATTAACTTCCCAATGTTTCCACCCAACCTAGGGAACTAGTAGGATTGATGGAATTTTCCTGCTATGCAATTATTTGAATGGGTACATTACGTTATCTTGAATGAATAGACATGGAATAATAAGTATAATAAAAAAAATCAGTCAAGTTTTGTGGTAATGTATCATGAGTGCATAAATTCCCACCCAACTACAAAAAACTTGTTCTCGCAGTTCCCCATAAGATATCTCATGTGAGACTTCATCTACATCACAGGTGTTGCTAGATGAACCCTCCTCTGTCAGGTCGATCTTTGGGTATTTGTTGATGAACAAGGATATGAACCTACGTTGAAAAGACATGAAATCCAACAAATGGATTTGTTGTCGGGACTGTGAATCATTTTAGTGTGGATATGTTGTGGCACCCGAGCAAGCCAAAATTCAAGATTAGGTGGATTTTAAGGAATTAGAAAGGAAGAAAGTGAAGGATCTTGGTTGAATCCAACTGAGTGGTTGGAGTGATACCTATATACATATATTCATGATATTTTTTTTTGTGAATTTTCTATTTCATTGTATGAGTGGTTTTTTAGGATAGCAACCCAGTGAAGAAATTTTTGAGGAGAACCAATCAAGTGGAGTCCTCATCTGATTCAGCAGCTAAAAAGTATTAACAACCCCATATCTAAGGTGGTTTATTTATGGGTTCAGATTACTTTGGAAAGATACATCACTGAAATTTCTTTTGGCACAATAAAATAATACAATGAGGTATAAAGAAATTTTTTACAACGACCTAGAGGTCGTTATTTGAAGTCTTTGAATATTTGGATCAAGATGCATACTTATGAGAAACATATATTAAGAATGGAATCTGAAAAATAAAGATATTTTCATAAATACCTGCGATATGTCACAAGAGAAGTTTGAGAAAAATGGAGAAAATTAATATTAGATGTTTCCTGGTGATAGTTAGACTGAACTAGGAGTTTGATGTTTATGAAGTGGAAGAATATTTCAGTCATAAAAGAGGAGAAGTGTTGAGACCAGAAGAGGAACGTGTAGTATTGCTGAAGGATATGAATATGAGTTGGAATCACAATTTGACTAAGGTTATTGCGACGAGGAAGAGGATTACTATCTATACCTAAAAAAGAGGATGAAGAAGAAGATCTAGATCCATAGTACGAGTAATCCATACTAACTACCCCATGTACATCCTTGGAGGTAATATATAGAAACTCTTCTCCTATTGGTTTTGTTAATGAAACTAACAATAGTTGTGGGAATAGAATACATAGGATTCCCGCTAGACAAGCAATACCAAGAGTAAATATAATGGCCAGAAATGATAATAAGTTGCCAATTTTAATGGAAATGGGTTGAAATACCTTGAACAACATTGGTTTCTATGCGAATACATGTGGACCACGTGACAAGTCCAAGATGAATACATTAAGAAGGATCAATTGATCACCACCCTTAGGGGTCGTGTTATGGATTGGTACATGAAATTATCTGTGGTTCTGAAAGGAGTCCCACAAAAAATTTATATAAAATCTAATAAGGACTAATACATGAATTTTTTAATCCCAAATTTGAGTCGCAATGCATTATGGAGATAAAATAAATTAAGTGAATTCCTATGGAGTTTGTTTGGTACTTCGACTAGAGATTCAAGATGTTGATGGACAAAGTAAGTTTCTAGATATTGGATGTTCAAAAAAAAGAATGGTTCATTTCAAAATTGTTAGATCACATCCATATTCCCTTGATGCAACAAAATATTGTGTCGCAAACCAAGGCTCTAGAATTGGCTATGAAGTTGGAATCCTCACCTGTCAGAGAAACTGGTGCAGGAATGATGCAAATCCAGTCACATCTAGACAACCTTACACTGAAAATTCAAGATATTAATAAAGGGAATGAAGTATAAGAAGAACTCTAGAGTACCATACACAAAACAAAGGGACACCACAAAGACAACTTAGACACATATATAAATTAAATCGCATCGGGAGCATCAAGCTTGATAAATACACAAGGATTCCTTTGTGTAGAATATTCCATACTAAAGGCCACTGATAATAAGAATGTTTGTACTAACAATATGTTGTAAATGCATCATCCAGGTTATACTATAAGTTTTGTCGATCAGTAGGCCATGATAAGAAAGACTGCATAGCATATCAGTTTTTGCAGGAGAAAACAATTGATACTTATTTGAGGAAGAATGATGAACAAATGCAGGATGAGAGAGCCCATAA
>LPNX010258664.1:298337-584745 GCA_001517045.1 Pseudotsuga menziesii
TCTCCATAGGAATAAGGAGATATGAAATAATTTGTGAAGATAACCTAGCCATAATGTTAGGTCGGCCCTACCATAATATTTACAATGTTATGTTGGACCATAAAGTGATATAAGAATTGTATAAATAACTAGACCCCCCTTCTCATTTCATAATACATCCAAGCAAGTATAGCACTCTAAAAAGTTTCACAATTCCAAGGATAAGATTCATTTTCAAGCGTAATTGAAAATAGTATCCTTCGTTTTGTTGAAATTGTTATATATTCATGAAGAAGTTCTTGAAGGATTCTTGAAGATTTTTTAAATGATTTGGAGGTGAAATTTGTGAATAGGAATATATTTTTTCATCAGGATTATTTTTTGCACTGGTGTGTGTGATAGTATGACAGTAGTAAATATTGTTTCACCGAGTGTTAAATGCATAGAGTTAGGTCTGAAAAGTTGAGTGAACAAAGTTGACTACAGTGTAAAGAGTGCACATATTAGAAGTATGTAGAGAAGAGTGCACAATTGAGTGCACATGGAAGAGTGTATAGAGAATAAATCAAAGTGTGCAGTGTAGATTGCACGGTACAGTGCACATCTCAAAGTCTAAAGAGATGAGAGTAGAGTTCACAAACATGAGTGTACATAGCTGAATTTGTAAAGTAGAGTGTGTAGATAAGAAAGTGCATAGTGGAGTGCGACAAAGGAATACTATATATCTCAACCATATTTGTTATAGGGAGGTATAATAGGACACGAAAATAATGTTGTGGTGTCCTATAGGTTGTTTCTTGAAAGTGAAATATGGTTCTTGTTAGTTATGAGTTCGTTCTCATAAGAGGATTGGTATCCTCATAGGTTCGTCCATGCAAATAGAAAGTTGATTCTTATGCAAGGGATTTGTGTCCCTGTTAGATTGATGTCTGAAAAATATATGATTGGGTGCTCCATCATGTCCCAAATGTTTCATTGGGTCACAATTTCCTAATCACATTTTCCATATTCATGAGAGTTTGTCAAATTGATTCTAAGGGTCAAATAATTGTTGAGGAAAATTACTAGTTTCCTAGGTTGGGGGTGGAAGCTTTGGGATTTGGAATAAGGGGGACAATAAATGATGTTTGAAAATTAGAATGGAATAATATTTAATAAAGGATATAAATAAATAAATACAAGGGAAAATTAAAGTGGCAATTGGTCATGAAGACACATGGAGGATGTGGGACCCACACAAGTTCGATTTTCTATGCCACATGGCATCCTCCTCTTGTCATTTAGAATCCATAGGAATACCAAGGCTGAGGATGAGTTGGAAGGTAAATCTAATTTTCATGAATCAATTAAGTTTGAATTGGATTTGAATACTAACTCCCATGGAAGTGGAAGAAGCATTTTGGATCTAGTGAGACACTTGGACTAGATTCCCTAGCTCTATGACAACAATGATGAAGATGATATCACATCTATGACAAAAATTTGATATGAAGGATAAAATCAGAAATATATGACATGTCATGGATAAAAATATCTCCAATATGGTGTTCAAGGGAGTTATGTCAGCTAATATGCTTCCACATGTGATTTGGTGGAAGGGGGAGACTAGGAATTGTTGTACAAGTGGCATTCTTTGGAATCTCTTCCCAACTAGAGTTGGAATGCATCTCTTGGAAGGAATTCAACCCAGAGAGAGCTTGGAAAATTTATAAATTTCAATAACAAATAATGAAGGCAGATTTTTATCATTTGAGAAATTTGCATTTGTGAAGAGAGAGAGCTAGTGGATGACTAGTTTCTTGCCTTAGCCAATTTCGAGGGTGAAAGATTCCCATCCAAGTCAGTGTTTGGAGAGTCCAATCAGGTATTTCATGGAGATTTAATGGATTTTGTATTTTCAGGTGTAATTTATAGGTCATATCATGGTTTCATCTAGTGCAGCACATTCTCTCAACCATTTCCAGTCTTCATAGCATATTCTTGCTCATGGAGGGTTTGCGCTTTGGGTGAGTGATTGTACTCTTTGGGAGAGATTCTCACGGTCCATTTATGATTTTAATAAGATTAATATAATATTTTATTCATATTCAGAAAGTTCCAGGTCGAAATACCAAATTTTTGTATGCAAAAGTGATTATTAATGAGCAAATAATGACCATTTCCCCACAAGATTGATGTATTCCATTGTAATGCTGATTATTGTAATATTTGGGATACATTATCATGGTCAATTTATTATTGTAATAATATTAATATACTCTATTATTCATCTTCAAAAATTCTCAGGTCGAAATACCAAATGGTTGTATGTAAAATTGATTATCAATGTGCAAACAATGACCATTTCCCCACTATATTGATGTATGCCATTGTAATGCTGATGATTTCAAATGAAAGAATGTTTATCAGATATATTTATGTTGAATGGAGTGCAATTTATTATTATTACAAGTTTTATATCCATTACTTAAGCATTGGAAGTCATCTTACTTAGTTTATTTGCATTTGGAGAATATTTGGTACCATTTCCCCAAGGGTTGAACTAGTGATTTTGTGGCTGTTTGGGAGAGGGTTATAACAACCTTTATAAACTGAATAATTTTTCATCTAAGGAATTAATAATTTCCCTTAAAAATACTGTTCCTTTGTTCATAATTTGAGTGGTTTTGGGAGCATTTGGAAAGCCATTTTCAGCATTTACATTGGGGGAATTGGAACCCCAATTTGCTAATGAAAACTCCTACCTTGGCCAGAATATTAAACAAGTTTGCAGAAGTATTTGAAGGGTCATAAATAATCCCTGAAAATCATATTCGAGTCTTAATATCATTCATATACATTCTCATAATATTTGGGAGCATTGGGGTCAATTTGGAGACCTAGACATCAAATTTTAGTCAAAGGTCGAAATAGGGGAAAAGGTTAAAAATTGGTCATTTTAATAAAATATCCAAAAAGAGACATTATAGTGGTATTATATAATGATATTGGCACCTTATTTGGTCTAATATTTATGAGTACAAGAATTAAGGGACCACCATTAGATATTGAAACCCAAAAGTGCTTTTGTTCAAGAGGAAACTATAACTAGGGATGAAAAGGGAACCTCATATGATGGTGAGGAGCATATAAAAATCATGGAACCTATCTTTGAAGACATGACCAATAATATTATGAAATAATTCAAATTTTTGGCTATATAAATTTGGATAAAATATATTGATATTAATAAAACCAAGGGGAAAAATGCATCAACTTGCTTGAAGGAGAAAAAGGAGGAGACCCATGAATCACCTAGTTCCAAAATAGTTGAAGTAGAAGAAGTAGTACATGAAGAGGATCGAAAGTCACTCCCAAGTGACTCTGAAAAATATGAAGAGACATCACATTAGTATGAATAATTTTCTAGTGAAAATATTGAATATCATTTCGAGACACATTCTACCTTGGAAATGAAACAAAGAGCATCTACGGATGGATGCTTGAACTATGAAGGAGTACCTACCGATGGGTTCTCACACCTCTATGTTGGTGACATATAGATCAATTCGGAAAGTGTTGATGTAATCCAAACTTCCATTAAACATGAAAATTAATACCTTGCAAAAGTTGAAGAGGAAACAAGATCAACTTCCCCATCACCACCTGAGCTTCATGAAGTTGGTCCAAGCAAGAAGGAAGAAGATGAGGAGGTTCATTTGCAAGAGCCTCATTTTATTGAATGGTCCTTAAATATGAATTAAAATAATATCCAATATTCCCTCAACATACTCCATGAAACTCAAGAATTAGTATCAAATTCTTGTTTGAGAGCTACTTCATTGTAGGAAACATCTTTCCTTGAAGACATGGAAAAGACTCAAAGAGCAATGTGCTACATCAAAGGTAATTTAATGTATTTTTTTTTTATAGAAACCATTTTTTTGAGCTTGATGAATTGTTACATGATGCATGCTTTAAGAATAATGAGGATAATCATAATCTCATAATTCAAAATGAGCAACTTCTTGAAAAGTTGCAAGATGCTTGTTTTTCCTCATATGTTTCAGATTGTCAAATGGTAGATTGTTTGGAGGATTCTCATGACATGCTGGATCATGAGAAATGTGGAAATTTGAATGTTCTTGATGTGTTTGAAGATGAACTTGAAGAGATCTAAACACTTGATGTGGTGGAAGAGTAACTTTAATTGTGTATTGATGAAGGTTATGCATTTTTTAAAGAAGAGCATGATTCCTATACATTGGAACCAATCTATGAAAACTTTTTCACTCTTTCGAAGGAGATGCATGGTACTACCCATATGTATCCTTCTGATGATGAAACTTATTCACTTTTTGACCATTTGGGCTAGTTATTTCATTCTCCTACATCCTACAATTTCATGTTTTGCAACATTAGTCTCAATGAATTATGGGTGAAAGGGTTCTTTTATATGGTGCCACATGAGGAGTATGGAACTCCTATATTTACCTTTTATGATGACATGGTTGGAGAAAATTATTATTCACATTTGAAGCAGAATCCTTTGTTACTTTATTATCATTCCCATCTACATGGATGCACCTACGATATGCATTTGAGTCACTTGAAGACTCATGGTTTTTCTTTCTCAACACTTGGTTCATTTGACGTTGGAGGAACTTCATCCAACACTGGGGTGAATAGATTTATGATTGGAGAACATTTTTGTCTCCAGAAACATACTTTGTTATATATTTATGATTATCTCATTCATGGATGTATGGGTGAGACTTCTTTAAGTCATTTGAAGTCTCCTTGTTTTTTTTTCTCATTATTTGGTTCATATTTTAGCGGAGGTTTTTCATTCACTTCTTGGATGAATATTTTGATGCATATAAAATCCTTTTGGAGAAGCATTATAGGAAATGATATCCTCACATATTTCATTGGAGAACATTTTATTGGTCACTTGAAGCTTGAATGCACTTGGAAATTGGTGGTCATCTTACTTGGAGGTATACTCACTTTCATGATTTTTTGATGAGGCACCTCCTTGATGTACATTTTTATTATGTTGTTATGTACTTTGATGATTTATATTATGTACTCATGATGTTTGGAAGAATTCATAAAATAAAATGTGATCCCCAAATTCTCTTTCTTAATGGTATGGGTTGGAGAGCACTCTTAATTGTTGGAGTGCAATATAAACAATGGGACCCTAGGATAGTTTTTAGTACCATTGATTTAAAAAAAAATTGGGAAACTAGTATGGGAGATGGATTCCCCACTTAATAAAGTGATTTTAATAATAGTAGTGAAGCAATAATCATGGTGGTTCCTCTCTAAAATATTCATGAAATCTCAAAGACTCAAAGTTGGGAAACTCAGTGGAAACTTCAAAGAACCATACATAAAGAAGGTTCTTCAACACCCATGTTTGAAATTGCTTGAGGACAAGAAATATTGGGAAGGGGGGATTTGTCATGTCCCAAATTTTGAATTGTTTCACAATTTCCTAATCACACTTTCCATATTCATGAGATTTTTTCAAATTGATGCTAAGGGTCAAATAATTTCCAAGGAGGAAAATTACTAGTTTCCTAGGTTGGGGTGGAACCTTTGGGATTTGGAATAATGGGGACAATAAATGATGTTTGAACATTATAATTGCATAAATAGTTAATAAAGTATATAAATAAATAAATACATGGTAAAATTAAAGTGGAAATTGATCATGAAGACACATGGAGGATGTGGGACCCACACAAGCTACATTTTCTATGCCACATGGCATCCTCCTCTTGTCATTTCGAATCCATAATAAGAAAAAGGGTATTTGGATGATTTTGAGGGTAAATATACTTGGAATTGATAAATTAAGGTAGAATTGGATTGGAGTATTAAATCCCATGGAAGAGGAAGAGGCATTTTGTAGCTAGTGAGTCACTTGGACTAGATTCCCTAGCTCTATGACAACAATGATGAAGATGTTATGACACCTGTGACTAAAATCAGATATGAAGGCTGAAATCAGAAATTTATGACATTTTCAAGCTAAAATAGATCCAATATGTATCTCAATGGAGTTAGGGCAGCTAATATTCTTCCACGTGTGATTTGGTGGAACGGGGAGACTAGGAATTGTTGTATAAGTGGTATTCTTTGGACTATCTTCCCAAATAGAGTTGGAATGCATCTCTTGGAAATAATTTGACCCATAGAGAGCTTGGAAATTTTATAAATTTAAAGAACAAATAATGAATGAAGTTTTTGATCATTTGAGAAATTTGCATTTGTGAAGAGAGAGAGAGCTAGTGGATGACTAGTTTCTTGCCTTAGCCAATTTTGAGGGTCAAAGATTCCCATCCAAGTTGGTGTTTAAAGAGGAAAACCAGTTATTTAATGGATCTTTAATGGATTTTTTATTTGAAGGTTTAAGAAATAGTGAATCTCATGGTTTCTTCTAGCGCAACACATTCTCTCAACCATTTCCAGTCTTTCTTGCATATCCTTGCTCATAGAGGGATTGCACTATGGGCGAGTGATTGTACTATTTGGGAGAGATTATAATGGTACATTTATTATTGTAATGAGATTAATATAATATGGTATTCATATTTATAAATTTTAAGGTCAAAATACCAAATGTTTGTATGTAAAAGTGATTATTAATGAGCAAACAAAGACCATTCCCCACTAGATTGATGTATGCCTTTGAAACACTGATGATTGTACTCTTTGGGAGAGATTATAATGGTCCATTTATGATTGTAATATTATTAATATAATATTTTATTCATGTTCAAAAACTCTTAGGTATAAATACAAAATGGTTGTATGTAAAAGTGATTATCAATGAGAAAACAATGACCATTTCCCCACTAGATTGATGTATGCCATTGTAATGCTAATGATTTCGAATGAAAGAATGTTTGTTTGATATATTTATGATTAATGGACTTCCATTTATGAGTATTACAATTTTCATATCCATAAATTAAGCATTGGAAGTCATCTTACTCAGTTTATTTTCATTTGGAGAATATTTGGTGCCATTTCCCCAAGGGTTGAACTAAAGATTTTGTAGATGTTTGGGAGAGGGTTATAACAACCTGAATAAAATAAATAATGATTCACATGAGACATTAATAATTTAACTTCAACATACTTTTCCTATGTTCACAAATTCCAGTGGTTTTGGGAGAATTTGGAAATCCATTTTCAGAATTTACCTTGGGGGAATTGGAACCCTAATTTGCTAGTGAAAACTCCTACCTTGTCCAGAAAATTAAACAAGTTTGAAGAAGTATTTGTAAGATAATAAATCATACCTAAACATAATATTCAAGTATTAATATAATTCATATACCTTCTCATAATATTTGGGAGCATTTGGGTCAATTTGGAGACCTAGACATCAAAACTAGTCAAAGGTTGAAATAGGGAAAAAAAGTTAAAAATTGGTACTTTTAATAAAATATCCAAAACGTGACATTACATGCTCACACCATTAGATATTGGTGTCTCATAGAAATATATGTAATTACATATTCTATCTAACTAAATTTTCTTTATAAACATTCTATGCTCAATGTTTTATATGTTGATAATTGATTTGGTTTTAGTGTATGATCTATGAATTGAAAATTTACATAAGTATAAAAATTGTGTATGTTATATATTCATCCCCCATATCAGTATAATTTAAACTTTCAATATATATGGGGTTATATGATTCCACAAGTGGGAAATTAGAGATAATTCTAAGGGGGGATGACCCTAGTGACTTATCTTTAATTATTCACCTTGTTCTAAGTTGCTTTAATATCCTAAGTTTCCAAAATAATTTGCTATAAAAGAGAATTAAATAGGCCCTAAATCTTGGTTATAATATATCTATATAGGAGTGAAAAGGGACAGGCGAGATCACTATGAATTCCACCTAGCAAGTGATACAAATATACACAAAACATTTCTAATTTGGTTCATACCTTCATTCAATTTGTTATTAGCACCATCCAACATACTTGGGAGGAAAATACTGGAGTGATCAAGCATGTTGTTGACCTTATCCATGGTGACTAGTTCTAAGGGTCTAGGTTCTCTCCTAGGAGATTTTTTTAATGGTTATTGTTGATAGTATTTAGTAGTGCTAGGATTAGTATTGTAAGTGTCTATAATTACCATCTTAAGGCTCATAATTGTGATGAATCAATGGTTATGAGTTACAAGGGTTTCAAAGGATAGGTGTTCCAAGGGTTATAAATTGTAGAATTTAATCTTAATCATTTAAGTTAGTTATATAGGTTAGTGGCTAGGGACATGTGATATAAAACTGACAATGTCTATGAAGAGGAGATGGGGGATATGATTCCAAAAGTGGGGATGTGTGAGGGGCCTAAGGGGTAGATGACCTTAGTGACTTGTTTGTAAGTATTCATATTGTGCCAAGTGACCCTTGTATATAAAAGAGAATGAGAATGGGACCTAACCATTGATTAATTTATCCTTATATGTATAAGAGAATGGCCCTTATCCCTTTATAATATTATCCTAAGATAGGAGTGGAAGGGAGGAGGTGGGATCCCTATGAATGACACTTCTAAAGTTTTACATGCGCACTAAAAAATGGAAAGTGATATTTTTGGAGATATTAATCTACCTTAGTTCCATGATATACACCTAGGAGGCATTTTAATTTTTCTAGTACTTATGTTATATGATCCTACTTAGGCTATATTAGTCTATATTGGACTAGTAGTTGATTTTTTGCTCATTAAATCACAGTTGAGGAGCTCCACTTTGATCATACTAACAGTTGAAGTGCTATAGTTTGATCATACTCACATTCCAGGTTCCAGTATTGATTACAAACCAAATTTTCTTTGACTAAGGGTGCTAGTGTGTGAATGTGGTTGTTTTGTGGTCTTCTTGGTCATTTATTGAATCCTAGAGACTCACCCACTCACACATGTGTAATCCCATGCATTTTATGCTTGCATGTATTCCTCCTTACATGTTCATACATGTTAACACATGTATTAGTTACTGTTTGGTTAGGTTTTGGAGCCTATTGGTCAACCTAGGGGGGTTTAGGGGTCAAATTCTATTCTGACACTTGTATGCATTCACATGGCCTCCAAGGGCTCATGAATTTTCCCCAATATATTATAAATATGTATTATTATTATCTACGATATGTACTATAATATAATAATCAGATAACAACACCATTCACATGTGTTATATCAGTATATTTTGTTGTTCTCTTGCATATTTTGTCAAATACTTTGATTGTAAATATTGCTCTAGATCCTAGATCTAACTGTGAAGAAATTATAACATATATACATGCATATAAAAAGGTTGTGAATTTGGTTTATACCATCATTCCATGCATCAGTAAAATGAGATGCAATTAATCAAATTCCAGAGATAGATAAATGTGGGAAACTACATCAAATCCAGTTGAAATCATTTGGTTGTTTGATATTTATCATTTTGAATGTAATGATCCCTCTCCTCTTACTCATTTTTATATTACTTATGCTAAATTTTTGGTACAGTGAGATGTCAGACATATTTTAATATTGAGATATATCTCTTTGTGGCATAGAAACAGGGATGGGAATAGGGATTAGCAACATAGATATGGGGATGGGATGCACAATTGAATCAGATTGAATTTTGTGTAAGGAATTCCACTTTTTGTTGTTTCTTGTTGAATATTGAGTAATTATTTTTTTTGAATGTTGTGTAAGGAATTCTACTTATTATATCCAATTGAATGTTGTTTATAGAATTATTCTACTTGTTTTCGCTACTAAATGTTGTGTAAGGGTGTTTTCCCTAGTAGTAAGGGGATCTAAGTGGACTTGTGCACCCAAATATTTTCTATAGGTAAAATTCCTTTAATAAATAGGTAACTGTGCACACTATACTCTGTTTCTGAGTAGGCTACACAACATTTAATCTATTTACAACATCAGACAATTTACTAAGAAATTTATTCATGTGCATATCCATCTCGTAGTTAAATGAAATTTTTAAGTTTATTACTAATATATAATGTCATTTGTTATCGTTATAGAAATTGAGTTACTTAAATAGTTCATCGCCTTGAATATCATTACCTCTCCTGAATTCAACATTCACTAATGAGTAATATTTATAAAGACCAAATTCATCGATCATTGAATGAGTTAGTCCTTTTTCTCCCATATATCCCCAACTATTGTATGTATAATTAAACCATTACCACCCAAGTGCAACATTTTCACCATGAAACAAAAACGATAATTATATGTATAAGACAACTATATCTCCATGTCTACTATGATAATTGTGTTTCAAACTTTATTTACATAATTTTTGAGCTGAAGGTATTCATGCATGCTATTGAATTTGTTTCCAAGTTCCCTTATGGTTATATTTTCTATCGCTCTTCCTTGATTTACCTTTTTGTATGGATGTGATCCACGAGGATCTATGAACAAGTATTTTTTTCAAACTCATAAAAATAAAGTGGAACTATAATGAAAGTGTATAGTTCTTTTAGCTGATTCCAACGATTTTTGTTTCACTCAAAACATGCTCTATATGGAAAATTTATGACGTTCTTAATTTTCAGCCTAATAGTATTACTGCATAGGAAAAACAAATTCCATGTGGAACCAATAGAAGGGTGCCAACATGGTAGGTTATAGGGCTCCCATGTGGCAGGTGATGTGTTAGCTTGTCCTAATCATGCGATGACATGTGACACTTCGGGCGATTTTTGTTTCACTCAAAACATGCTCTATATGGAAAATTTATGGCGTTCTTAATTTTCAGCCTAATAGTATTACTACATAGGAAAAACAAAGTCCATGTGGAACCAATAGAAGGAGGAGGCCAACATGGTAGGTTATATGGCTCCCATGTGGTAGGTGATGTGTTAGCTTAATGCAAAATTAGGTGGCATACAAGTGGACCTATCCTTGAGTGACACATGTCCTAATCATGCAATGACATGTGACACTTGGGCATAAAAGGTGGAAAATTTATGACGTTCTTAATTTTCAGCCTAATAGTATTACTACATAGGAAAAACAAATTCCATGTGGAACCAATAGAAGGGTGCCAACATGGTAGGTTATAGGGCTCCCATGTTGTAGGTGATGTGTTAGCTTGTCCTAATCATGCGATGACATGTGACACTTTGGGAGATTTTTGGTTTCACTCAAAACATGCTCTATATGGAAAATTTATGATGTTCTTAATTTTCAGCCTAATAGTATTACTGCATAGGAAAAACAAAGTCCATGTGGAACCAATAGAAGGAGGGTGCCAACATGGTAGGTTATATGGGTCCCATGTGGCAGGTGATGTGTTAGCCTAATGCATGATTAGGTGGCATACAAGTGGACCTATCCTTGAGTGACACATGTCCTAATCATGCGATGACATGTGACACTTGGGCATAAAAGGTGATGTGTTAGATTAAAGCATGATTAGGTGGAATACAAGTGGACATATCCTTGAGTGACACATGTCCTAATTATGTGATGACATGTGACACTGGGGGCGGGGAATGGTTGGTAAGACTTGATTATCCCTCTGAAGGTTTTGAACCTGCGACCCCCATATATTATGTCCAACACCTTAACCATTCAAACCAATGGCATGTCTTAACATGGGTATGGTATATAATTTATTTAATTTTGAACCATATGTTATATGGGGAAAAGGGGATATCGAACCAACCCACCACCGTGAAGGAAGGCTGGACCAACCCCTTGTTTGGAATATGGTGTGAAAAATATTATATATATACATCATATGCACCATATGACTAGCTAACATTCCACATAATCCATTGGTCAAACAAAAAAGACGCCCCCAAATAGAGGTCTACAAGGCTTGAACCCTGGACCTCCTAAAAATCATTCAAATGGCCTACCAACATTCCAAGTGGGTAGAGTCTTGTATGGATACCCGCATTTATTATAAAGAGGAGTGAACCAAGGAGTAAGAGCAAGTTACCACACCATGGATGAGACCGCCAAAGGGTTGGCATGAAGAACGAAGTCGAGGAGTGACACACATACCAAGTCCCATATGGGAATGCTTTTCAAGTTCCATACACTGTACATATCGATGTAGTGTACTTCATTCCACATGTCATCTTGAGGGTGATTGGGATTTTTCAGAGGTTAAATTTTCTTCTTCTCCAAAGAATGATGTGTTATATGTCCATCCTCACCATCTAATCATTCTAAACATAGTGGTGTAGTATGTTTTCTTATTTGAGAATTCGATTTGCAGGTAACCTCCATAATTTAGGAATAAATCCATATTTTCCATGTATTTGATATTTTTTTGAGATTATGAACAAATTGCGTCCCAATTAAAGAGAAGGCCTGAAGATGTAGTCCCATAGTTACATACTCCATTATCAAGTGGTTCTTATGTAATTTTATGGTGTATGACTCTTTTATGTGTTTGTTCCTTTTATGTTAACATTTACACATGCATTCTCTTTAACCAAATAGTCCAAGATAAGTCCATGATTACAAATATCCTAATCAGGATGGTAGGAAAATTTTCACCTCCATTTATGTATTAGGATGTTCAATATAGGAAAGTATCATAAATCCGTCAATGCCCATGCTTAAGAAATCCTACCATATGATTGAACGGTTAACATAATTTCTGAATATTGAGCCATACCACTTCTTGTTCTAGTCAAAACACCAACCAATAGTTGTATTCATATTTCCATATTGATGTTTGAATGGTTAACATATGTATCTAAAGTTAATATCACTAGTATTGAAATTTGATCATTTCAAATAACTATAAATTTTTAACTTGGCATGTGATTTTCTACATTGCACTATGATCATTGAATTCACATTCTAGAGTCTATACATAATTCTCATCGCTGATTATTTAGGGCCTGATTTTCCTTTTCTAGTCCAATTTAGTAGAATATAAACTAAAATATTGTCATATTAGCCTTTCTAAATCCCCAAAATAGTATTTCTAAATTGAAATCTTTTATTCTAAAAATGTAATTTTTTGTAATAATATGATTTTTGGAATGCTACTATGCAATTTTTTGCTATGTTTTTTTAACTTTATTAGAGCATAATTATATATATATATTTTAATCCTTCAACTGTAGTCCAATATATTCATCTTCAATAATATATTGATCACTAGTAGGCTATCCAATGACCTATATTAATACACTCTTGTCACCAAATACAGATCGATGTGATCCAATTCGATCAAAATATTTATCCCTAACTAATAATTTTATTTTGTAAATACCAATATAGATAATTTAACTTCCATTACCTAGCCTTACATTGCGAGGATACACCAAATTCCAATACAAAGTACCATACACATAATAGCTTTGTAGAGTGAAGAAGAGGAGGATCACCATCTCATTCTTACTTTAGTAATTTTTAAGAGGAACAAAAGTAGGAGTATTATAATCCCTCCCTTAAACTTATTCCATTTAAAAGAAGAGGAGAAGGACAAGACCAGTAATTCTTTAAATCTGGTATAATTCCACATAACCTTGAATAATTGCACTCAAATTAATACTCAATGCAATTTAGGGTTCCAAAGTTGTTGTTGGCCCTAGGAAAAGTTAAGAAGAATTTAGCAAGAATTTTGTTTGGGAAGATAAAGATTTCAGTCCCAAGACAGAAACGAAGTTGTGACGGAAGAAGAGTTGTGGCAGAAGAAGAGTTGCGATGGAAGAGAAGTTGCGATAGAAGCAACAAAAAAGAAAAGAGTATCCGTGATGGATGGAACGAGAATAGAAGAAGAGAAGAACAGTTGAAAAGGACAAATCAACTGATCATGGGTAAGGATTTAGTTAGAATAAAGTATGCTCTGTGTAACAAAAAATAATTGTATTTTTGGGATGATAGTTCCTATCATCATTTGTAACTGAATGTACGAGAATGGGAATGACAGCTTGTCAGATAACCAAAAAGATTTGGTTGATTAAGGCAGGTTGAAGCTTATAAAACGACAAACCCAAGCTGTGTGCGGGACTAAAATTTGTTATTGATTGTTTTTTTAGATAAGTAGTCTATTGGTTGGTTAAGCCATTGTGTAGGTAGAGAAGAAAATATGAGTTTATTTTTAGCCAGAGAATCTATCCAGGTTGTGTGTGGATCAATAGAGGAGTGAATAAGAGAAGAAGTGCGTAGACCCAAAATTAGAGAGCATGAGAAGAGAGAAGTTGGTATGAGTTGTAAAGAATTCCTAGGGAAGAGTTTGCAAGCTGAGTGTGCACACAAAATGTGCTAACCTCTTTCTCATTCCAAATGAAGAGCACCTTTGTGTTTTTTTCCAGATGGGTTTCCACGTTAACTGTTGTCTCTATGTGTCATTGATTAATGTGTTTATGTCGAATGCATTTCTATTGTGAATAAGTAATATGAATATGTCACACCACATCTATTTATGAAGAATACCATATATGTATGTGTCATACTACTTATTTAATGAATCTGTGATAAGGTTGTTATGTTGATTACTAGAATATGTGTTGACTCATAATTAGACTGTTATCTTGAAATAATAGACATAGAATAATAAGTATAATCCACAAAATTGGTCAAGTTTTGTGGTAATGTATCGTGAGTGTAGAAATTCCCACCTAACTGCAAAAACCTGGTTATGGCAGTTCCCCATTAGATATATTAGGTGAGACTTCATATACATCGTAGGTGCTGATGGATGAGCCCTGCTTTATCGGGCCGATATTTGGGTTTTTGTTCACCACCAAGGATTTCAACCTAGGTCGAACAAAGGTGAAATCCAACAAATGGTTCTTTTCGGGACCATGAATCATTTTAGTGTCGATCTATTATGGCACCGAAGGAAGCCATAAATTCAAGATTGGGTGGATTTTAAGGAACTAGAATTTGCACAGGAAGAAAGTGAAGGATCTCGGTTGAATCCAACTGAGTGGTTGAAGCAATGCCTCTATATAGATATTCAGGAGATTTTCTTTTGTGAATTTCCTATTTTGTTGTATGAGAGGTTGTTTAGGCTAACAACCCAATGACGAAAATTTTGAGGAGAATCGATGGAGTGGAGTGCTCATCTGACTCAGCAACTGAAAATTATTAGCAACCCCATATATAGAGTGGTTAATTTATGGGTTTAGAGTATTTTGGAAAGATACATCACTGAAATTTCTGTTAGCACAATAAAATCGTTCAATGAGCTAGAAAGAAATTTTTTACAACGACCTAAAGGTCGTTATTTTAAGTCTTTGAAGATTTGGATCAAGATGCTTATTTCTGAGAAACAAATATTAAGAATGAAGTCTGAGAAATAAAGATCTATGCATAAATACTTGCAATATGTCACAAGAGAAGTTTGAGAAAAATAGAGTAGAGTACACTAAGATGTTTCCTGGTGATAGTGAAATTGAACTAGGAGGTTGATGTCTAAGAAGTGGAAGAATATTTTCTTCAGGAAAGAGGAAAAGTACTGCAACCAAAATATGAAGTTGTAGTATGACCGAAGGAGAGGACTATGAATTGGTGTCACACTTTGACTAACGTTATTGTGACGAGGAAGAGGAATACTAGCCTATACCTAAAAAAGAGGATGAAGAAGAAAATCTAGATCCATAGTACGAGTACTCCATATTGATTAGCCCATGTGAATAACTGGAGGTAAGATCTAGAAACTCTTCTCCTAGTCTTCTCCTAGTGGTTTTGTTAATGAAAGTAACAATAGTTGTGGAAATAGAAGACAAGGGATTCCCACTAGCCAAGAAATACCAATTGCCAATATAATGGCCGAAAATGATATTAAGTTGACAATTTTAATGGAAATGGGTTGGAATACCTTGAATAACATTGGTTTATATGTGAAGCCATGTAGGCCCTGTGACAAGTCCAAGATGAAGCCATTAAGAAGGATCAAATAATCACTATCCTTACGGTTCGTGCATTGGATTGGTATATGAAATTCTATGTGGTTCCGATAGGAGTCCCACAAAAAAAATTAGATCAAATATAAGAAGGACTAATAGATGAATTCTTAATTCCTAAATATGAGTCATAGTGCATTACGAAAAGAAAAGAAATTAAGGAATTTCCTATGAAGTCTATCTAGGACTTCGACTCGAAATTCAAGACGATAATGGAAAAAGTAAGCTTCCAGATGTCAAATGTTCAACACAAAGAATGGTTCATTGCAGCATTTTTATAACACATATGGATTCCCTTGATGCAACAAAATATTGATTGGAAAACCAAGGCTCTGGAATTGGCTATAAAGTTGGAATCCTCACCTATAGGATAAACTGGTGTAGGAATGATGCGAATCCAGTCGCAAATAGTCAACCTTACACTACAACTTTAAGATATTAAAAAAGGGAATGAAGTATAAGAAGAACTATAGTGTACCAGATGCAGAATAGAGGGACACCACAAAGACAATTTCTTGGAATATGAATTACATCGCATCGGGAGTGTCGATCCTGATAAATACACAAGGGATGCCTTTGCATAGAATATGTATACACACACACACACACACACACACACACACACACGTATGTGTGTGTGTGTGTGTGTGTGTGTGTGTGTAGAGAGAGAGAGAGAGAGAGAGAGAGAGAGAGAGAGAGAGAGAGAGNTAATATATAGAAGTCCATCTAACTCCATAGGAATGAGGAGATACAAAATAATTTGTGAAGATAACCTAGACATAATGTTAGGTCGGCCCTGCCTTAATATTATACAGTGTTATGTTGGCCCATAAAGTGATCTAAGACTTGTATAAATTACTGGACCCCCCTTCTCATTTGATAATCCATCCAGGAAAGTATGGCACTCTAAAAAGTTTCACAATTCCAAGCTTAAGATTAATTTTCAAACACAAATGAAGATAATTTCCTAGGTTTTATTGAAATTTTTATAGATTCATGAAGAAGTTCTTGAAGGATTCTTAAAGATGTTTTAAAGGATTTGTAGGTGAACTTTGTGTAGAGGAATATATTTTTTCATCGAGATTATTTTGCGCATTGGTGTGTGTGACAGTGTGACAACAGTGAAGATTATTTCACTAAGTGTTAAACGCATAGAGTTCAGTGTGAAGAGTTGAGTGAACAAAGTTGACTACAGTGTAAAGAGTGTGCATACTATAAGTACATAGAGAAGAGTGCACAATTGAGTGCATAGGGAAGAGTGTACAGAGAAGACATAAATGTGTGCAATGTAGAGTTGGTAGAGTGCACATCTCAAAGTTTACATAGATGAGAGTAGAGTTCACAGAGATGAGAGCACATAGATGAATTTGTAAAGCAGAGTGTGCAAATCAGAAAGTGCAAAGTGGAGTGTTACAAAGGAATACTATACATCTCTATATCTCAACCATATTTATTTTAGAGAGGTAGAATAAGACAAAGGACATAATATTGTGGTGTCCTACAGGTTGATTCCTGGAAGTGAAAGTTGGTGCTTGTTGGTTATGAGTTGGTTCTCATAAGAGTATTGGTATCCTGATATGTTTGTTCATGTAAATACAAAGTTGATTCTTATGCAATGGATTTGTGTCCCTGTTAGATTGATGTCTGAAAAATATATGAGTGGGTTCTCACACCATTAAATATTGGTGTCTCCTAGCAATATATGTAATTAAATATTATATCTATATAAAGTTTCTTTATAAATAATCTACGCTCAATGTTTTCTATGTTGATAATTGATTTGGGTTTAGTATATTATTTATGAAGTGAAAATTTACATAAGTATAAAAATTTCACATGATATTGGTTCATGCTCCATCTTAGTATAATTTAAGGTTTCAATAGAGATGGGGTTCTATGATTCCACAAGTGGGAAATGAAAGATTATTCTAAGGGGTGATGACCCTAGTGACTTATCTTTAATTCTTCAACTTGTTCTAATTTACTTTAATATCCTAAGTTTCCAAAATACTTTTCTATAAAAGAGAATGAAATGGGCCCCAACTCTTGTATATAATATCTCTAGATATGAGTGAAATGGGGCAGGTGGGATCACTATTAATTCAACTTAGCAAGTGATACAAATACATACAAAAAATTTATAATTTGGATCATACCTTCATTCCATTCATTATTAGCACCATCCTACATACATGGCGGGAAAAGACCAGAGTAACCAAGCATGTGGTTGACCTTATCCATGGTAACTAGTATTAAGGGTCGAGGTTCCCTCCAAGGAGAGTTAGTTAAGGTTTATTGCTGATAGTATTTAGTAGTTCTAGGATTATTATTGTAAGTGTCTGAAATATGAATCCACCGCATAATCCCAATATGAACCCCAATCAGAATATCCATAATATTTTTGTTGAACCAAGGGAACCGCATATTACTGTTGTGACAAGAGGAGGTGTTGGGTCGGGAGTAGATCAAGAAGCACCATATGTACAACCATAGTTGTGACCAACAACAAAAAATAGATCACTATTCTACATCCAAAAATAAAAGGAAGTATTCTTGGATGCGGGACAATAATTCATCAACAAAAATCAAGTGTCGACTTCTAGAAGACCAATACTGGATATTCCAGAGAGATTTGGCCAACTAATCCAAAATAAATTGATGGGAAAGGTTAGAAAAATAAAATAATTCTTTAAAATTTTCTTAGTGCTAATCCAAGATAAAAATGTTGTCTCAAAATTGACATCTTTGATAGAAGAACCGAAGAAGATGTGCAACCAAAAAAAAAGCTTAATCATATCAAGAAAAGATTGAATAATGGTCGCAAACTAGGGCTGAATGCACAAATAGTAGATTATGATATACACTATATTATTATGAACTTGGTCTCTGATGTCAACATTCTAATTAGAATAACATTGGAGAGCATGGGAAGCCCTAGACTCATATGGTCTCTTTTCCAACTCTAATTAGCGAATAAGTTGAAAGTTATACCTATCGGTCGACTAACTCAATTTGTTGTTGAGATAGAAGGCCTTAAAACTTATGCTGAATTCAAAGTGATTGACATTGTTGATGATACAGATCCATATCCCACACTTCTAGGGATTGGATAGGTGATTGTCAATTAGACAATTATAAATTTTAAGAAAAGAATCTTAAAGTTTGAATATTTAGAGTTAAGAGTGGTCGCACCAATTGATCCACTAGAAGGTCAAAGATACATCGATAGAATGAATAGTGAAGGACAAAGATATTATCTCGACAATATATATATATATATATNTAAATCCAACGATTGGTAGAAATCCTAGTTGGCGTAGTGTTAGTTCATATACATCATATTTTAGAGAAGCTTTGGAAAACAAGGAGAACCTATTACATGAAGTGTCGATGAGAAGATGAACAATAATTACACAGTTTGTGTGACAGATAGGTAGCGAGGAAAGTGAGATAACACATATGAAGGATTAACTAACCTCGCATATTTTCTAACATAATTTGAATAAAAATTTATAGAACATGAGCGCTTGTCCACTTTATACTTTGCACTGAAAGCTACACCTTCTAGATGGTGGGTCGCACATAAACAATCTATCTCATAATGGAATCAATGTTCAATATTGATGGAGATATGATTTAGAGAGGAGATCACCTATACTGGTGAAAAGTACACAGGATCGATTCATCCTGTCGAGCACATTGAGAGTTTTCATGTAACATGGCAGGCATGCCCATGATAGGAATTGGTTCATCACTTTATGCATATGTTGGATATAATACCAAGGAATTGGTACGTGATGGTTGACTTGTAATGAGGAACTATTGAATGGGATGAACTAGATGCTATATTTATACACACATTCAATTTTGTTGATGATCATCCTTCGATTGATGTTGCTTTGCAAGTGATTGAGATGATTATATTTGAAGATATTCATGTGTAAATGACAAAATTTAATCAAAGAATCAAAAAAATCCAACATTGGATGGAGTGTTATAATGTGATGGGAGAACCTAATGATGATGACCCATGAGACATAAACATTATAGATTCTAAAGGTACTCACACGATGGAAGGATTTGGTAATTCAAGTAAAACGTTTTTGAACCCAATGAAAGTCAAGAAAGTAAATATTGGATCTCTCTACAATTCAAAGTTTGTGAACATTGGAGATTATTGGGATGATGAAACTGTTGGAAAGATCACATACCTACTGCATGAATTTCGGGATCTGTTCCCCATAAAAGTTTCAAAGATGAAGGGGATTATCGGATACCTTTTAAAAATTGATGCAAATTCTATGTAGCAACACCCACATTGACTGAATGTGTGGTATAAGAAAAATTTCAAGACATAATTAGATCGAATGGTAGATGCAGGTATCATAGAACCGATTGAAGAATCTGAGTGGATCATCCTGGTAGTGGTGCAAGATAAGAAAACTAGTGATGAATTGTGTATTTGTGTCGACCTTGATACAGTTGATTTTACCACATTTGCAAGATCACATTTTTATGGCCTTGCCTTTCCCTATGTAGACTCTTTGGATCCCCTTTTCTCAAAATATACTTTGATGTTCCAAGAAAGCCCTTAAAAATCTCTAATTATTGCTATACGCAGGTCAGAAGCTTACATCCCATGTGTACATGCATCTTGTCCCACTATGACCCGTTTACATTGGGAAATGTGCCCAAAAATAAATATTTTGTAGTTTTCCTCAATGAGTCATGGATAACTTGATTATTGGCCTTCCATATTCCTAGAAACATTCCTACTTGACCCTTTGTTGCCTATTGAAGGGATATATATTGAGCCTCTTGGATGCATTAGAGGAGGAGAATTTATGAGACTAAGGAAACTATAGTGGATTTGTGCCCCATTCATACATGCTTGAGTGTGCATCCTATTGGCACCTGTGCTAAATATTAAATTATTCTACAAAGGCATATGCAATAATTCCCTGCCGAAGGGTAAGACATTGACAAAGATGAGAAAGGTTAAGATATTTCTGTCATACGGACTAAAAGAGTGCTGAGCATGTTCTCGAGGATCCATGCCTTGTCATGGAAAAAGGAAAACATTGACAAGATATTAGGGTTAGGTCATATGGAGGGGAGTAAAACATGAAATTCTATCTAATGTTTATATACGTAAAATTATTAAAGGCACAGATCAGCGTCAATGGGGATCGACGACCGCAAGTGGTTCTGTTGGGTGAAGATGCTGGCGCGAAATATTTATTCATGATCGATGAAATGGGGTTAACACACAGAGATGATTGACCATCATATGTGCATCGGTGAGATGATCTACAATGGAGAGAGGGTATGCTGATACAACATGCACGCCACACATAATATTGGGAATCATCGGAATTTGGTACGAGGCTCGATATCCAACGGCCCAGATCAAAGTAAGATGAAGATCCATGACTAAAATTCATTCCACTATTCCAACATGCACGAAAAAGGTTAACAATTGAAATATATAGAATGTGGTATGGTCCCCATGACATGATGACCTAGATCTATGAACAACCTAGATATACGGTCGATGGGGATTTCACAGCCGAAAATGACATGGCAGATAAGAATAGTCAGGTTTAGCAAAATATGGTAGGACCCACTTATTTTGACGCCCATGATCTGGAGCAGGACAGATCTATAGTATATTTGCATTTAATAGTTGAAATATGCACAAGGGATAAAATAATTAGACGTTACAAAATATGGTAGGACCCCACACTTTGGACGATAAATATTGTGGAAATGTTTTGATTTGTGGCTGAAATTGATTTCGCAGACCAAAGGTGCGAGGAAGAAAAAGATAGGTTCATGTGCGAAATGGAGATGCAACATGGATAAATCCAATAGTGCAGGTGACATCTGGGAGAGTAAAACTATTGGAGTTTCCCTGAAGCTCTATTTTCATTCTAGCGAGCCTATGTCTCTAACAACACATTGCCATTTTAATCTAGCATGTGCATTTTTCCATATTTCCTGTTTTATGTGCAAATCATGGTGAATTTGCCACCTCAGGAATTTGTTAGGATTTGCAAGTGATGATTCAGGATTGATTCACAAATTTTGTAAATGAATTTGGCTATGTTTTGAGGTTGGTATTAGAATCCCGTAACACTATAAATGTAACCTCAATAGAGGAAAAAAGGGTTGGGATTTTCATTCAAAAGCCTTAGTGCTCTAGCTTTGTAGCTCTTTCATTTTCTTGGAAGCTTTAATGAAAATTATTCTCTGAATTTTCTGAGATTCATCAATTTGTTCCATGTTCAGTACATGTTTCTTGTGCTTTCATTTCCATGTCCGTGTTTTCTACTAATACATTTTTAGGTTGTATGCAAAAAGATTGTTTCCACTAATGCTCCTTCCATCATAAATCGTATTTGTTATCTATTTATAATGGTTGTGATAGAATTTATTTGTTGATAGATGCTCTATTTCAGTTATTATCCTTTGTCGTATTTCTGCTAAAGGTGTTCCCAGGGATTCATCCATTGATAGGTGCCTATAGTTTCGTTAGGCTCTTTCCTCATTTCTATTTGTCATCTCTTGAAGAAAATTAGAATGAATATAGAAACCACGTTTCCTCATATTACATAGGAAAATAACCACTCATTATGGCTATAATCCCCTTGAATATTTTCAGGCTATGACTCCATTTTCCAATGGTATTTCTTGTCTGTCTGTTTCACCATCTTTAAATATGCAAATATCATGTTCTCATAAATCTAGCCTTCTAAATGCTTTCTTAAAGATATTCATATATGTGAATGTTCTTGTGACAAAGAGAGATCCCTCTCTAACTGTATAGGCTAGAATATAGTCTAAATATTGGTTTGAAATGGATACCCCAATGTTGTCCTACTAAAACCATAGGAGAATTATAGGGTGATAAAATCATCCTTTGTCCTTTGATAAGACATTGATTCTCTTCCCAATATTTCTATTGTCTTGTGAGCTTTCAATTGATAAGAAGGTTTGAAGTGGTGGAGGCCCAGGTGGAGGACTCAGTTTCTCTGTCTCGACAAGGTGCCGACAAATTTTGACACTTGTATCTCTGTTTTATTAATAGAAATATCCATTTGTCATCCATTGTAAGTGTGTAACTATGAATGTTCTTTATCCATGGATGTATTTACTTCAATTTATACATATTTGTTTTATATATGTTAGAGTAGGTCTAACACTTAACATATATCATGCTTTCCTATTTCATTGTTGTTGAGAATGAAATGTAGGTACAAGCACAGTTAAAATATCAACATGGATCTACTGCAACATTATACAATAAGGTGTGCCTTCTATCCCTTAGTGTTAGATTTGATTATTTCTATTGCATATGGAAATGGGTTTATTTTTGGTGTCATATAGTCTGTTGTGGTCTACCCCAAGCCATATGAATTGTTCTTTGTAACATAATTGGTGACTCAACTGGGGATATTTCATTTTTTGGGGGGTTTGGGTGCACGTTGTGCTTGAATTGCTCTTTATTTCTCTGCGTTTCTATGTCCGAGTTCAGAAGTGTGTTATACCATTGGTGTCCTGTTGAAGTAATTTGGATCTTAGCCTATAATTTTACCACCTTCCTCTTTCTATAGGTGGGTCATAGAAGTATCAGTCGTGTATACCCGTGAGATATAGAGCTTATAGTCGCGCATACATGCATATTTTGGGTGAACATTCGTGTATTCTCTTGATTTGAGTGTGAATTTGATATTTGAGAGATGTTGGGTGGGTTCTGAGTGTTGTTGATTCTTCCTGGGTGCCTTTGATGTCTGTCTACTACTTGTGTTTTTTGCCAAAGACCATTTTACTTTTCCTTTTAGTTAAATCTTGTTCTTGTCATTTTTCTGCTTTGTTGTTTTGATATTAGTGCATTATACCTTTTTATCTTAGTGTCTTGCTTGGCTTGTGTCTCATACTTGTTGTAGGATCTAGGATTTAT
This sequence comes from Pseudotsuga menziesii, assembly GCA_001517045.1. Lineage (NCBI taxonomy): Eukaryota > Viridiplantae > Streptophyta > Pinopsida > Pinales > Pinaceae > Pseudotsuga > Pseudotsuga menziesii. The sequence goes on from LPNX010258664.1 coordinate 322,205, forward strand.
AGAGTTTTTTTAATTATTAATTTTACATATAATTTATTATAAAAATACAAAAATATTTTATATTTTGCATGTTTGTGCATGGAAATAGTACTTGCATTAGGTTTTACTTAGTTAAATAGTGATTAGGATTTCATTTAGGAATGGTTTCACTGGAATTTGAAAAGGAATTTATGCATCTCATGTAGTGGAATACCCCTTTTTTTCATTTAAGACAAATTGCACTTGGCATCGTTTGTTAGATGTGCATATTTACTTCACTACTGAGTCCACTAGTTGGAAATGAGAGATTAGTGACCACGAGACCAAAAATTTTTGTCACCATAGTTTTTTTGAAGGGATAAATGATCAAAATTAATAATTCTAAGTGATCTAACTAAAAACAACCAAGATAAATAAGCAAATTTGATCAAGGGATATATAGACTACAAATGACTAGATTACAATTGGTCATTTATTTGGTCATTTTTAGTTGTGTCACTCCAGCAATGGAAAAAATTACAAATTTGACAATGAATTTGTACATTTTATTAAACTCTAACACTGCAGATGGATTCAGATACCCCCTTTAAGGGGATCTCCAAATTTGACAGTACATTAACTTACTAAATTCTAACACTGCAGATGGATTCCGATTAAGGGGGTCTCTGAATCTATCTGCACTATTAGAATTTAGTAAATTAATGTACTGTCACAACTCAACATGAATTTTCCAAATATATATAAAATACGCATAATTGGTTGATAATATATCAATTATAAATATATATATTTGCAGGTTATATACGTCAAATACTACATGTTCTCTATTGATATTTGTCTTTATATAGCTATCTAAGCTACAGTACAGATCTGGCTTATGTATATCCTATGACATAAGTTTTTTTTATGTATGCTTTAAAACATAACAATACTAACTCCATATTGTTTCTAATGTTTGAAATTTTTCATAGCCTTGGTCATGTTTTTTATCATGATCTTTAATAATATAGGAACACCATGTTCATGCTCTTGAAAATTTTCATAACTCCAATTAAAAAATGTACAAGATCTAAAAAAAACAACAAAAAACATTAAAAAAAATATATTAATACTAACTATATTAAAAAAACTTAATTTAATAATTGATTTACCATTTACAAATTAATGAGAATTGAATATTATTCCAAAAAATATTACTTTTGCAACCACATAATAACATAAATTATTAAAAATATATATGATAAATATTATCAAGATGATTGATGGTTATTATAATAATGATAATGCAAGGATTATAATTAACAAATGTAAGGTTTTCGAGGCGTTGATTAACTTGATCATTTTGTACTAGTGTAATATATAGTTATATATTAATTTATATATAATATTAATTCATATAATATAATATAATTAAATATTATTTACAATATATGTAATTATAACTATTATACATATAAATTATAGCATATAATAGGTTTATAACATTAAAATTATTTGTAATCTATATCATTAATTAAAATATAATGAATAATCTTAAAAAATAATTATACAAAATACAAAAACCAAGAAAGAAAAAATATATTGTAATACAACTTTTGCATTATATGGTTATTTGTCCATGAAAACCTTTGGCCAGAAAATGTATGTCTTTTAATTGAGGTTGTAAATGTGAATTAGCTAAAGAGTTTTAGTTATTCTTCTAGTTTTCAGATGGGAGAATAAAAATCCATCAAAACCATTGTCCTCTTCAAATCTTCAAATCTTGATACATGAAGAGGCACCACCCATTAAGGAAGAACACTCAAGATATTTTTACCAGGGTTTTTTTATTTTCTATTGGTAAAAGAACACATGTCTTCATCTTGTCCCATAATTCTTGAAATTAGCTCTTCCGAGGAATATCAAACAAATCGTGCCCGGTCCATCAAGGAAGAATAGGTATGATTTTTCACTGTTTTTTCTATTTTCTATTGGTATAAAAAAAACATTCATCTTCAGCAACAATTCTTGAAATTATCAAATTTGGGTTCATTGATCTGGGTTCATTGAGGGTTTAGTTGAGGGTTTCCTCGGTGGTGCTATTAGTCCCATAATTCCTGAAATTATTTGTTCCCAAGCATATCAAATATGGATAGAGGAGGAGGCGCTGCCCATCAACAAAGAATAGGTAAACAAATTTCACTGTTTTTTATATTTTATATTGGTATAAAAAACCATGTGTCTTTAGCCGCAATTCTTGAAATTATCAGATTTGGTTACATTGAGTGTTTCCCTGGTAATGTTTAAAAAAAAATCTCTTTCCTGAGTTCACAAAGGAGCAACCTGTGTTTACTGATGTCCATAATCCCTAATTGCGGTTTGTCGATCATTGTATTCTCCAACATAAGTTAGATTTCATGGTTTTGATTTCATCAATAGATGGGTCAAATCTCTATCCACCCAAAGATCAATGGACCAATGTTTAAACATTTTGTTCTTGACAGAAAATTGACTAGGGCCATGAAAACTTCATTTTCGAAAACAATGAAAAAATGGAGAGAAATCAACAAACCGCAAACCTAGATCCTACGCAGATAGGTAGCTAGTTGAAGCAAATATAGATCGATATTGATATCCAGGAGAAGCAGTAGTTTATTCGGAAACAAGTGAATTTTATCATGCCTGACTCTACTGTATGGATTTTCCATTTATTATATTTACTTGTGAACAAACGAGAATTGACCAAGTAAGGCCATATTTGCAGCACTATGATCATTTTTTATTTGTGGTTACTTGCTCGCTTCTCATTTTGGCCTAGGGTTCCTACGGACTGATGCTAGGTCATACCGGCAATCCTTCGATTGAAGTGTGCCCTCACATCTACACCTTTGACTAGTCCTCTAGATAGGCTCATAGCAACAGAGAAATATGTTTCGTTTATGAAATTTTCCTTTCGACCTGGTAGCCCTCCGAGAAATTCCATTGACATACTCTCCCATGTTGCGTTTAATTGACCAATTTCCCTATTATGATTTTTGAAGGGAACTATACATCCTATTCCTTATTAGTGTTTGGTTCATATTTTAGATCCAAGAATCCTGAGAAGCATGCTACTTTTGAAGGAAGGTTTTCACCTTGATTCAATTGTGGTGTTAGAGATTTATCGCAAAGGAAATAGCATTTCGACTCTTTCAAATGACCCTTCAAATAAGTTTAAAGATGGGGTTTCCCTTTCATAGATTGCACAGAGAAACCTATTATCTTGGCGAGATGAACAAGAAGCACTCCAGCAGGTGACGCTGACTCCAACTAAGTTGTCATTGGTTCAAATAGCTCTAGCTCTCTAGGAAAGGTTAGAGATGAGTTGATGAACCAGTAAGTTAAGGTGGTCAGTAGAAAAGAAGAGCTCTGTGCTTTTGTAATGAGTGAATTTACTCCAGAGTGGGTTGGTGCAGAGGTAGAGTGTGGATTTGGGGTAGTGAAGGTGGATAATTTCTTGTTTCTTAGAGGGGAAAATAAAGAAGAACCCTGCCATTGGCATATTGATTGGGGTTACAAGGAAGAGAGAGGGCTTTTGGAAACACTGACATGTCAATGCCTAATAGAGTGCCCAAGATTGTGATTTAGAATCTAGGGATCCTTTCATGTGCCACATGAGCTCGAGCATTTATTCTTAGTTGGCCAGTATCTTAAAACTAAAATGATACCCTGCTTATCAAGAAAAAGTGATTCCATTTTAATTGGAAATACACGGAGCAATGAAAATTTGAAGAAAAAACTAAATGAAAGAATTGGTGACTGAAGCATGATAAACAACTCTGTAATGTAGTGTATTCACATGGGTATGTGCCATTCATTTTTTTTAATGATCAAACTAGGTAGAACATTCATTTTAAAGGAGTTGCAGTGTTCTTATTGGATCATATTATGCAATTGTCGCTATTGAGTTTCCCCAATTTTCATGCTTTACAACCCATCTGTGTAAGACGATATAGTTTGCTTATTTGATTCTAACAAGGAAGGGAAAAAAGGCCTCTATTTTTTCTTATTGAGGTGGGCCACTAGCTTTCCTTAGTTAAAAAACCCATTTTTTCTTTTCTAGTGTTCTCTAATACACACTGAATAAAATTGTGTTTCAGTCCAACTTCCCCCTGAGACATCTTTACAATGTGTGGAACATATTGCCGCGGGGAGTTCATCTGAATGTCATTTAAAGAAACTTAGACTGTTTATTGACTGGGAAGTACAATCATTCCATATTTTGGATGGCATCACATCATTTGCATTGGTGTGATTCTGGATTTTCTCTCTCTCCGTTTTCATTTTTACACAATGTCTTTATTAATATGAGTTGTTTCTATGGGGTTATTGCGTAGTTCTCCTTTTGGAGTTTTTAAAAGATGTTTGTTGTATGCATGAGATATTTTTGTGGGTTTATTTTGTAGTTCAAATTTCATTTTTCTTAAAGATATTTGTAGCATTATCATGCATAAATTAGTCATATTTCTATGGGGTACAGGTTTTCGAGATATTTATAGCATCAATTTTTCATCAATAGGAGATATTTCTGTGTGAATATGTTATTTTGATTTTCAGTTTTTTATTTCTTTAAGGACATAATTGTTCTCATTAATGATTAGGTTTCCATGTGGCATGTAGTTTTGAGGACTCTATAGGAGAGATTGACAAGTTTATGAACAAAATGAACGACAAGTGTGCACGTTACAGCCCTGGACGACCTGGTAAATGTGAACTCGTTGTTCACAGTTGCAGTATTTGCTGGGTTGTCATTGGAAACCCCTGGGAAAAGGAGCTTAGAGGATAGTGGTTCTTGTGATGTAGGTGAGAACATTGTTAGTAACCTTTTGATATTTGAGGTGACATCATTCAGTGCATTTTTGTTCTCCAGCTTGATTGCACAAGGCTTGAAATTAGAAATCATAATAAGCAACAACAACGAGCTTCATGATGTCGTCAAGGGTCTTATCAACAACAAGCTGTTGAGGCTTGGAATTCTTTCCTTCGTAGTTGGATTTGTAATCAGATGCATATTCTTGATGTTGTCTATGGAGAATGTGATACAGATCATGTTGGGCGTTCTATCCTGTGGGGTAGACGACACTGTGAGGGAAACCATAACTTTGGCTGCTCTAGTTTCAGTAGCCTTGGATATCTACATCTCTACTATATTTCATTCCTTCACTCATTAGCTGGGATTGTTTGTTGTAATATATTTATAGGCTGCACCCCTTTATGTAATAGGCTTTTAAATTTTTAGTTTTCATGTCGAGCTCAGAAAATTTGAATTGAATTTGAACTATAAGATCATAAAAGACAAGCTATGATAACCAACCTAATCTTTTAGATGAGTGTATTTTACCTTCTGAGTTTATGCATTGAAATCCGTGTTTCTTTACCTGATCTACCAGTCTTTGAAAAGAGTAAGTTTACCTCTCATGTAAACCTTCCAATGTTTGGATTCTCAATGGTCATCTATAGTCATTAACTTCCCTTTAAGTGATTGATTACCCAGTGCAGTTTAAAGTTAAAAAAAAATGTTATAATTGTAAATTATAATAGCGATTTTTTCACCCTTGTCTCTAATCTAGATAATAGCTTCTCAGTAGCATGATTATTTCAGAACTTACTAACTATATATATTCTGTGCTAGTGTTTTTGTATATGTAATCGGCCAAAGTTTGGTATTTTGGCTTTGGAGTTTGTTTGGACCTTTTTTAGATTCTTTGTAGCTTGTATTTTTTTTATTAATGTTGTTAGAATTGGGTATATTTCACACAACCCATTAAGGAACTAAGGAACTAAGAGAGATGGGAAAATACAAGCATTTTTTATCCCTAATTTATTTTCATACAAGACTCTTCATGACATATGTCTCCCCTTCTTGGGAGCGATTTCCAACAAATGAGCAATTGGTCAACTTATCTAACATGTACTTTGCCAACCGATGACATGGATAAATGGCAAGTTTGCCGAACACTCTTATTTATCCCATATCAATGACAAAACATGCTTTTATATATAATCAACTTTTACGTGATTCAAACGTAGTATATATAAGAACTTGAGTAAAGATATGTATGACCATTTTTTAGTGGTGCAGAATTAAACTATGAAATTAAAAATGACTTTTTCTTGCCACTTTGTATTCATCGAAATTTGGTCTCTGTGTTCACTTGCAGCATGGCCTAAACTTTCACTGGCCTAAACTACTGCTTGACCGGATAGATTTATTCATGGATTTTAAGTCTGATAGTACCCTATCACAGTGATAAAATTAGTAATATTCCATCTCATCAGTGCTCAAATTGGAATTTAAGTCTGATAGCACCCTATCACTGTCATAAAATTAGTGATATTCCAGGTCATGTAAGACCCTACAATAGACACATGATAAGTTTCTTAACATTTGAATTGATCATTAAATTTTTAGGATATCATTTGTTGGGGAGACTTGTTAAATTTATGACCGTGATCACTTGTTGACAATCTAATAAAAACTAGATTTATAAATATAGCAGCAAGTAGATGCAACATCTAAATAAGTGTTTTTCTTTTGCGATATTTAATTATGGAAGTGTTTGAATCTGTTGTCTGTCGATTTCACACCAGCAGCAGAAATCTTCCGAAAGTTGTCTCCTCACTTGAGAAATTGGGAGAGGTGTGATCTTAAGGGAAAGCACAGAGCTAGGTTTTGTCACCTACTCCCAGCTCCTCCGTTTAGGATAACTCCTAACGAAGCCAAGGGGGGTAGTCCCTAAAAAAGAGTTTTCTATGGCTCAATGTTTAAGTTAAGTTTTGAGATGTTTTAGATGCGGATGGGTGTTTTTTAGGAGTTACTTTTGACTAGAAATGATTAATTTTATGATTGTGACACGTAAATCAAATAAATCCATGTTGCTTGCAAGAGATCATACAGATAAGCAAAAGATTCCAGACTTTACTTAAGCATTCAGATATAATCATCAAAAATAAACCATAGACAATTGATTAAGATAGAAGATTACTCAATTATAATGAAGGACCAGTGCCTTATGGAGTCAAATAAATGCATGAAATAAACTCTAGGAATTATGCTAGTGAATATTAGGTTTTGCAAGTGCTCTTCGTAGATTTTAAGAATTTTAAAGAATGCTCTTGATTAGGGTGTCAACGAAGGTTTGTCAAAGCCAGGAGACTCTTCTATGTTTCCTTTGTTTAAGACATGTCGAGCCCGCCCAGTATCCCAGGCTGATATTGTCAAGTGACCAGCTAGCTGAAAATCTATGACAGCGGGAGGTTCCGGTGCTGTTAGTTTTTCATCACATTAAGCAAGCATTAAGATCTTAGTATATTTTCACTGAGAGAATAACAAGTACAACAATAAAACATAAGCACATCACAAGAGACAAGAGACACAAAGAGTTTTCCTCAGGGAAACCATAAAGGAGAAAACCCCGCAACTTCCTCTACAATAGAATCAACACCAAAACAGTAAGATATCTCCCAAAACAGTAGTAGTCTTCTGTCTTCTGTCTAGTCCCAAAATTTCCTCCTTTAGTAGTGCGCCACACTTGGGAGAGTAAGTGATGTATTTCACAAGTGATAAATAGAGAGTCTCTCACTCTCTATTTATATTCTTCCGTTGACTTGAAGTGCACTCAATCATGTCGGCCCAACTAACAATTACTTACTCAAGCCTACACCTTAATTAGTGTATAATAACTCAAGTGTCCCGAAACTGTGGGGACTTACCTAATGACTTGATATGACTTGATTACATTATTAATCCTCCCGATCGAAACATCGGGGCATGATCACATGACTCAAATACATAATAGAAACATCCCGGAATAAATATCAGGTTACAATACATAATATACATAGAAGAATACATTCCGAAGTTACATATACATCAACACTCCCTCTTAACTAGGAAGGTATTCTTTCGACACAATTTTCAGCACTGGTCTTCTTCTCTGTATCAGCTGGATCATCTCGTATTCAAGTCATCTTCGTCTTCAAGTCATCTTTGTCTTCAAGTCATCTTCACTGGATCTGGATCATCTCTCGATCTAGATCATCATAGAACATCATCACTAGATCTGGCTCATCTCTCAATCTGGATCAACATAAAACATCATCACTGGATCTGGATCATCTCTCGATCTGGATCAACATCACTGGACTGGATCTAGACCATCACTAGATTTGGATCATCACTGTTGGATCATCATTACTGGATCTGGATCGGCACTCGATCTGGATCAACACTAATGCTATCTCATGATTCTTCTCATCATAGGAAGTTCTACATAGCCAGCCCTTTTTCATGCTGGTTGTAGGCCTACCCTCATGTAGGTCTTCGCCCAGCACTTACATCTGACCTGCTCGTCAGAAAGGCACACCCAACACTCACATCTGATCATGTAGTAAACTACAATCCCATCAGAAAGGCCCAGCACTCACATTCACCAGTATGATAGGACACACCTACTATCATCTGTGAAATTGCTCAGCACTTACAACCAACAGCATGATAGGACACACCTACTATCATCTGTGGAAAGGCACAGCGCTCACATCCACCAACATGGTAGGACACACCTACTACCATCTGTGGAAAGGCTCAGCACTTACAGTCACCAGCATGATAGGACACACCTACTATCATCTGTGACAAGGATCAGCACTTACATCCATCCAGGAGGGAACACATCCTTCTCACAATGATGGAAGGGCATGCACTCATATCTGATCATGAGGGGAACACATCCCAGCAATCATATCAGAATGGCCCCCAGTCCTCCTCGACTGAGCTACCTAGTAACTGACCAGGCACCTCCATTCTCCTAGAGAATGGCAGTTGACCTTACATCCGACCTGCTCGTCAGAATGGCCAACACTCACATCTGACATGGAAGGAACTTAATCCTTTAGCCATGAATAGAATGGTTCAGCCCTTACATCTGATCAAGTGGGAACACATCCCTATATCACATCAGAATGGCTACTCAGTTCTTACACTGAGTGTTCCTGGTAACTGACCAGGTGCCTCCATTCCTAGAATGGCAATTTCTCTTACATCTGTCCTGCTCGACAGAATGGCCAGCACTCATATCTGACATGGAAGAGGGAAAACCTCTCACCATGACAGAATGGCTATGGATCTCAGCACTCATATCAGTGATGGAAGGAACCAATCCTCTCACCATGACAGAATGACTCGGCCCTTACATCTGACCATGGAAGGAACCAATCCTCTCACCATGTCAGAATGGCTCTGGGTCTCATCACTTTATCTGGGAGGAAGCCTCGATCTGGAGAACACCAAGTCTCTCTCTAAAGTACTCGAACTTCAGCCTAGCCAATGGCTTCGTCAATACATCAGCTATCTGTTCCTCCATTGCAACATACATGAGCTTCACTGCTCCTCTTTGCACCATATCCCTGATATAGTGATACTTGATCTCGATATGATTCGACCTGTCATGGAACACTGGATTCTCTGACAACTTCACGCAACTCTGGTTGTCACAATGTATACAAGTAGCATCTAACTAGAGATCAAATATATCAGACAGTAGCTTCCGCAGCCATACTACCTCACAACTAGCTGAACAAGCTGCGACATACTCTGCTTCAGCCGTACTCACTGCCACACAGGATTGCTTCCTGCTAAACCAAGAGATCACACCTGATCCCATACTAAAGCAACATCCCAAAGTACTCTTCCTGTCGACGGCACTGCCTGCCCAATCTGAATCAACATAACCTTCCAGGTTAATCTTCTGATTCGCATCGTACTTGAGCTCATAATCAATTCTACACTTCAGGTACCTCAAAATATGCTTTGCAGCTGTCAAGTGAACACTTCTTGGATCTGTCAGGTACTAGCTCAAGGTGTTCATAGCAAAGCAAATATCTGGTCTCGTGTTCGTCAGGTACATCAATGACCCAATCATCTGATGATACATCGTAGCATCAACCGACTCTAACGAAGCATCACTCAATAGCTTCAGGTTCGATGCCATAGGTGTAGCCATAGCCTTGCAGTCCATCATCCCAAACCTCTTTAGGATATCTACTGCATACTTCCCTTGTCCAAAGAAATATTTCATTTGTACTCTGCCACACCTCTATACCTAGAACAGTAGTGCATCGACACATAACAGGAGCATCATTGGTCTTCCACCTTCAACCTTGAATCAAAGGTTGGAATCCACTTTACTCTCAGTAAAGCCTAGAATCATCAGTAATCTTCCCATCCTGTCGTACCATGTCGAACCTCAGGATCTTCTGCAATCACTCCCTCTGAAGCGGAGCATCATACTCCCTCTGTCTTCCGTACTCTATGCACTGAAACATTTTGTACTGGAGTGACAAGTAGTATCCATCTAGGATCACTGGATACTAATATCCTCTATCTTGAACTTCTTCAAAAGTTCATCTTGCACCCATCTGCGAGCTTGTCATCCTCTATCAACCTTGTAGCAAAGGTTAAGATATTCATTAAGCTCATCATGTATGTGTTATCCCATGGGTGTCTTCTGAACTCATACAAGGCCTTCTTTCATTTGCACACATGATTATGCATGTCATGTGACTTCACTTCTATTAGCTATAAATTTTTCTTTGTAGACTGTGCCTTCTCTTCATGAGAAGCCTCATGCTACGAATCTTGCTTTGTATCCCACGATGTTTCCATCTACTGCATGATGGAACTATGAACTTCTATTCAGGTCTCGATACTACACCCAGACATCATTGTTCTTGAACTGATCTTCCATTTCTTCTTGGTGGCTAGAAGGTTCTGCATCAATGATGTCACTGCACTCATCATATTATTCTTTGTCTTTGAACTGTTGTCACTTGTTCTTCGGAACAAGTCTTCATTCTTCTTTGCTTGTAGGCGATTATGTATGTGATCTTTCCTACAAGTCAAATGAAATTGTATGGTTAGAAACATTTCATAAGGAATATTTATACTGGCAAACACTTATGCATAAATATATGATCATGCAACTACTTTAGCCAATACAACATTCATCCATATCTCATTGAAACTTTCTAGATGCCTTCCATCTCTACCAGGACAACATTGATATTGTGCACTAATCCAATATGTCAGCAAAGAGGTTTCATTCTAGATAAGTAGCAATGGATAATTTGTATAGCCCCATGAGCTACTTACCCATCACGTGCATATTAGTAGTATTCTGTCATTAATGCAAACATCCTATCATGCATAATACAATAACTGAATGTAAACAAATGCATAACAAAATAATATAATGAAATGACAATTGAATACTTATATTTATTTGTTTCGAGGGTAGACTCCTTCTTGAGCCTTCAGCTTCATCGTCTTCTTCATTCATAATAGCATCATTTCTTATCCAAAAGCTAAGGTGGATAAGAAGTTCTTCAAGAGTTGAGTTCTTGAGTTATTTGGATGGAAAGAGCTTGATCTTCCATTGCTCCCACCTTCTCTTCTTGAGCTTCTTCTTCTTGTGAGTTCTCTTTCTAGAGTCTATTGAAAGTAATCACTTCCTTCTAGCACACATTCCTCACATGAATGAATTCCACGATCCTGGGAGGCCATTCAAGGTGGCCATCACCACTTTTTCATTCTTCACTTTTTCTTTTACCACTTCAAGTTGTTCTTTGATTTGAGAGACTCTTATGACTGCATGGTCTCTGCATTCTGGATCTTCACATTCTTCAACTAGTTTCTTTAAGTCATATTCTGATTTTGTTCTTCCCTTCAAATAGCTTGAAATTCTGGAAGACCTTAAACAGCTTTGCTTGCAATAGGTAGTGCTCTGTAATGCACATGTGCAATCCTTCTATGCCAAAGCTCATTTGGCTCTACTGTGTCATGGATCAAGGCTTGTTCTGGATATCCCTTCAATTTGTACAAGCCTCCTTCTTGTTCTTCAATCACTACCACATCATCGATAGTCTTTCCTTTTGGCCATATGATGACTTGACCATCTATGAATGCAGCCCGCATTCCTTTTGCATCAATGCTGAAATGGAGAGAAGGTTCTTTTTCAATCCTAGCACAAACAATACTTCTTTCATTGTTAGAGACTTACCAGAGTCTAGCTTGTATGAAGATTCCCCACTACCTGTTATTGGATATTGGTAGTCATCTCCTAGTTTCACCTTGTGAGGTGATTCATGTTCTGACAGTCTTACAAAGGATTCCGTGAATCCCGTCATATGTTTGGAAGCCCCACTATCTATAAGACAATCATCACTTCCATGAGTAATGTTACCTATGAGAGCTGATATCAGAACATATTCATCCTTGCTTGAAGAATCTTCACTTTCATATCTGGATCTCTTTCTGGATGGTTCATCATCCTCTGCAGCATGAGCATGATGTCTTCTTTGTCCTTGACCAATTTCTTCTTGTGAAAGGCTTCTAACCTCGTCTCCCTCTAAAACCGGAACCTCTATACTCAGGTAGGTGTCCAATCTAGTTTCTTTAGAGAGATCAGATACTTCCAGGCTTGGAAGTTGTCAACTTCCCCAATCTTGTCACCAAGCTGATGTGATATATCATATTGAAATGAGAACCTCAAATGGAAATAGCAAAGGATTAGATCTTACCAATTTGAGGTGTCTATCCTTGTCCCGGAGTTCGCTGATCTAGGGTTTGTCGTAGAAACCCTAATTTTAAAAATTTTAAAACTTTCAGATCTGATTGGACAAACAGATAGATCTCTTCAAATGGAGCTGTCCAATGTACTCCTTTTCTGAAAACAGTGGAGGGAAGCTCCCAAAACAGGAAGCCCTAATTTTTTGATTTCTTCTGCAGAAATTCCTGTTACTGTTTCTGTGATATCTCCGAAATTACTGATCCTATGTAACTGAAATTTCTCATTGAGGTAACCTATCATGTCCCTGATCGAACACCATAGGTTTAATTAGAATTGGTTTCACCATTTGGGATTTATGATCCTTTTCCCAAGGTGACCTGTTACAGGACTGTTCAGAACATCGAAGTTGTATGGCATGCCACGTGTCACTGGTTCATTTTATGAGTGTGATATTCAGAAAACAAAAAGTACAGTCTGTTCCCTTTCTAGAAAATCTTCAGGAATTCCATTTGGACCTCTGTAGCTCAATATATTGCAGATCGCCCCAGATGTCCTGTTTATGGATGATTTCTGGAAGAGGCTAGAACCCTAACTTGGAGAGATCATATCTCCTGGAGTACAAAGAATCTGAGTCTTATTTTTGGACACAGGATTCATCAAGATTTTATATTTGTCTCCTGCAATTTTCCACTTCTGATACTTCGCCAATCTTGGAATCTAGCGACTGTACCAAAACTTAGCAGTTTTAGTATTTAGGGTTTCTCCTAGCTCAGTGTCAAACTAGGGTTTTACTTTCCTAGAGTTTCACCCAACCAAATTTCTTGATCTAGGTCTCTAAAATTCAGTTTTGATGAGGAGAAAAATCCTATGTTGGTCTCACTCAAAAATTCCTCTTCTAAAGAAAGCCCTAATTTCCACATCGAAACTGAAAATGCTTGAAATTGAATTCCGCATCGACAGAAAGATGCGCCCTAAGGAGGAGAGTAATTCCACCTTACTTTTGCTGAAAATATGTGGAGGAATATCCAAAAAATAGGAATCCCTAGTTCCTGTAGCTGCACAATGTCTTCTTCTCAGGTTATCTCTGATACCATGTTAGTTTTTCATCACATTAAGCTAGCATTAAGATCTTAGGATCTTTTCACTGAGAGAATAACAAGTACAACAATAAAACATAAGCACATCACAAGAGACAAGAGACACAAATATTTTTCCTCAGGGAAACCATAAAGGAGAAAACCTCGTAACTTCCTCTAAGATAGAATCAACACCAAAATAGTAAGAGATCTCCCAAAACAGCAGTAGTCTTCTGTCTTCTGTCTAGTCACAAAATTTCCTTCTTCAGTAGTGCACCACACTTGGGAGAGCAAGTGATGTATTTCACAAGTGATAAATAGAGAGTCTCTCACTCTCTATTTATATTCTTTCGTTGACTTGAAGTGCACTCAATCATGTCGGCCCAACTAACAATTAATTACTCGAGCCTACACCTTAATTAGTGTATAATAACTCAAGTGCCCCGAAACTGTGGGGACTTACCTAATGACTTGATATGACTTGATTACATTATTAATCCTCCCGATCGGAACATCGGGGCATGATCACATGACTCAAATACATAATAGAAACATTCTGGAATAAACATCGGGTTACAATACATAAGATACATAGAAGAATATATTCCGAAGTTACATATACATCAACAGGTGCCTCTACTAGGAAGTACTTTGGAAGAATCCCTACAATGCCGGTGCGTTGGTCATGGGGTGTCTAAGTGTTATTAGGTTACTCTTGCGGGGTTTAAAGATCCAGTTCCATTTCTGGATACTCCGATCTAGGATAGACCATAGCATACTCCGACAAGGAGGGAGGGGGGTTAATTAATTAAAGGGGTGTGAGTTGTGAATTTTAATAAGTTGATTAATTAAGACTCTCCGACAGAGAGCGCTCTTGACCCTACCTTATGATAGTGGTTCAAGAGACTTAGCTAATCTAGATGAGACTAATGCAAGGATTATGTAAACCTAGGATGCTCTTCGATAGAGAGTGCTCTTCACTTCTGTTTTTGCAAGTTCAAGAGTCTTACTTAAGAGTTAATTGATTAAACAATGTGAATAAAAAAAGCAAAGATGACTTATTAAACTGTCTGACAGAGAGCACTCTTGATCCACCTTATGGTGTGATTCAAGAGATTTAAACAGTCGATTTACTTATAAAGATAAACAATTTAAAGGAGTAATAAAATTAATTAATGAATTAGAAGTGATGGATTAACAATTAATATTCTAAGCATAAGATGCAAATAATGATGAAGACAAGCAAATCTAACCTAAGCATACATAAGTAAACACAACACAAGCCCCCCAAATGGGGAAGGATAAGAGTGGGGACTTAAAAACCCCACTCAAACAAAAGTACTTTATTGAAATTATTACAATTTGCCTTTAGGAATTTAATCCCTGAAAGGGCTTTTCAAATAAAAGCATACAACTCTACTATCATTAAAATTTGCGTAAAAAAGGAGAGTGATTTACTTTTACTTGAAACTTTTCTTGAAATTTTTCTCGAACTTTGCAAAAAGGGAAAAAAAGAAGTTTGAATGAGAGCAAAATTGTAAGGCAAATAAGGCTGAAAATAAGAAGAAAAGGATAGGAAAAAGGAAGGAAAATAAAGAGAAGGTCAAAGACAAGAAAAGGGAAGAATAGGGAAGCCAACTATGAGGCCAAAGGAGTATAAAAAATGATGAAAACGGGGCAGCAATGAAGAAGGAAGACGGCTGTCATAAACATCAAAAAAAAGGACAACAAACAAAAAGGGGAAGACAAGGCCAAAAACAAGATGGAAGAAGGGCCAAAAACTAGGGAAAAAAAAGGCAAAAAAGAGGCATAAACTAGGGCACACTAGGGCTGTCCAAAAAGAAGAAAATGAGTGGTAAAAAGAGTAAAACAGGGCAGTGATGAAGAAAAGATAAGAAATGGAAAAACCAAGCAAGGAGGAAAAGGATAGCAAGCAAGAAAAACAAGGGGATCAAGGAGCAAAGAGAGAACTAGAAGAGGGAAGTTCAGTAACCAAGAAAGTATTTGAAATTATGGATGGAACCCAAGAGAGAGAGCTAGACTCCCAGCTTTCTTTTTGTATTTTGAATAAGAAGATATTCGTAGGTCTTGCAATGAAATTGTTAGATTAAAAAGGTTGCTTGAAGCCTGGGATAGAAGCAGCTGAGCTCACACCCTTCTTCAACCTGTGAAGCCTGAAAACACACTACAACTCAACACAAAATCTGAGATCAAAATACATGCTAGTATGCTAAGAAAATTGAATCATGATCAACATTATGTATATACTGATTACTCATGTCCATCAAAATACTAATCTACTTCGCATAAACAATCAAGTTGAACTACAAATGATTGTTCTACTATGCCAACAATGGCCCTCTTGAGCTAACAAATAAACAATTTAATCTCACATAAGCATTAAATAAAATAGGGGTTAGAGATAATATCACCTCAACCAATTGCAAAAAACTACCATATCCAAGAGCTCATGGACCTCCAAAGTATGATCTTTATTAACAAATTAAAGCAAATGCTTGATACAATTTTCTCAGAGTAACTCTGTTACAAAAGTCCCATCCAAATAGAGCTGAAAGAGCCTCTTTTTAACAAATGAGAGAGTACTAAAACCCTTAAACCAAAAAACCAACCCTAACCAGCTTATCCACCTAACAAAGAGCCTAGACCTAAACCGGAGAACCGGGAGTGAGGGGAGGCCTCCACCCAGGCAAGGAGCCCCCACTCCAAACCTATGCACTGAAAACAAACCAAGGATGAGGCCACATGTGTGATTCTGGATGTAGGTAAGCTCATCCTTTGGGTCTAGCAGGAGCCTGAGCTAGGTTTGGGAATCCCACTGATGGTGTAAGCTTCATTCTTCTCCTCGATCAAATCACCAGACCAATGAGAGCTCTCCATCTCATCTTTAGCTGGAGATGACATGACTGATAACATATAATTAATTAATTACTCTCTTAATGATGACTGAAGGTGAGTTATGAAAACTCCAATCATCATAAGTGTTCCATGAGATGTCATTTAGTCTTTTATTTTACCGAATTTGGATTAACTTGGAGAGTTTTAGTTTTCTCCAAAATAATCTTTTTTTTTAATAAAAATCATTTTCTTACTAAAAAACATTTTTTACTCAAAACTGACTTTTTTGAGTAAAAAGGCATTATGTGTCCGATTGCTGATCTGAAAGTTGGTTTTGACTGGATGGCTGATTAAGAATGATTTTTGGCTTAAGGTTAGAGCCTTCAATCACTGAATTCTGATTCTGGATCATGAACGGGTTTTTTCCATTTAATTTATGGAAAAATTAACCCAAAAAACTTAGGAAAAGTAATTAAAAATTAAAAAATAATTTTTCACTGTTCGAAAAAGATTTTTTCAAATATTTTTTATGTGTCCAGATGACT
Source organism: Pseudotsuga menziesii (assembly GCA_001517045.1). Lineage (NCBI taxonomy): Eukaryota > Viridiplantae > Streptophyta > Pinopsida > Pinales > Pinaceae > Pseudotsuga > Pseudotsuga menziesii. The sequence continues at coordinate 339,248 of LPNX010258664.1, forward strand.
TAGGACATGACCATGATCTATGTAAATAATGTCTAGTAGGCTTGTAACACTCATTTGGGCTCTAATAACCCCCCAAGGCCCAAAATTCAACATCGGGCATTCCAGCTTTGGAGGAAGCAAGAGAAAACCTCGTCAAATATACTTGGCTGAAGGAAAAGCATAATTGTTAGGGGCAAAAAACTCCTTGAAATACCCTATTTGAGATTCTACATCTCAGGAGACTGAAGCACTCAAAAATATCCTACTAGCACATTTTATTACAAACCCCGTGGGGCCATGGTCAAAATTATTCAAATAAAAAAGTGACTAGCCAATATTGGCTAGACAAGCAGACGGATCAATTGATACACTGGAATCAGACTTTGAACAAGTCTATCAACTGGTGGCTCCTCAGGTAACCCAACTATGGTACAAAAAAATTGGTAACATCTGGCTCCAACTATGGGACAGGTACTTGGTTGATCTATTGATCAAAAAGAGTGCCTGAGAATCTAGGACTCTTTGGTACCTGCATGTAAATAGAAGTGTCTCAGTTCCATGTATATGATAAAAATATGCCATGATGAAATACCAAAAAATATTTTTTTTCTTTTTTCGAAATAAAGTACATGGAAATAAACTTCTTGTTTTTTGGCATATATGGAATGAAATATGATACAAATGCTAGTATACAAAAGAAAGAGATTTAATGCAGCATTCTACGAAGTTATGATTCATAACATATGATACAAAAGTAAAGTACATAGAAATACAACAAGGATAGGTTTAGAAAACTCCTGTGATGACCTCTTGGTCATCTTGGAGGTTGTTTCAATAGAAAGGCTTCAAGTGTTGGCCATTCATGGGCAGGTTTAAAATTTCTCCATCCATAGTGTTAAGGAAAAAAGAATTGGTGCCAGCCGTGTCACGAATGATAAATGGGCCTTTCCAAAGGCTGTCAAATTTCCCATGCTTTCCAGGCTTCTCCCTTCTCTTATCCCATAAGAGAACAATATCTCCGATTTGGAAAGATCTTGGCCTGGATGTCTTATCAAAAGTGCCCTTCATACTTTATTGATGTCTTAGTGACTTATCAAGGGAAGCTCTTCGAAATTCATCCAATTCTACAATCTGGTTTATTCTCTACTCCATTTCTGCCCATTCTGTTCCATACTCACTTAGCATCCTGAAGATCAGAATCTGCATACTGACTGGAAGGGTGGATGTGAGTCCATACACCAGATCAAAAGGTGATTTAGTAGTTGAGTTCTTCTTAGTGATTCTATCCGCCCACACATCATACTTAATTTTACTATCATGTGATCTCTTATTATCCCCCACATTCTTCTTGAGGATTCACATCAAATTTTTATTGGTGGACTTAGCCAGTCCATTTCCCTATGGGTAATAATCAGATGAGTGGAATAGGATAATGCCATACTTAAAACATAAGTCATTCATTTTTTTGGAACTGAAGGATTTGGCGTTATCGGTTGTTATTTTTAAGGGAGTCCTGAATTTGGTGATGATTCTTTCCTTGATGAATTCTATAACAACCTTCTCAGTGGCAGTCTTAGTGGGTATATCCTCTACCCACTTGGTGAAGTAATCGGTTGCTGTGAGAATCCAACAAAATCCATTGCTGGAATTATCCTTGAATTTTCCAATAAAATAGAGCCCCCATTGTTGAAAAGGGGCAAGGACAACAACCAGAGTAAGGGGAAGAGCTTCCAACTTCTGCTTCCCAGTGAACAGCTGGTACTCTTGGAAACACTTGATATGCTTGTGAGCATCTGCAAAAATGGTTGGCCAATAGTAACCAGCTCTCAATATTTTGTGGGCAATTGTATTTGCTTCATAGTGGTCTCCACAAAATCCAGAGTGAAACTTTGCTAAACTCTTCTTAGAATCCTGCTCGTTGATACACCTAAGTATAACACCATCTGGGTTCCTCCAATCCAGACCCTCTTGCGTAAGGAAATACTTATCGGTCTTAAGTATCAAATCCCTATGCTTGTGTCCTTTGAGGTGATCAGGGAAAGTCAGATGGAGAAGAAAGAAAATGATGTCTGAATACCAATGGTTGTCGAGGTTTTGAAGGGAAAGAGTCATGGTAGGCTGAGGGATGTCATTTTCTGCAATCATCTCAATGGCTTCTTCATTATTCTGAGTAAGTATTCTTTCCAGGCCTTGTTTCTTGATCAAATTAGTGGGCTTTATTTCCAGGTCATACTCCTAGATCTTGGACACCCATGTTCCCCTTATTCCTAAACAATCCTTTGGAGAAAGGATATCCTTAACCACAGTGTGGGGAACATATTTGGTAACCTTGGAATACCTGATATAAGTCCTGAAGTGTTTTAAAGTTTTGACTAAGGAATAAGCTTGCTTCTCCATGATGGTATACTTTAGCTCAAAATTTTGCAAGGCTCTACTCATGAATGCTATAGGTTGCTCAAACCCTTCAATGTTCTTTTGGAGCAACACACCTACAATAGTGTCTTCAGAAGTGAATGAAAAGATCATAAAGTCCTTCATGTAATTAGGGATGACTAAGATAGGAGACCTGGTAATGGAATTCTTTATCAACTCAAAGGCTTTCCTTCCTTCAGTGGTCCACACAAACTTGGCATTTTTCTTGAGTAGGGCCTGCATAGGTTTCATTAATTCAGCCAAGTTTGGAATGAATCTTCTGATGAAATTGATTGACCATTGAAGGACTGAAGGGCTTTAACATTATTAGGGAGAGGAATATTTTTTATGGCCTCTACTCTTTTAGGTTCAATTTTTACACCATATTTATTGATGACATGTCCTAAGAGTTTTCCCTCTTCTATGCCCAACACCGACTTAGCCGGATTCAAAGAAATGCCATACTTCCTACACTGCTCGGAAATCTACCTGAGATGACCAACATGGTTGGATCTTTCCTTCAAAAAAACAGTGAGATCATCTTGGTAAATCTCAATGATTTTTCCAATCAACTCCTTGAAAGCATAATCCATGGCCCTTTGGAAAGTAGCTCCTGCTTTTAAAAGGCCAAAGGGAATTCTCAGATATTCAAAGGTGCCCCAAGGAGTTGTGAAGGTGGTATTATACCTATCCTCCTCTTGAATGACTGCCTGGTTATATCCTGAAAATCCATCATGCTCGATCCAGTGACCTGTTGGAGGAGGGTTTCCATGTTGGGCAGAGGGTAATTGTCCTTCTGACATGCTATGTTTAGATTCCTGAAATCTATACATATTCTTATGCTCCCGTTCTTCTTTCTAACTATGACTAAGTTAGAGAACCACATTGAATGCCTCGTAGGATCTATTATTCATGCCGCTTGCATTTTTTCTAACTCCTTTTTAATGATTGATGCTAACTTAGGATTTATTTGCCTAAGTTTTTGTCTGAAAGGCTTGCTTTTTTGACATTCCGGCTTCAGGGGAATAGTATGTTGAAATACTTCTTCCCGATAAGCATTGATCTCATTGTAAGTAAAGGCAAATACGTCCCTATACTCCTTGACCAAATTTATAAGGCTGTTCCTTTCTTTATTCAGAAGTACCTTTTCAAATTTTTATAATTTTAGGTTCTGTTTTTGTTCCAATGTTGACTTCAATGTAATCTCCTGGTTTCATCTACTCAACATTGCTTTTTCTTCTGTCCTATTTGTCAAAGATGTTTTCTAAGGAAACTAGACCACATGGAATAGGATTGTTAAACTGGTCACCTTCTCAATAATATTCTTTGTTTTCTTCCTGATCATTTACTTTAAAATTAAGGAATTCATCGACATTATGAATGAATCTCAAAATCTGATCATCATCTTTGAAGACCTGCAAATGTTCAACATTGTCAAGAACAGAAGGTCTGAAGTTAATCTCTAAAGGACAATTCCCCTCTAACATCTCATCCGATGGCAGAAGAGTTGACGCTGAAACCGCAAGTCTATCAAAGGCACTATTCTGATCTCTAGGGACTACTTCTATGTTAAGGGCATTAAAGAATTCCATTGTATCCTAGATTGCATTTCTATATTTTTTAAGTCTTTGACACTTACATGCAAACTGACCCTTAACTGATTGGATGATTAAATCAGAGTCCCCTTTAATATCAAGCAACTTAATCCCCATGTCCTTGGCAATCTCAATGCCCAGTAGAAGTGCCTCATACTCCGCCACATTGTTAGTTGCTTCAAACTCCAATCTGAAAGAAAAGTTGAAAACCTTGCCCTCTAGTGAGACAATGAAAACACTAGCCCCCTTGCCTCTTTTAGAGTAAGCACCATCAAAATTCATTCTCCATCAAAATTCCCAGCCCCCTTGCCTCTTTTATGGTAAGCACCATCAAAATTCATTCTCCACAACTCACTAAGCTTCTCGGTCTTTATGTATTCTTGGATGGGTTCCAAGAAGGTGGAATTGATTTGATAGGAACCATTTTCATCAGTGTGGTAAGCATACTCATTTAATGGTGTTTGAGGGTTTTCAACATGGTGTCTTTTTTCCTTTTTAGAATTCAACTTAACAAGTGAAAATTCTGACGCTGGAATGGTAGCATAGGTCCAATCCATCTGGATTGATCCTCCCAAAGTGGCACCCCCTTTCCTAGAAAGAAAAATACCCCATTTGTCTGGAACATCAATAACCAATATGTCCATTGTGATCTGATATTCGGATACTTGGCCAATATGACTAGTTGTTTCTCAATCATCCCTTCGACCTTGACTGGTCTAGAGTCCATGGCACACACATTCTGGTAAGTTCTTGTGGTCCTTAGGTCAAGTTGTTGCATGACGTTTTTGGTCATGATGCTGGAACTAGATCCTGAGTCTAACATACAATTATGTAGAAGAAGATCACCCATCATCAATGATACGTAGAAAGGGGGATGATCTTCTTTTCTTGGGTCCCTAGTATGTAGAACTATAGGAGGATCAGCAAAGACATTATTCGAAGTCTGCTCCACGGTATCGAAAAAAGTGACTTTCTTAGGGGTAATAGGTTTTAAACGACTTGAAGAACTTTCTTCAGCTTGAGGATCAACATTACCCTGAGGCTCTAAGATTTTCAAAAGTTTCTCTCTTTGGCCAGGGATTTTGCATAAGTCAAGGATCGGAACAGGGACTTTTGTATTCGCTAACCAATTACCTAAGTCAAAACTTAAATCAATAATTTCTTTTGTTTCAACTTCTTTGGGAGGATTAGGAGTTGTTACCTTGGGAATATTCTGTGCAGAAGAACCCTTTCTTTGATAAGTTATCCCTTTGAAGTTCTGGGTATTTTTGATCTGCTCAGCTAAAGGCATCTCTCCATAGTACTAAGTCAGGTTGTCAACTTTATTTTCATAACAATTGGCCTTTGGTAAATTTCCTATGGGGATGTTGGGGATGTCATCTATGTTATTGATAAAGTTAGGCTCGCTTTTCAACGTATTCGGACCGCAACCTTTAGGGTGACCATGCTCCTGAACATAGCATGCATAGTGGAAGCCAGATTCCTCATGGAAACACCTGCATGCTTTGCAAAATGGTTTATACTGCTCAACCATGTTAGCGGCCTCTAGCTGATGGGGAGGCCTCTGCTCATGGTTGGGAGGCTTTATTTTCCAAGTTGGCTTGGCAGGAAAGGTTCTAGGAGTGGACTAAGTTTGAGTTCTTTCCATTATGATCACCCTATTTTGAATTTCTTTTAACTATGCTAAGTGTTTCTGCTCTGCCTCCTCCATAGTTTTCTTCATCTCCATCATTTGTTTTTCATAGGCATCCTTCATAGCTAATAAAGGATCCTTGTCTTTTGGTTCACCGATTTTCAACGGAGTTGAAGACCTTGAATAACCATGGAGGTTAGATTCACCAGATGACTACATGTTCAGATCAATCTTGATTACCATCTCCTGAGCCTAGAGCAAGTTAGCAGGCTCCTTGTCTCTAATATGGTACTAGATTTTGCCACTAAGTGCCTCAATGTAATAGACCAAGATGGTTGGTTTAGTTGGGGCATACTCAGTAGGGATGGAATTTGACAATTATGTGAACCTAGTATTGAACTCATCCATTGTTTCTGTGTTTTTCTTCTTTAGGTTGGTCAAGGACACAAGTTGATGCCGAGGTTCTTTATTTTCATTGAAATTGTTGGTGAAAGAAGTTTTGAAAGCTGCTAGACTAATAAAGGAATTGTCTGGTAAAATGCTATACCAGTCTCCTGCCTTTCCATCTAGATATAGAGAAAATAACTTCATATACACGTCATCATGTTGGCTGACCAGATCATTTATATAAGCATTGATACACCTATAAAAGTTCCTAAGGTGCATGTCGGAGGTAATGGCACCAGTGCCTATATACATCGGGAGCTTCTCGACAGCTTTGGATGGAAGATGGTGGGGTTGACCTGTTATTTGAGAAAAGTCAAGCTAAGTAAAATACTCGCCCATTATGTCAGAAACAATGGCATTAGTGTTCTTAGGAAATAAAATGTGGATGTTTGAAACAGACTCAGATCCAAGTTCTACAAGGATCCTGCGAGAAGATAGTTTGTTTAATCTCCTCCTTAAGACCTTTTTGGGGTCAGGGATGAAATCAACCAAACCTACAGAGTTTCTTCTAGTAGAATAACTTGAGGTGTTAACTGACAATGGAGTCACCAGGTGGACTTAAGTCTAATTTTAGAGAGTGATTGGACTAAAAATATACCAAAAAGGATAAAAAGGTAAAAAACTAAAAGAAACAAAGGTCGTCCAGGAACAAAAATATTTGTCCCCGACAACGGCGCCAAGAGATGTTGTCCGCTGATTGCACACCAGCAACAGAAATATTCTGAAAGCTGTCTCCTCACTTGATAAAGTAGGAGAGGTGTGACCTTGGAGGAAATCATAGAGCTAGGTATTATCACCTACTCCTAGATCCTCCGTTTAGGCTAACTCTTAACGAAGCCAAGGGGGGTAGTCCCTAAGAAAGAGTTTTCTATGGCTCAATGTTTAAGTTAAGTTTTGAGATGTTTTAGATGCGGATGGGTGCTGTTTAGGAGTTACTTGTGATTAGAAATGATTAATTTTATGATTGTGACACATAAATCAAAGCAATCCATGTTGCTTGCAAGAGATCATACAGATAAGCAAACGATTCTAGACTTTACTTAAGCATTCAGATGTAATCAACAAAAATAAACACTAGACAGTTGATCAAGATAGAAGATTACTCAATTATAATGAAGGACCAGTGCCTTATGGAGTCAAATAAATGTGTGAAATAAAGTCTTGGAATTAAGCTAGTGAATATTAGGTTTTGCAAGTGCTCTTGGTAGATTTTAAGAATTTTAAATAATGCTATTGATTAGGGTGTCAATGAAGGTTTGTCAAAGCCGGGAGACTCTTCTAAGTTTCCTCCGTTTAAGACATGTCGGGCCCGCCCAGTATCCCAAGTTGATATTGTCAAGTGACCAGCTAGCTGAGAATCTATGATAGCAGGAGATTTCGATGCCTCTACCAGGAAGCACTTTGGAAGAATCCCTACAATGCCGGTCCATTGGTTATGGGGTGTTTAAGTGTTATTAGGTTACTCTTGCAGTGTTTAAAGATCCAGTGTCATTTCTGGGTACTCCGAGCTAGGATCGGTCAGAGCATACTCCGTCAAGGAGGGAGGGGGGTTAATTAATTAAAGGGGTGTGAGTTGCGAATTTTATTAAGTTGATTAATTAAGACTCTCCGACAGAGAGCGCTCTTGACCCTACCTTATGATAGTGGTTCAAGAGACTTAGCTAATCTAGATGAGACTAATGTAGGGATTATGTAAACCTAGGATGCTCTCTGATAGAGAGTGCTCTTGACTTGTTTTTTTGCAAGTTCAAGAGTCTTACTTAAGAGTTAATTGATTAAACAATGTGAATAAAAAAAGCAAATATGACTTATTAAACTCTCCGACAGAGAGCACTCTTGATCCACCTTATGGTGTGATTCAAGAGATTTAAACAGTCGATTTAATTAGAAAGATAAACAATTTAAAGGAGTAATCAAATTAATTAATGAATTAGAAGTGATGGATTAACAATTAATATTCTAAGCATAAGATGCAAATAATGATGAAGACATGCAAATCTAACCTAAGCATACATAAGTAAACACAACACAAGCCTCCCCAAATGGGGGAGGATGAGAGTGGGGACTTAAAAACCCCACTCAAACAAAAGTACTTTATTGAAATGATTACAATTTTCCTTTAGGAATTTAATCCCTGAAAGGGATTTTCAAATAAAAGCATACAACTCTACTATCATTAAAATTTGCGTAAAAAAGGAGAGTGATTTACTTTTACTTGAAACTTTTCTCGAACTTTTCAAAAAGGGAAAAGAAGAAGTTTGAATGAGAGAAAAAGTGTAAGGCAAATAAGGCTGAAAATAAGAAGAAAAGGATAGGAAGAAGGAAGGAAAACAAAGAGAAGTTCAAAGACAAGAAAAGGGAAGAATAGAGCAGCTAACTATGAGGCCAAAGGAGTATAAAAAATGATGAAAACGGGGCAGCAATGAGGAAGGAAGATGGCTGTCATAAAAATCAAAAAAACTGGACAACAAACAAAAAGGGGAAGAAAAGGCCAAAAACAAGATGGAAGAAGGGACAAAAACTAGGGAAAAAAGAGGCAAAAAAGAGGCATAAACTAGGGCACAATAGGGTTGTCCAAAAAGAAGAAAATGAGTGGTAAAAACAGTAAAATGGGGCAGCGATGAAGAAAAGATAAGAAAGGGAAAAACCAAGCAAGGAGGAAAAGGATAGCAAGCAAGAAAAACAAGGGGATCAAGAAGCAAAGAGAGAACTAGAAGAGGGAAGTTCAGTAACCAAGAAAGTATTTGAAATTATGGGTGGAACCCAAGAGAGAGCTAGACTCCCAGCTTTCTTTTTGTATTTTGAAGAAGAATATCTTTGTAAGTCCTACAATGAAAGTGTTAGATTAAAAAGGTTGCTTGAAGCCTAGGATAGAAGCAGCTGATCTCACACCCTTCTTCAACCTGTGAAGCCTGAAAACACACTACAAATTAACAAAAAAAGTGAGATCAAAATACATGCTAGTATGATAAGAAAATTGAATCATGATCAACATTACGTATATACTGATTACTCATGTCCGTCAAAATACTAATCTACTTCGCATAAACAATCAAGTTGAAATACAAATGATTGTTCTACTGTGCCAAAAATGGCCCTCTTGAGCTAACAAATAAACAATTTAATCTCACATAAGCATTAAAGAAAATAGGGGTTAGAGACAATATCACCTCAACCAATTGCAAAAACCTACCACATCAAAGAGCTCATGGACCTCCAAAGTCTGATCTTTATTAACAAATTAAAGCAAATGCTTGATACAATTTTCTCAGAGTAACTCTGTTACAAAAGTCCCATCCAAATAGAGCTGAAAGAGCCTCTTTTTAACAAATGAGAGATTGCTAAAACCCTAAAACCCTAAAACCAACCCTAACCAGCTTATCCAGCTAACAAAGAGCCCAGACCTAAAATGGAGAACCGGGAGTGAGGGGAGGCCTCCACCCAGGAAAGGCACCCCCACTCTAAACCTGTGCACTGAAAACAAGCCAAGGATGAGGCCACATGTGTCAGTCTGGATGTAGGTAAGCTCATCCTTTATGTCTGGCAGGATCCTAAGCCAGGTTTGGGAAGCCCACTGATGGTGTAAGCTTCAATATTCACCTCGATCAAATCACCAGACCAATGAGAGCTCTCCATCTCATCTTTAGCTGTAGATGACATGTGTGATAACTGATAATAAATTAATTGCTCTCTTAATGATGACTGAAGGTGAGTTATGATAACTCCAATCATCATAAGTGTTCCATGAGATGTCATTTAGTCTTTTATTTTACTGAATTTGGATTAATTTGGAGAGTTTTAGTTTTCTCCAATATAATCATTTTTTTTAATAAAAATATTTTTTTACTCAAAATTGACTTTTTTGAGTAAAAAGGCATTATGTGTCCGATTGCTGATCTGAAAGTTGGTTCTAAATGTCTGGCTGATCAAGAATGATTTTTGGCTTAAGGTTAGAGCCTTCAATCATTGAATTCTGAGTCTGGATCATGAATGGGTTTTTTCCATTTAGTTTATGGAAAAATTAACCCAAAAAACTTAGGAAAAGTAATTAAAAATTAAAAAATAAATTTTCACTGTTCGAAAAAGATTTTTTCAATTTTTTTTTATGTGTCCAGATGACTTGGAACATGACCATGATCTATCTAAATAATGTCTAGTAGGCTTATAACACTCAGTTGGGCTCTAATAACCCCCCAAGGCCTAGAATTCAACATCGGGCATTCCAGCTTTGGAGGAAGCGGGAGAAAGCCTCATCAATTATACTCGGCTGAAGGCAAAGCATAATTGTCAGGGGCAAAAAACTCCCTGGAATACCCGATTTGAGATTCTACGTCTCAGGAGACCAAACCACTCAAAAATATCCTACTAGCATATTTTATTACAAAGCCCGCGGGGCCATGGTCAAAATTATTCAAATAAAAAAGTGACTAGCCAATATTGGCTAGACAAGCAGACGAATCAACTGATACACTGGAATTAGACTTTGAACAAGTCTGTCAACCGGTGGCTCCTCAGGTAACCGAACTATGGTACAAAAAAGTTGGTAATAGAATCCATAGGCCCGCATATTTAAGGATATTTGAATCCTGGTCTCTTCTCCATTATTTGTGGAGCTTAAAAGTTAATGTGTCTTGCGTGTCCTCTTTTGAAATTTTTCCCAAGTGAGAATTGTATTAGACAAAGAAATCCATAGAAAATATTTAAAAGTGTCACTTACTTTTATGTTTAACCCTGTTTCTAATTTGACCTGAGAATCCTACCTTAATTTGAGCCTTATGTCGTTATCAATAAGTAAATATTTATAGAGCAAGTTAACAACAAGTTAGGGGCTTGAATCTCCATTCCCATTCGTCACCTGCCTTACATCCCCTTCTTAGTGAAGTACCCTGCTTGATAGGAAGGAAGAGAAGAGAGCTTAACCTAAGTTATTGATTTACAATTTATTTTGAGATATATATTTTGTATTCCATGGTTGAAAAAATCGAGGATTCTTACATCCAAAGAAATCCTGCTCAACACTGCTGCTAACTAGCCACAAACTTTTTATTTTCTGCTGAAACTTGCTGACTTTATTTTTCGGCGTCCCCTCAACCTCCCTTTTCTTAATGGATTGATTCTTTGCTGAATATCCATTATCCTAGAATATGTAAACATAAAAGATATGATCTAGTAGTCCACTTATTGACTCCAGGTAGAGCTCATGACAATCAAAGTAGTGGCTTCTGGTCAAACCTAATTCAAGTCTTATTCCTTGCATATATTCAGGAATGTAAAATAATGTTCCTTTTCAAGTTGGATGAATGTTTTTTCTACACATTTTTTAGAAACTAATAAAATGAAGATATAACTTCTTATCAATTACTAGAAACAACATATTCAAACATGGCCTGAAATGACCTAAAGATCTCCCCAAGGATATAGATAAGTTGCTAGTGTAGTATTCAACTAGCCAATGAATAGAGTCAACATTACCTTCTAGTGGGATACATTCTTTGAATATTGTGTGGAAGGGTGTACACAATTACACCTTTAAGTAATACTTTTAGTGTTTGCACCGTGACTTGAGATATTCAATTTTTTCCCTAACTAAAATATGACCTTTTTTAATGTTCGATATCTGGGGTCCTTTCAAGAATAAATGAATCAATAAATGTTGAATTTCTAGCTCTATCCATGAATTTGTGTCTAGGAATCCCACGTGAAATATGGTGATGTTGGAAAACAAACCCTCTATGGAAGTTACTTGACGCAAGTGGTCCCGAGGTCGATACCTTTCAAATGGCGGAGAAATACGCCACTCCTTGCAAGGGTATTGGGATCAATCAATATTGAGGGTCTTTGCACTTTGTGCATAGAAAAAAACTTATAGAAATCTATGAGAAGTCCTTCACTTGGATATCATAGAATCAAAAATAGGATTCTGATACCCTGTCATGATCTCCCCCTTCACCATGAGTAGAGAATTTATAGAATGGTTGGGTTAGAACTCCTCTTCTATGATGTTCTCTGTTAGGAATCCTAGCCATTGCATGGAATTACGTGGGATGCTTTGTTGAAGAAAAATAGAGTTATACTCGTATAGACAAATATTTAATAATGATAAATTATTTTTGATATATTTTTTAAATTACTCTTTCTGATCATTTCATTGTTAATGTTAAATATTCATATTGAACTATGCCTTGTGTATATTGTAGAATGGTTTCATGGAGATGCATTGGGACTTAATCAGGAGAATCTTGTTAAATTATGTGGATTCAAGTGCCACAGATGTCCAAAGAAGAGTGGAATAGGGTTTCCACATGCTGGAAAATATTCTTTTGTGAAGAGAAAAAAGATGCCAATCAAAAGATCCCAAATGAATATTCATAGGGATTATTCTGACAATTTCAATGGAGTATACAAAATCCTTTGGATGTAATACATAACAATCCTAGACATGATTCAAATGAAATTTGGACAATATTAGATGGTGAAAATCAAAAGAATGTGGCAGCCAAATTTGAACCTATTTTGAGCATGCTTCTCAGGTTCCCCCATCGGGTAACCACCAGTCCATTGTAGAGTCAAACATACTAGCAATCAGAATGTAGTCCTCTTCTTGGTGTAGAGTATTTGTCTCCTTAAGTGGATTGGGTATTTTCTGTTAATGATATTTTGCATGATGACCAACAAATTTATTTTAAAGAACCATCATTTGAATATCTGGAACCTTATTCTGAGAATGAACCATTGTTTTCCTTTACAAAATTGCTGCCATCTGAGGTTGATCAAGTGGAAGATCTTGTTGATCTGTCTCGACGAATTATTGAGAATTCATGTGATAGTTTATCTAATAATAAATAAATATGTATATGTTTTCAACCTCTGGTAGTTGAACCTCAAGGTTTTCCTTACAATGGGCCCTCCATTCCATCAAGCACTACAGAGAACATGGGATTTCAGGAACCAAATGATTTTTTTTAAGAAAATCTTATGAGTTTTCAATTACATGGAGCATCCAATAAAGTAATATCGGAGGAAAATCAATATCATGCTCTAGGAAATACTTTAAACTTTGAGGAATTTCAAATAAATGGCACAACCATCAAAGAAGTCTCAGAGGAAATAGGGAAGCTATGTAAAACCTGTGGATTCACATTCTTGCCTTCGGACTATCAGTACAAAGTCTATGGGATGGCCATTGATTTCCATTGTTATGAATGTAAACCTTTGGCTGTATGGACGGCATTATGGTTGACATATGATGGTTACTGGGGTGGTTTTATCCAAGACAAAGGCCTTTACCCATAAAAGTTGCGATGTGATCAAAATATTTCTATCTTTGTGAACTAAAGGGAAACATTTTGGTCTAGTAACACAATCCAATTGTCCCTTAAGTTTCAACTCTTCAAGCTCTGTAATATGAAAAATGATTTCAAATGTAACTTTCATAATTTTTCCAGTGATTGTGTTGGGTTGGATTTTACTGGACCTGTAAAAAGAAGGCTTTTGGATTTACGCCTGTTAATAGGAAATTTTGGACTTATTTGTGTGTTGATGGAGTATTGTGGTTATTCCAAAGGTTGAGTCGAAACATTTCCTTGAGTGTGATTTGTACTGCACATATTCATGATTCATAATGTTATCCCTCAACGCAAGGCCATTTGCATCATTGATTTGGCCTCTAGAACCTAATGGCCTGCAAAATCCCTTGAACTGTAAACAATATAGGGCAGTCCCTAAGTGCTTCTGCATAACACTCATCTTGGCTTGGATTCTTTCCTCCATGATCCCAAGGTCATAAAAATTCAACGCAGGCGCTCTAAGATCATTATTCATCCATTGTCATACCTCTCATGCCTACATAAACTCTTAACTGCAGATTCATAAAGGAGGAAACCATCACCATATTTCCTTAGCTCATTTGACCCTAAACCAACCTAACAACATCCCTTTGACACCTAAGTTATCAAATATCAAACGTTGCACACCCTAGGCCCTAATATAGTCCCAAATATCAATGTTGATTAAAATTTGTCTAGTTTCTCTTCCCAAAATTCCATCCTACCACAAGGCACCTACTTTATTGTGATTGTCTTCTCGGCTAGCCATCTATTGGACAACTGAAACATAAACACAAGAAGATCATAAAGCTTCACCATATGATCTATTTTGGATGCATATTTAATGGTAAAGATCAGTATTGTTAATCTCTGCAACTTGTTGATAGCCTTTCCATAAGTATGACATATGCATTTATCCTTTGACTAGGAACCTTGAATAGAACATGTCATCTTTCCATGGTATTTATCTTGCGTACTGTCATACTAGAAATTGCATTCTTAAGTTGAATGTTTTTATTGTGATTTTCATTTTCATTTGGCATACCTGGGTATTATCTCTGTTCCATAGTGATAGTTGGCATACATAATGATTAATTGATTACTTCTATTATCAGTCTAATTTCATAAGTGCAAGTTTAGTATTGGAAACTTTCCCATAAACCAAATCTGAACTACATATCACTACCTTTCAATTACAGTACTAACATTTGGATTGTGTTTATACTTGGTGCAAAAAATTTGGAATCCTTTTCATCACTCTTGAAGTAAATAAATTGGAGATAGCACGCATATAGAACATATGCAATTTAGAACAACAATACATGCTATGACAGTCATATCCATTTTTTCGTTGGGTTTGCTTGAGGCATACATAATATGCACCTTTGAAATTTACACTTGATTTAATACTTTATTTTTGGAATTTGTTTTGGTCACCTTGACAGTTTTATTTCTTGGATATCTACAAGAGAATTGTGTTATTTTAAGAATTTGATGATTTTTGGAACCAATCTAGAACATAACTACTATATACTCAACAAATATGAATCATTTGGGCATATTGATTTGAAACTGGAAATTACTGATAGTGTAAAATCTCCTTCCTTTTCGAAAGCACTATAAATCGATATTTGGAAACACATTTGTGTTTGGCATCACTGAGTTTAGTACTTGGGGAATATTGCATTTGTGTGAAATTCATTGTTTACATTTACACATTATTGCAATATTTGTATGACATACATTTTCTTTGGCTTCGCATGACATACATGATTGCAAGATTCTATTTATGCAGCCATAAAATCTAATTCACAATAGTTTATTTTTATAGGTTGATAAGTGCAATTGAGCAGAAACTTTCTCCCTATCAAAAGAAACCGAAGATTCCAAACCTAGATTACTTGAGTGTCTCTTGTATTACTCACCTTATAGAGGTAAGCATGAGTTAATGTATGAAGTATCTTGTTGTATATACCATTGCACAATGGTTTTCTTATCTCTCGTACACCAAATAATTGCATGAAAGATAATACAATAATGTGTTTTGAATTATTAATTTGAATTTGTTAGATTAAATTTTCCTATTTTTCACACGAACTTAGTGTTAGAATTATAATCCTCTCCTTTCCAATTTGGTCAGTCACCTAGAGTCAATTTAGTCATTAATTGGGTCCACTAGTACTATTGGGTTCACTTGGCCTAATGTGGCCACATGTACCAGTCACTGGAGTGTGGGGAACACTGCTAGAAGTTAATTTCCACTTACTACATGTGCATGCATTAGTTTGGGCACCTCCTTGACCAATCCCTACATTTTAGGAGCCACTGGGAGTCTCGACACCAACCTACTTCAATTAGTTGGAGTTAGTACTAGTTAGTCTTAGTTAGCCCCAAGTTACTTTTTGTTAGTTGACAATCAGTTAGCTAGTGCTAGTTATGCATGTCTAATGCATGGATGCATGTGGAGTAGGAGCATTTTCCCACCTACCACACTCAGTTGGACTGAGTTAACTAGATATCACTGATTGATTGAGTTGTTTGACATCTCAAAGTTGATCTGTTAGACTCCGATAGTGATTTAGATAAGTTTAGTTAGCCATGCAATCGGGTAGAGTCAATCAATTCGAATTCCTCTCTCATGCATTCGAATTGACTAGTTATTAATACCAATGTATTACATTGTAATGATTATCCAATTACTTTTTGATTAATGAAATCATTCACAGCTGCGAGCCATTTTTTGCATTGTTTCATTCTTCAATTACTAAGTAAAATTGTCTGATGTATTATGTGAGTTGTCTGTTGATCCATATATCTATGTGCTCAATTTTATACTTGGTTATTGTTGTTAGCTATTGAACATTATAAATAATTTGCTTCATTGTTTTTCTACTTTACAGTTCATTGTTTTTCTATTGAGATTTTTTTATTAGATTTTGTAGGAGTGAACTTCACTAAGTGGGCCATTGTTGCAAGGAAAAATGCACCTCTTGTAGACAAGAGCTAGTCCTCTAGTCTGAATGGTTTAGATCTAGAACAATGAGTAAACCACAAAGCTAGAAGGCTTCCCCTAGAGATTATGGATATCTGGAATGAATCCTTTGGTTGTTCTAAAATATGATGTAAATGTCTCCTATGGTGATGATTCTCCAAGGATGTACCTGCACAAACACATTAAATAAACAAGCAAGATCAAAGGTACCAGAACATAATCCACAGTTCTATACTAGTGACTAAGGAATCAAGTAGTAAAATAAATGATTTAGACATAAAAAAATTTATGGGAAAGGAACCAACTTTTCATTAATAATGAGGAATAAATATTACAACCTTTTTCCTTAGTGTTTTGATGCTCCTTCACATGCCATTACTTGTCCTCATAAGCTCCAACTTGCTCCTCCTATGATTAACTCAGATTAGGCCAGAATCTCAATGCAATAGCATAACGTTTCTCTCCCTCAACCATGGGGAATGATCCAGGTTTTATAGGACATAAGAGGATAGGGATGGTTGAGTAATTGATGGGTGAGGTGGAAAGAGCATCCAAAATTGATGGATCTCGAGCTCCAAGTGTACCATGGAGGTAGGGATGAGGGTGCCATGAAGTCTTCCTTCAAGAAGCTTCGTGGATATTCTCTTTTTCCCTTTTTAACATGAGCACCGTTTCTATTCTATGTTGACAGAAAGTTACCTAGGAAGAAATGATCTTTATTTAATGGTAAAAGGTGGTCTCACTGCTTATTTCCAAGAGTCATTAGGAGTTACCAAAGATTAATTAAGGGAGTAATGATCCTTGTATTAAGGACAAGCATGGTGTTCGCCTCAAATATAAAAACAAGAGTCTAGGCCACAATCCAAATTCATAATTTGGGATTTTAGGGAAACTTCTGATGTTTGGGACCTCAACACATGATGGTGACAATATTTATGTGTAACAGAATGCCCCCAAAAGCATGAGGCTAGAGGGATATGATAGGAGAGAGCTTTGAAAGAGAAAGTTATCACTTCGAGGCAAGAAATTGCTTGATCATAGATCATCATCAACCAGGCTCTTGCAATACATCAATAATTTTTTACTCATAATCGAATGTCTCCTCATCATGGAGGAAGACCAATACAAGGAAGATCCATGAGAGAGATGAACAAAACATGGCTACTAGAATACAATGTAGATCCATGTGAAGAAGAATCAAACTTGGACATAACTACCTAATATACAATGTAGATATATGTCAAATGAACACAAGTTTGAGCACATCCACAACCATACAAATGTGGATCCATGCTAGGACTCATACAATATACTCCATTGCATCCTGGGGAAATCAATGAATTCTTTAATAGATAGCCAGGGTCTTCATCTCATCTTCCATAAAGTACAATTCTATCCATGTGATTACAATGCCTTGATGTAGAACATGGTAGAAACCACTTGATTACCAGTCAATGATGAAAACCGTTAACAAGTGCGAGGGATATTATCATTGATGTCAATGATTCCCAAGGTACCCTAGTACAATATCCTAAGTGTGAATATATGATTTGATGTCGAACACTCAGTTGAATTTTTAGATCAAAGGTCAATGATGTGAAACTATGTCGAAAGCGAGAGCATCTGTCACTGATGAATATAGATTTCAAGGTACTAAATTGTTTCTAAGACTAATTCCTGGATGATGAGATGAAGTCAACAAGAATAAGGCTCGTCGAACGAGGGCCATGATGAATCCCACATCGAAGACACAAAACTTGGAACAAAGTTATGGAAATTTGAATATGTTGTAACCATAGGACTAAATCAAAAGGTACTGACACAAAGGATATTCTGATTTCAGAGGTAAGATTTCAATTTCCCTTTGAACATCGAGCGACATGACCAAAGACTTGGTAGCATTGACTTAGACTAGACAAAAACTAAGACATAATGTGACAGTAGATAATGCATTCTTTGAAGGACTCAAAGGAGTGGCATAACATATGAAAGTGGATCGACTTGGAAGCAAGTTGAATACCCAATTGAATAAATGAAATGCAGATAAGTACCATGTTCAAAGGTGACTATAAAATTCCATTTATTCACAAAATGAAATGGTTCCCTTCCCATAATTTCCCCATCAAGATTGATGAGTACCTCTTTTTGTTTTTACGAGTCCAAAGAGGCTACCGAACACTTGTTGTATCTTATCCCAGGGGATAAGTCCATTCTCATATATTTCACGAACTTGAGAAATGAGGGGTTCATTCCCAAAAGAGGGTCTCTTAGTGTTTATTTTAATGAGTCCATAAAAAATAAACTTAGTATCAGTCATGTTTAGAGATTCTGAACGAAGATAGAAGAAGACTCCAAAGAGTCTTTTTTCATAAATAGTTAATCCGAACTGAAATAGGGGTAAATTATCGTTGGAAAGACGACTCTTCAAATAATTTTACGAGTGTGAAGAAGACAAGTTTGCTCGAAAATATTTTCACATTTAAGGAGTTCAAAAATAGTTTAAATAAGACTCCATTAGGGTTTTGTTTCACGGTGAGCGAGTTTAACGAGCTTGAAAAGAAGCAAACACGACTCAAAACTTTGATACTAGGTTTAAAGAGAACGATTGAAGTGTCGAAATGAGTGCTCAATGACTTTTTCCATTTTATGGAAGTATGAAAAAGTAAAAAATGAATGCACCCATACCCAATATCATTCACTTTTGTCCCTGCTAGCACTTTTGAAAAAGATTATTAGCTTCCCCAAAATATAATAATTGACTTTTATAACTATAGAAAAGGGAAATTTTTAATAAAATATTTAAAAAGTATTAAAATAATATAAAAAACCTTAAATAATGTCCTATCAAATTCAAATGAAATAGTAAAACATTTCATTTACCACTTACCAAGTTTTGGAGAGCCATTTGGAGTTTTCAGAGATTTTACCCATTCATTTTCTGATCTGTCAGTCTCAAGTAAGAGCCAAGACCATTCTATTCATTTTCATGGTTGCAATTTTCCTTTTTAAAGAAATTTTATTAACTTTTTGTGGATTTTTACTGAAAGGTAAAAATTATTTCCTAGGTAACGTGCTTCTCCCATGCTGGAAAAGCAGTGCCCGATAAGAACCATGCCAAACATTCTTGCATAGGTAGTCGCACTGCTCTGTCTCAAGGAGACAAAAGTGGTGCCGATAGTGATGCCCTAAAAGGGGATTCCCTAGCCAAAATAATCGTTTTTAAGCATTTTGGAAGTTTGATTATGTATCTAATTGCTCCATTGATTATTTTTGGCAGGTTATCTTGGCCAAAATAGAAGTATGGAAGGAACGACAACAAGAATACAATGATGCTCATGCTGAGGCAGATGTGGATTTCATAGCCACACTATGGGCTTGTGGCCTCTTAAAATTATTCCAGGCTCCCAGTATGATATCCAATGTCAAGTTACCGGAGCATGTTTTGTAGATGTGGAACCTAGAACAACCACATTTTGTGGTGGGGGCCCACATTCTCAGTATAGGGGTGGAAGATATCTATTTTATCACTGGATTATCTAGGCATGGAGTGCCTATTTCTATGATAGGATCCCATGGGGGAGAATGATGATATGAATGATCTAGAGGAGAACCTTGGTCGGTTGACTTTAGACATTCCAGATGCTGCGATAGATGACTTCCCTAGGAGGTATCAGAGACACACATCAGGAGTGTCAAGCCATTTCAGTTGCTTGCATCGGAGGGGGGTAGATAGGGCTATCATGTGCTACGATGAGAAGCATTAGGCATTTCACATGATGTACTCACTAAAAGCTAGCTAGCTTCAGGATTTTTGACATTTTGTATCTGAAAGCCAGAGTGCTTCAGTCACGGTCTCGTGGCCATTATTTTTTGTAATAACACTTATATATATATATATATATATATATATATAGATACAAACTTATTTATCATGTTTATATGTGTTTCAAATGGAAAATGATATTTACATGAGTTTTTATGTGTTTTTTACTGCTTATTTACAATCGACCATGTTTTATCTATAAAAATTATATGTGCGAAATATACCAGTCTAAAATGTAGTTTTCCAATGAGTCGAAAACCATATTGTACAACCCAGGGATGTTCCTGTAAGTGATTGATTCAAATGATCTTTACAATATACACACTCTTAGAAAGAGATGAATAAGTGTGGGGTTACTGATGGTATAAACATGATTTAAATGACAAACCAAAAGCTGCAAGTCCATGAATACTACTAGATCATAAATGTCCCAAGATGTGTCCTCGGTCCACAAACCTATAACATATTGATACTTGACAACGTTGTCAGTAGATGGACCATTACAAACTACCCCTGAACTAACTAGGTCATGTTCTGGGGAATAAAAAACCCAATTAGTTGAAGCAAGATATAGGGTATGATGGAAATCCACATCAGTAAAACCATAAAAAACCATCCAATCTGCATAACCAAAACATGGTATAAACAATACTGACAATAAGACTCAAAACCATATTGAAAAAACTAAAAATGACTCATAAAGTCAATTAATATACACATATATACTAGGTACCATACATAAATGATTTCAAGCATAGTACCTCTTCAGGTACAACCCATTGTGAGGTTTCCCAAAATGTATCCCATCGTAGTCTACTAGTTCGTAAGCCCCCTTTTCTAAAACTTTACTGGTGATAAAGGGACAATACCACACAGATTCAAACTTCCCCTTTCCTAGCTTATCATGTATCTGATCATAAGTTAGAACTAGGTCATGTTCATTAAAGACCCAACGTTAGAAAGACTTGTCATATTGACCCTTGATGTGATTTTTATGTGCCTCGTTAGCCAAAGAAGTATTTTTTCTATTTTCATCAAGGTTTGTTAAGTACAAGAAACATTCTTCCTCGGCGGAAGTGTTCGGAAGAATTTCTGCTGCAAGTTTTAACAACAGTATTTGACACTCAACAGGGAGGACAACTTCTAGTCCATAAATCAATTGAAAAGGTGTGAAACCAGTTGTTGTTTTGAATGAATTATTGTAATCCCACAATGTAGAAAATAGGTTCAAATTCCAGTTGGATTTGTGATGTCCAACCATCCTATGTAGCATAGTTTTCAAAACCTTTTTAATGGCCTCAACCTAACCATTAGCCTACGGGTAATATAGAGTTGAGTTTTCATGGAGAAAACCCAACTTGGAACTTAACTCAGCCATCATCTAATTACGGAAATGAGATCAGTGGTTAGTGACTATGGCTTGCGCAAATCCAAACCTAACTATCACATGGTTAAATAAAAAGAGGGCGACACTCTTGCTATCCTTTGCATATGTAGGCATTTCCTCAGCCCATTTTGTAAAGTAATCAACAACTACGATGATGTAACCATGCCCCCCGGCTGAGGCGGGATTACAATGCATAAAATCAATACCCCACTTGGAAAAAGGACCAACTGCAACAATGGGGTGTAAAGGAGCAAGGTGGGTTCTCTTTTTAGGATAAAAGTGTTGACAAGGTGGGGATTTCTTGACTGACTCATGACAATCTTTGAAGATGGAGGGCCAAAAGTACCCAGCGCAAAGAATTTTCTGAGTTGTCTCCATCCTAGAAATATGACCGCCACATGCTCTTGAGTGGTAATCATTCAAAAACTATTCATCCTCTTCATGTGTAAGGCATCATCAAAGAATGAAATCGATACTACCTCAATATAATGTATCATTTAAGATGAGATAGTACTTTGTGTGGTGATGCATATGATGATTATTGTCACAAGACATGTTGGGATGACATATATGAGTATGGATATAAATGATCAAATATCCATATCATGGATTTGTTGTGCTTGATCAGGAAAAAGAATTCATCCGAAAAAGAATCATTGGGCTTAGCTTCGATCATAGAACAGGGAATATCACATATCAATTCTGAAAAAAATAAAGGACTTCTTCGAAGTAGCCTTAGCGAACTCAAGTTCAAATTCCTGTAAGATAACGATCCAGCGAGAATATTTTCCTCCGAGTACTTGACAAGTTAGAATGCAGTACATGGGGATTTGTTCTGCGAGTACAATCATGGTGTGTAATAAGATGCAGTGATGGAATTTTTGCACATCGATAGTGGACAAAACTAGCTTCTCCACATGCAAGTAATGGGTTTTAGATTCAATGAGACTCTTAATTAGGTAATATATCATGTGTTCTTTTCCATTGGGATCTTCCTGCACCAGGACCATACCAATGGTGGTAGTGAAGGCATCAATGTACAACCGAAATACTTTTGAATAATCTAGTGGGTGCAACATCAATGAATGGGTCAAGGCATGTTTCATATTATCAAAATCTTGTTGGGATTGGTCATTCTAGAAGAACAGAGTGTCCTTCTTAAGGAGACGCATATAGCCATGCATTTTTTCTGTGAATTTGCATACAAAATGATGGAGAAAGTTTTCCTTCCCTTGTAAACTTTGGATTTCAGTGATGTTTGTTAGAGTGGGCAAGGCCAAAATAGCATCAATTTTCAAAGGGTTAATTTGGATGCCATATTTGGAAACCACAAAGTTAAGAAGACATCCAATCTCAACAAAAAAGACACATTTGTGTGGATTCAACTGAATATTATAATGACAAAACCTAAGGAAAATATCTCTAAGGTGTCCTGGGTGGTCCTCCCATTGCTGTGAATGTGCAGGGAGATCATCCAGGTACAGCTCCATGATGCGATTGATATCCTGAAAAGCATAGAACATGGCGTGCTAGACTGTAGCTCTAGCGTTTTTGAGACCAAAGGGTAAATTTCGATATTTAAAGGTTACCCACGAGAAATGAATTCTGTTTTATGTTGATCGATGGGAAGAATCTCTATCTTATTTTAGCTGAAAAATCCATCCATGAAAGAAAATATGAAACTCCTAGCATAGTTATCGATGATTTGATTAATGTGTGGAGTAGGAAAATTGTCCTTGGGAGAAGCCTTATTTAAATCTCGTAAATTGATACAAACCCTAATAGTGCCTTGTTTCTTAGATACATGGATGATATTAGACACCCATTTCGTTAGTGGTATGGGATAAATAAACCTCTCCTTTTGAATTTTCTCCACTTCGGCTTTAATAACCCTAGCCTTCCTAGGATGGACTTGATGCAATTTTTTTTTGAACAGGATTTGTTGTGGGATATCTTTTAATATCATGTACAAAAATAGACGGATCAATCCCATGCATTTCTTCATATGTCTAGGAAAAAATATCATAGAATTCTTTGAAAAGAGTTCAAGAACTTTCAATTTCTTCTGTCGAATAGTTCTGGCCTACATGAACGTGTTCAATAGTTTCGGGCTTGACTGATATGTCAATAGGGTTTTTTTGAGTGATGTTGCAAATATTCCCTTTAGAATCAGTGTCTTGCAACAATACAGGTGTTTGAGGATGATCAACAATATCAATACTAATAAGAGATACGAGATCAAAGTCTGCCGAAGTAGTATTAGGAAGGCACAAAGATCTATGAAGATGATATTCCCAAACAGATTCATCTGCACTCATGATCTCCATAATGGACTGATTCAATGGAAAATTCCGTGTGATATAGTCGAGAGTCGGGATAGAGGGTTCTTACCAGTAGTGAAGGTGGTAGGGATCTGAAGCCACTAGATTAATATCATCATAATGGACATCGGAAGTAGATTGAACATCATCATAAAGTGCTTCAAACAGGAGGAGAGAGGATGATTCAACAACTTCTTTTCCCCCAAGAATGTGGCTGGTCATGGAAATCATGTTCACAATTATTGTTTCCATGCTAGGAGGGATTGAGGGAAACACTCCCATAAGAGTTGAATCCTTCAACATACCTACCCCAAATGATTGAGAAGGTGGAGGGGATTTACCTAGCATAGGGATGTTATTTGCAGTAAGGGTGGTAACATCTGGTGAAAAAAAATTGAGTTGATCAGCAGTCACAATATTCCCTAGATGAGGGAATTGGAGAGTTCGAAATACTATCAAAGCAACAGCTGTCATAGCATAGAACCAGTTTCTGCCCAATAAAATATTGTAATCTAATGGGGCATTGGCTACTTCCACCTAAATGGAAAAAGTATTCCCCCCTAGCTCAACCTAAAGGGCTGGTAAGAGACCATGAGGTTGTAAACCTCATCTATCGAAAATTTTTAAGGTTGTGGGTGACTTCATAAGTTCTGGAGAACCAATAGCTCTCCAACAATCCATAGACAATACTGAGGTGGAATCTCCTTCATCTAAAATGGTCCTATGGACCTTTCTCCCAACTACTCTTATTGCCATTTTAAATGCGAGCTGGTGGCGTAATCTAGACTTGTAGTTATCTAAGTTGAAATGAATCAAATTGGTGTTATCTAGGTCTAATGCCCCCAATTATGTTAACACATTTTTGTGTTGTGTGGGACAACTTTGGAGTACCTCCAGGGTAGATATCACACAAGGTGCTTGAGATAAATATTCAATGATGTTGTAGAATTGTCAACTCGAGCATTTGGATTAAAAATAGACTTCCTAATGGTGCTCTTAGCTGGGAACAAAATCAAGTCGAGATTAGGATTCTCGATTGTGAGAGGACCATTAGATGAAGATAGAGGAGAAATAGTGGAAGGAACTTTTTTCAGGAGAAGGATTCTCATCCTTCTTCTTTGTAGATTTGTCGTATGACCGATTATGAGTAGTCAAGATGTTATTTTCTAAGAACATCATCTGATTTCTTCTGAATAATTAGAGGCTCCTTGATTAGACATATAATTTATCAATTGTTGTTGAGATGGGAAGGGGTTGGTAAGCACTGTAAGTGTGGGGTTACTTTTCATAAATTTATTAATCTCTTCATGATGAGGACACTCCTTCGTTAAGTGATCACCACCACAAAATAGGAAGGAATAATTATCCTCCCTCTTTCCTTTGTTATCAGTCTCTGGGGCTATAGCCTTGGTAGTCTCCTGTTGGTTTTGAGGTTTCTTGTTTTTTCCTTTACCTTTATTCTTCTTCTCGAGTGTCTCCATACTTTGGATAACATTCATCTCAAAAGAAATTGTAGGAGCAGAGAGAGCAGTAGTGGAAGTGCTCGGTTGCTTGGCAGGCTTGGATGCTAACAAGGGTTGGATTGAACTGACAATACCATCAACAGGAGTTTTTGTAGGTGGCTTAGTAGGGTCTGTGTTGGGATGAGGATCTTGAGGGATTAGGTCATACATATTTCTAGACTGGGAATAGACCAATTCTAGATGCTAAGTGCGACTGATAGCCTCCTCTTTAGTAACAACACCACCCATAGCCACATCTTAGGCGATGGGAGGAAATAATGATTTCGTGAACCAATCTGCTAATAATTGGTCTAGAATAGGGGCTTTAATTAGTCTTCATTGTCTCTTCCATTCATGAATATGGTTAGATATATGCATGGAAGTGTTTTGACAAAGTGATGTCAAACGATCCATATCAGTCTTGTAACGGATGAGAAGTTGTAAATGAGTGAGAAAAATTGTTTCCAACGAGCTAAAGTCCAAACATGAATGTTGTGAAAGTTCAATGTACCACTTTGCAGCTATACCAGTCAAATTTCACTGAAAGAGACTTAAACGGACTGAATCATCCATCAAGGAGTTGGAAGAACACCATAGATGGAAGGTAATGACATGGTTTTTTGGCTCTTCTCCCTGCTTCCCATGAAATTTCAGAATATATGATGGTAATTTTACTAGAGTTATTGGCCATGAAGGGTTATGCTGAATGGGTTCATTAATAAACTTGGACAAGTCAGGAAATTCGAAAATTTCCAAAAATGGAAGCTAATGGTTAGGTTGGATGCATTGGTAGTATTGATAGGGAATTTGAATCCTAGTAGGACCATAGGTTGATTGATACACTAGTTGCTAGGAATTCAGATTCGCAGACGACCCTATCGAAGATCCGCTTGATGAAGGTGGGCCTCGAAGAGGAGGGTTTCCTCCAGGTGGTGGTGGTGGTGGTGGTCCTCCAGGTGTTGGTGGTTGTTCCCCTCTAGGTGGGAATCCAAGGTTTGATCCACTAGAAGGTGGTCCCTCGACAGGTGGGCGTCTTGGGGTTGCTCCACTAGAAGGTGGTCCCCCACTAGGTGGGCATATTGGGGTTTCTCCACTAGAAGGTGGTCCCCCCAAAAGTGGTGTCCCTCTGGGTAGTGGTTGTCCTCTAGAAGGTGGTGGTCCTCTAGGAGGTGTCCCCTCAGAAGGTTGTCCACTAGGAGGCGGTCCACCATAAGCTGCACCTCCACCAGTTTGGCCTCTGCCAAGTGGGCCTCCACTAGGTGGCCCCCTAAGAGGTGGGCCACCATATCCTCTAGCAGTATTGATGGGTATCCCTCCAGGCATAGGCATATATGGCCAATTGGGTTTCCCCTAAGGTGTAAACATGTTTATGGGGTAAGGCATACCAGGATATGCCATTCCTGTAGACGTATGTTCAAAGTTTACATTACTTACGGATGGGTTGTACCACTAAGGGTTGGCCCATAATAGGTGTTATCAACCCAAATGGCACTTCTCCATCCGAGTGTCAACATTCCTTATGTTGGTACACAAAAGGACATCTTAGGATTGAATTTTTCCAAAACACTATAGATGGGCATGACTTGGGATGCATTTACCCTTGAACTAGTTTGCCATATTATTTTTCTAAGTGTTGAGTTGCATACATGACTATCCTCATTGTAACTCGCATACGTATGTGACTATTTCCATTGACAAATCGTGTACTGTATGCGACTATCTACATTGCAACCCGCGTACATCGGCGTACACAGGTTTCCTTTAAGCAACTCATGTGTCATACACGGGTTGCCTATATCAATAGTCGCGTATATGTTGATTCGACATTAAAAATATAAATCATGATTAATGGAGATTAGTTGGGCCCTAATCATTAACTATCCTAACTGTTTCAACCTCCTCAACCTTCAAAACCACTCTATTTCCCAAAGTATAAATAGAGGCCTTGGGAAGGGCATTAATCAATCAAGTTTGGAGAGAAAAGTTATGCTGGTGGTATATCTTCAGAAGTCTTGGAGTAGCTGAACTCAGAGTCCTTTGGTTGCAGAGGAGTCCTTGTTTTAGAATTTGGGTTGTACTCTTATCTCATTCACTGATTGATAATAAAGAGAATTCTTCTTCCAACATTGTGTTGAGTCTCTTTCATGTAATATGGTTAATGAATATATTTCATTATGTACTGGATATATTGTTTATCTAACCTCTCATATATACATGTATAAGATTGTACTTGGAGAATTTTCTCTTTGTAGGTGAAGGAGGTGCATCCTTGGAAGCTTTGGAGAGAAGAGGAATGGAAGAAGATCAAGCTTGGATCAATCGTCGGTAATCAGGTAAGTCAAGACTTTCTTCCTATTTCCTTTCTGTTCTCTATTAAAGCTGATTGTCTGCAAGGTTAGTATTAAGTTTGTAACCCTGGACCTTAGGTTACAAGGGTGTTTAATCCTGAACAATAGAACTGGCGACTCTGCTGGGGAGTCCAACATGATGTGCATTAGTCCTGTAGATCCTTTCCCACTCATTGCTTTGATTCAGTGTGTGGTTTTATGTCTTGGTTTGGACTTGTATTTGTGTTTTAGAGACCTTTATAATTTTTCTTTTTTTGAAAAATTTTACTCTTGTATGGGGGTTGCTATGCTACACAGTCATGTATAGAGGCTTGTATACGCGAGTTGCTGTATTGAACAGTCCCGTATAGTACGTGAGTTGCTCAGCTAGACAATCACGTACATACCTTAGTAACAAAATTTTTGGGTAGGGTTGCTTGTCCCTGTCCTTTTTTGGAAGTTTGTCTTGCTTTGTGGTCTTCTAGTACTGGCATTTCACTGTAGGTTTGAAAGCCTTATTAACCATAATTCGTGTTTTTCAGTAAGCCCTTGAGTTTTTTGTTAATTGGATTTTCTTTCTTTTTATCAATTTGAGGTGGATTTTCCTGTTGGGTGATAGGTCCAAGTCTTGTGTGTCTAAATCAATGATCAGGGTTCTAGATACTATGTATCCCATGCTATTTCCAAGTAGTTTTGGTTTGTCACTTGCCTTTTTTTATTTTTCAGTGGATTTCATTCATTGTGTCTTCCCAAGCTAGGTGTTTTCCAAGTTTCTTCCTCAGGTGGTGTTAAGTCATGAACTTGTTTTCTTCAGTTTTATATTTTGCTAGTGATTTTTACTTTAAGTTTGCTCATTTACTTACTTTAGAAAATTTTTGGTTTTAAGTGAAATTTTTTATTTTTGCCTTTATGTTTTTATTATTTTTTGGTTCCTTAGGTTTTGAAGGGTTCTATAGGACTTATATTGATTAAGGATGTCACAAATATACTCTAAGAGAAAGGTTTATCATATAAACCTTATTTAAATTGGAATTAATGACTAAAACAACATCAAATTTGAATTTGAAATATTCTTGTAGCGCAATGACTGAAATTTTACACTACGGCGCTACAAGAATATCGCGGGCACCAAAATTGCCAATTTTTAAGCCAAATTCTCTCATGATTTTTATCTCTCGATGACTAATCGTATGTGTAAATGGTTTTGATATGTGTTTCATCAGAAATGATCATGCAAACAGGTGTGGTTCATGACGTTAAGGAGATCATGGTAATCAGTAGCTAGGGCTCAGCGTATCATGACAGGTAGAGGTACGAGCGAAGTTTGATGGGAAGGAAGTTCTCCACATATGCATCACGAAGCTGGAGGCGAAGTGGAATGAAGACATCTGCTTAAAATCTGGAATTTGCAGTTATAGAGGAGATTTAGGGCTTTCTTAGCGCACCAGATGGAAGCAAACTGAAGACTTGAAGACACTTGGATAGTTAATTTTGACGGTCAGATAGTTTAGGGATCAATTTTAAACGTTTGCTACAGGATGGGAATGAGGTATTCCACGTAAACTTGGTTGTGACAGCTAAATTGGGGTTTTTTCCATTAAAACTGCTTATGTAAAAATTGATTAGGGAAAACATAAATTTATGTTTTAAACAAACACCCTATGATCATATATCAGTCTAAAATGTTTTAAATGTTTGGGCAAGTTATAAGTTGAAAAACAACTGTTACATTGAACAATTTCCCTATTAAGACCAGAAAGTAGGGTAGGTTGAAGGTCTAGATTGTTTATGGTGACCAGGGTTTCACAGAATCACTTGTTATCTATAAGAAATGCAAGGAGTTAGCTGAGCGTGTCAATTGCATGCAGACCTTGTCTGAGTATGTGCCAAAGGCTGATTGGTTTTGTGCTGAATGCAAGTTGAAGCAGAAAATTTAGTACATACAAGATTTCTCTCATATGATCTCATGCTCTAGTTAAACAATCACATTCTGAATCTAAGAAGTAAGCAGTTGAGAGAATTAAGGCAGAATCCCTTTTGTAAGGAGGCAACTCATTAGTGGCATTAGAAGGAGCCAAGGGTGCTATTTGTGCAGAATCACAATACACAGATGTTTCCATGCATTCTAAAGATGGTCTTGCATCAAAATGAACATTTTGGATGTTAGTTAAATTCAACAGTAGCTTTGTGAGAAGATTTTTGGTACTATGTTGACCTAATTACTTAATATCAGTGTAAAACATTTCCTGCATTCAAAATAGAACAGACTGTAAAAACTATGAGAGCTTGAGAGAGAAAGGGTTGTTAGGACATTGACAGGGTTTTAAAAGCATACAGAAACAACATTCAGTCATTGAAAGAAGATGGGAAAAAGTGGGAAGACCAACAAGGCTGATCCTACTGAGGTAAATTGGATTGACAAGTTTCTAGGTTGTGCAGAGCTTTTTGAGAATGTTGGTTGGTTGGATTTCTTCAAGAAGATTGATGGCTTTAACACCGAGGTCTCTGATAAATTTTCCCAATGCTATAACCAGGACATGCTAGTATTTGATACTCTGAAGCTTAAGTTGACTGTGGAGTTGGTTGCTGAAGAAATAGGAGTCAGAAATGAAGGATATTTGTGGTTCAAAAAGCTGCCATTCACCTTCAATGCCCAAAGGTATCTTATACCTGGCATTATTCCAGACTGGAGCAAGGGAGTGCTGATCCAGAATTTCAGAGATGAATGGGTAGAGCCCATCAAAGTCCTACAAAGCTACATCATCTGTGAAGGGAGGTATGCTTTTGTATACAAGTATCATTTCAGGTTCTTACAGCACCTGGCTGGTGAGTCAAGGATGAGTCTCCCCTTCTTCTTGTTGAAGAGTTTACAGAAAATGTCAGGAAGGATTAAAGAGCATCAACATCACATTGCACAATCCATTTTCCATCATGGATTGATCAAAATGATTATTAGCACTGTTCTGCAAAGAGAAGGAAAAACATGGGACTATTTCCTCTTTTGGTCTGGTTCCAAAATTAAGCAAGAAGAGCAGTCAATCAAAAAACATGTGGACAAGGGGCAAACCCTAGTTAGAAAACTAGGTTTGAAAGTCAAGTCTGAAGTTAAAAAACAAGTTAAACTTGAAGAAGTGACAAAACCTTCAAAGGGAGACTATGAACATCAGCAGCCTTCGGCTAATAATAAGGGCAAAGTTTCACTGTTTATAAAAAAGGAAGATTAGCCTGTGCAAAATAGGGCACCAGCAGAAACTCTTATGAATGAGAAAATTGTAGTCACAGAGAAAGTTTCAGTGAAGAAAGAGGAGGCCAAGGTCCAACAAAGAATCCCTATTACTATTTAATCTGAAGATGAAGGATATTTGATAGAAGGAGATGAGTTGACAGTCCATGCTGAGTCTAGGGTTGACACACACAGAGAATGCTACAGTCAAGAGGATAAAATAGAGAGGTCAAAGAAAAAGAAGTCCAAAGTTAAAGCTATGGAGTTAGCCACAGTTAGACATCGAGGAAAAACTTTGAATATGGTGAAAGAACTTGCCTCAGGATGGAGACCAAAAACCAGACCTAAAAATAAACTGAGGCTGAATATGAAAAATCTTCTAAACCCTAAATTAAACATAGCAGAGGTCACTATGATAGATACCTCTTATTCAGAGGAAAACCTAGAATCTAGGAGAGGTAAAAGTAAAGGAAAGGAACCTTTGAAGACAGTAGAGGAGTCCAGCCTCACCCAAACTAAACTATCAGTTGTGTTTCTGGAATTAAAAGATGAAATGTTGAAGGAGCAACAGAAAGAAGAAGTGGATGCCTCTTATTCAGAAAATAAGTTGCTAATGGATGAAAATGCACCTGATGAAATAGACACTCAAGCAATTCCAAGTGTTCCTGGTGTTTCTACAAAGCTGCTACAAAAGGATGAAGACATTTTCAAAAATCTAGATATCCCATGGCTGCCCAGTGAGATACAGGATACCACAATAGGGAAGGATTTTGACTCAAAAAAGGAGAATATGGAAAAAGCCATCAAACAATATAAGCATCAAATGGATTACATGTAGGAAGTAAATGATGGTTTGATCCTAGCTAATATAAGACTCAGGGAGGATTTACAAGAAGTAAATGATCATTACCAAGAGCTTACTGTAGTTTCTAAGGAGGCCCTAAAAAGCAAGAGAAGCTCAGATTTACAGTGTGCAGAATTGAAGCTGACTGTCAAAATCCTATAGTAGCAGAATGAGGAGCTTACTAAAATATT
The DNA here is from genome assembly GCA_001517045.1 of Pseudotsuga menziesii. Classification (NCBI taxonomy): domain Eukaryota; kingdom Viridiplantae; phylum Streptophyta; class Pinopsida; order Pinales; family Pinaceae; genus Pseudotsuga; species Pseudotsuga menziesii. The sequence goes on from LPNX010258664.1 coordinate 371,249, forward strand.
GAAAAAGATGGAAGATGAACAGCAAAAAGCAAAGAAAAAGGCCCAAGCCTTGGATGGAATAGCCTTATTGGCAGAAGCTGCCAAGGACCTTTGAGTATTTTCAATTAGGCAACTACTTGTTATGTTTTTTTTTAGAAATACTTTAGTTAGGCAGTTACTTGTTATGTTTTTTTGAGAAAAAATTTATTTTGTAAATTATAATTTTGACATTATCCCATCGATGAGTAGGCAGAAGACAGTTAGGGTTTAGACCCTAACTGGTTTTTTGAGAAACAGTTTTTAGGTAGATGAGAAAGGGAACAAGGGGTTCGATTTTTGGCTGGCTTAAGGAGGTCTGTGACTTGTTTATGAGCTAAGTACTATAACTCTCATGTGTATTTGTTGAACATAATTATGAAATATATGATCCTTTCCACCCTTCAGTCTATGTTTTGGCTTCATTTTTAACTTGTTTAGTTACATGATTGATAAATTCATTGCTGGTTTATGGTTTGTATGCTGGTAGTGCTTGTCAGTTGTGAATGAACTTCAATGTCATGTTCTGTTGGATATTGGTAATTATATTATGCATCTCTATTCTTCTTTGCTTATGATTCAGTTATTGTTTGGATCATGAATGTATTCCATTCAGTCACCAAACTTTACAACCAGAAAAACCTTTCAGAAACCCTAAAACCTAGATTGCTTGATTGAATATTTGAGATTGTGTTGGCTTGTTTCTTTGTAGCCTGGAAACAATTTCTGGTAGAAACATCTTTGGCACCGTTGCCGGGAAACGAAGTTGAAAACAAATGTTTCCCTTGGATACTTATCATTTCACTAGTTTTAAGAGGTGAACTTAAACCAGTACATCTTTAAGGCTATTTTTCACCAAGTTTGACACAGTGGCTACTAGAGGAGTTGGAACCAGGAATAGACCTACTTCGCCATTACAGTTCGGTGTTACAGACCCTGAACAGATACTAAAGACAGCAAGGAAAATTAGAAGGTCTCATCCTTTACCAGCCCTGTGTGACCCTAACCAGTTGGGTGGTTCATCACATTCAGCTTTGCTAAGAAAAGAAGAGGAAAACTCACCTTGGTTAAAGCCTATTATTCCTGATAGCAGTTTCCAAGTTTTTACTAATCGTCAATCCTTCAGAAAATCAAAAAATGCCTCTCCTGGTAAGATACCTCTTTTTCAGCTGAAATTAGGTAAAAATCCCTTTCAGCCAAGTTCCAGTCAAACCTCTTCATCATCAAAGTCAGTTAGTCCGAAAATGGTAGCCCAAAATCAGCCCATAGACATGATGGATCGGATGGTTGCAGCCATATATGCACCAATGGTCTTGACCCATCCTTTAAATGCACTTCCTGGAGGGGACTACCAAAAATATCTTCCTAGGTTTAATGGACAGGTGGAAGGGATTGCTGAAAATGAAATAGTTGGACACAAAATCATTGAATTAAAAAGCAATTTCATCCCAAAGGGTTTGGTACCTTTGGAAATGATCTTTTTGAAAGATGATACATTTTTAAAACCTGTTGTACAATCCTCAGAAGAGAATGTGATGGATCGTAACATTGGCTCAGCAGAACATCCTAGAATGGTTAAAATTTCTAAAGCACTTACAGCTGAACAAAGAAACAGGTATATTAAACTGTTAAAGGAACATGTGGATGTTTTTGCATGGTCTTATGAATAATTGAGAACTTATGACACATGAATCATACAGCATAAAGTCCCTTTAAAACCAAATGTCAAACCTTTTCGTCAGAAATTAAGGAGGATTAATCCAACTTTGTTTCCTGTTATTGAAAAAGAAGTGAAGAAGCTGTTAGATGTCAAGATCATAGTGCCCCTCAGGTATTCTTCATGGGTGGATAATCTAGTTCCTATTAGAAAAAAGAGTGGAGAAATTAAGCTGTGTGTTGACTTCAGAAATCTGAATAGATCTTCCCTAAAGGATAATTATCCCCTGCCTAAAATTGAACAAATATTGCAGAAAGTAGTTGGGGTATAGATGATCTCAATGGTTGATGGTTTCTTAGGGTACAATCATATCTCTATGCATCTTGATGATAAGGAGAAGACAGATTTCACTACTCCTTGGGGAAATTTCATGTATGATAAGATTCCCTTTGGTCTAATGAAAGTTGGAGCCACCTTCCAGAGGGCTATGGATATTGCTTTTGTCGAAGAAAAGGAAAAGTTTGTGGTAATCTACTTGGATGATATTACTGTTTTCTCACAGTCAGATGATGAAAATTTGAATCATTTGAAGCATACTTTCATGAAATGTAGAAAATTTGGCTTGTCCTTGAATCCAAAGAAGTCACACTTTGCTGTACAAGAAGGTAAACTGCTTGGTCATTTAGTGTCTGCTGATGGTATAAGGATTGATCCTGAAAGGGTAAAAGCTATATTGAAAATAAGTTTACCTAGGAGTAAAAAGGATGTCCAATCCTTCATTGGTAAAATCAATTTTCTGCGTTCGTTTATACCAAACTTTGCTGAGACTATCAAACAGATCACAGTCATGCTGAAAAAGGATCAGGAAGTCAGGTGGACCACTGAGGCAAAGAATGCATTTGAGAAGATCAAAATGGCTCTTACTGAAGCTCCTGTATTAGTAAGCCCAGATTTTACCAGAGAATTTCCTACATTCTCATTTGCATCAGAGGATACAATAGCAGCTGTTCTGTTGCAAAAGAATAAGGAAGGACTGGAGCAGCCTATTGCATTCTTCAGCAAAACTCTCAGGGATTCTAAACTGAAATACAGTATCTTAGAAAAACAGGCCTATGCTCTGGTAAAAGATTTAAAGTTTTTCAGAATCTATGTTCTGCATTCTAAAGTTATTTCATTTGTTCCTAATGCTGCTGTAAAATATGTTTTAACATAGCTTGATAGTGAAGGGAAACGAGGCAGGTGGATTGCTAAAATCATGGAGTATGATGTAGATATCAGACCTATCAAAATTGTCAAGGGACAAGGTTTAGCCAAGCTGCTGGATGAATCAAATTGTCAAGCTCTGGGATTGCATGTCATGGCTGAAGAGTTAGCTCAGGACGAAGATCAAGCAATCTTAGAAAAAGAGAAGATCATGGACTATTATTCAGCATCCACATGGTATGCAGACATTGTGTATTTTCTGTTTCTTTTGCAATGTCCTTAGCATTTAGATAAAAAATTTGCTAGATCCTTAAAGCTTAAAGATACTAAGTATTGTCTAGTAGAAGAGCAGTTGTTCTGGAAGGACCTAGGTGGTATTCTACTCAGATGCTTGGATAAATCTGCAATTGAAGGAGTGATTTCTGAATCTCATGAGGGTGCTTGTGGAGGTCACAAGTACTAGAAGACAACAACATACAGGATTTTAAGAGTTATATACTATTGGCCCTCTTTGTTTGTAGATGTTTATTAGCAGGTAAGAGCCTGTATCCCTTGTCAGAAGTTTGCTAGCAAACAAAAATTGATGTCATTGCCCCTGAAACCTATTGTAGTAAGTGCTCCTTTCCAGCAATGGGGTCTGGATTTTATTGGGGAAATAAATCCAGCTTCCTCAGGACAACATAGGTGGATTCTAACTGCAACAGACTTCTTTACCAAATGGGTGGAAGCCATCCCTACTAGGAATTCCATAGACAAAGTAATCATGGAATTTATTGAGGAGAATATCCTTAGTAGGTTTGGTTGTCCTCGGAAATTAGTAACAGATAATGAAAAGACTTTCAAGTCTAAGGCAATGGAAGCTTTTTGTGAAAAGAATGGTATCTTGTTGAAACATTCAACTCCTTACTATCCCTAGGGTAATGGTTTGGATGAGTCCTCAAATAAGAAAATCATTCAGAGTATTAGAAAGTTGCTCAAGCATAACAAGAGATCATGGGATTCTATGCTAAAATACGCATTGTGGGCTGATAGGATAACAGTGAAACAAATAATTGGAACTTCTCCCTTCCAATTAGTGTATGGCATAGAGACAGTTTTTCCTGTTCAATTGGGAATCCCAGTGATGAATTTTTTTTAGCATTGCCAAGAAGAGCCCAATGATATGCAGAGAAGGATTTATGAGATGATAGAATTGCAGCAGAACAGGGAAAAAGTGGAAGAAAAGGCATAATTATACAGATTGAAGATCAAAAGCAGATTTGACAGGAATATCAAAGAAAACACTTTCTCAGTTGGTGATATGGTTTTGAGGTGGGATGCAAGGAAAGAGCAAAAAGGGAATCATGGTAAATTTGACAACCTCTGGTTTGGCCCTTTCCTAGTGTCTAAGATTCTGGAAAATAACAATTTTGTCCTGCAGTCTCTGGAAGGTGAGGAATTGTCAAGTCCAGTCAATGGACGATTCCTCAAGCATTTTTACAGTCTTTGATGAGATTTTCACTTTTCATTGTATATACCAGTGTGAGTGAAGCATAATAAGGACTCCATAACCCAATGGAAATTTTGCATACTAGTAGGTAGCAAAAAAAAAAAAAGGCCACTGGTCTACAGGTTCTTGAAGCCTCACAGGGAGGACTTCATCCCGCAGCTGGAGCTAGATGTTAAGTCATGAACTTGTTTTCTTCAGTTTTATATTTTGTTGGTGATTTTTACTTTAAGTTTTCTCATTTACTTACTTTAGAAAATTTTTGGTTTTAAGTGAAATTTTTTATTTTTGCCTTTAGGTTTTTATTATTTTTTGTTTCCTTAGGTTCTGAAGGGTTCTATAAAACTTATATTGATTAAGGATGTCACAAATATACTCTAAGAGCAAGGTTTATCATATAAACCTTATTTAAATTGGAATTAATGACTAAAACAACGCCAAATTTGAATTTGAAATATTCTTGTAGCGCAACGACTGAAATTTTACACTACGGCGCAATAAGAATATCGCGGGCACCAAAATTGCCGATTTTTAAGCCAAATTCTCTCATGATTTCGATATCTGGATGACTAATCGCATGTGTAAAGGGTTTTGATATGTGTTTCATCCGAAATGATCATGCAAATAGGTGTGGTTCATGATGTGAAGGAGATCGTGGTAATCAGCAGCTAGGGCTCAGCGTATCATGACAGGTAGAGGTACGAGCCGAGTTTGATGGGAAGGAAGTTCTCCACATATGCATCACGAAGTTGGAGGTGAAGTGGAACGAAGACATCTGCTTAAAATCTAGAATTTGCAGTTACAGAGGAGATTTAGGGCTTTCTCAGCGCACTAGCTGGAAGCAAATTGAAGACCTGAAGACACTTGGATAGTTAATTTCGATGGTCAGATAGTTCAAAGATTGATTTTAAACGTTTGCAGTAGGACGGGAATGAGGTGTTCTGCGTAAACATGGACGTGGAAGCTAAATTGGGGTTTTTTCCATTAAAACTGCTTATGTCAAAATTGATTAGGGAAAACATAAATTTATGTTTTAAACAAACACCCTACGATCAGATATCAATCTAAAAGGTTTTAAATGTTTGGGCAAGTTATAAGTTGAAAAACAACTGTTACATTGAACAATTTCCCTATCGAGACCAGCAAGTAGGGTAGGTTGAATTTCTGGATTGTTTATGGCGACCAGGGTTTCACGGAATCACTTGTTATCTATAAGCAATGGAAGGAGTTAGCTAAGCGTGTCAATTGCATGCAGACCTTGTCTGAGTATGTTCCAAAGGCTGATTGGTTTTGTGCTGAATGCAAGTTGAAGAAGAAAAGTTAGTACATACAATATTTCTCTCATATCATCTCATTCTCTAGTTAAACAATCACATTCTGAATCTAAGAAGTAAGTAGTTGAGAGCATTAAGGAAGAATCCCTATTGCAAGGAGACAGCTCATTAGTGGCATTAGAAGGAGCCAAGGGTGCTATTTGTACATAATCACAATACATAGATGTTTCCATGCATTCTAAAGATGGTCTTGCATCGAAATGAACATTTTGGATGTTAGTTAAAGTCAGCAGCAGCTTTGTGAGAAGATTTTTGGTACTCTGTTGACCTAATTACTTAATATCAGTGTAAAACATTTCCTGCATTCAAAATAGAACAGACTGTAAAAACTATGAGAGATTGAGATAGAAAGGGCTGTTAGGACATTGACAGGGTTTTAAAAGCATACAGAAACAACATTCAATCATTGAAAGCAGATGGGAAAAAGTGGGAAGACCAACAGGGCTAAGCCTACTGAGGTAAATTGGATTGACAAGTTTCCAGGTTGTGCAGAGCTTTTTGAGAATGCTGGTTGGTTGGATTTATTCAAGAATATTGATGGCTATAACAACGAGGAATCTTATAAATTTGCCCAATGCTATAACCAAGACATGGTAGTATTTGATACTCTGAAGTTTAAGTTGACTATGGAGTTGGTTGCTGAAGTAATAGGAGTCAAAAATGAAGGAGAGTTGTGGTTCAAAAAGCTGCCATTCACCTTCAATGCCCAAAGGTATCTTATACCTGGCATTATTCCAGATTGGAGCAAGGGAGTGCTGTTCTAGAATTTCAGAGATGAATGGGTAGAGCCCATCAAAGTCCTACAAAGCTACATCAGCTGTGAAGGGAGGTATGCTTTTGTATACAAGTATCATTTCAGGTTCTTACAGCACCTGGCTAGTGAATCAAGGATGAGTCTCCCCTTCTTCTTGTTGAAGAGTTTACAGAAAATGTCAGGCAGGATTAAACAACATCAAGATCACACTGCACAATCCATTTTCCATCATGGATTGATCAAATTGATTATCGTCATTGTTCTGCAAAGAGAAGGAAAAACATGGGACTATTTCCTCTTTTGGTCTGGTTTCTAAATTAAGCAGGAAGAGCAGTCAATCAAAAAACATGTGGACAAGGGGCAAACCCTAGTTAGAAAACTAGGTCATAAAGTCAAGTATGAATATAGAAAAGAAGTTAAACTTGAAGAAGTGATAGAACCTTCAAAGGGAGACCATGAACATCAGCAGCCTTCAGCTGATAATAAGAGAAAAGGTTCACTGTTTATAAAAAAAGGAAGACCATCCTGTGCAAAATAGGGCACCAGCAGAAAATATCATGAATGAGAAAATTGTTGTCACAGAGAAAGTTGTAGTGAAGGAATAGGAGGCCAAGGTCCAACAAAGAATCCCTATTACTATTTTATCTGAAAATGAAGGATATTTACTAGAAGGAGATGAGTTGACAGTCCATGCTGAGTCTAGGGTTGACACACATAGAGAATGCTACAGTCAAGAGGATAAAACAGAGAGGTCAAAGAAAAAGAAGACCAAAGTTAAAGCTATGGAGTTAGCCACAGTTAGATATCAAGGAAAAAAATTGAAGATGGTGAAAGAACTTGCCTCGGGATGGAGACCAAAAACCAGACCTAAAAATAAACTGAGGCTGAATATGAAAAAGCTTCTAAACCCTAAATTAAACACAGCAGAGGTCACTATGATCGATACCTCTTCTTCAGAGGAAAACCTTGAATCTAGCAAAGGTAAAATTAAAGGAAAGAAACCTTTGAAGACAGTAGAAGAGTCCAGCCTCACCCAAACTAAAATATCAGTTGTTTTTCTGGAATTAAAAGATGAAATGTTGGAGGAGCAACAGAAAGAAGAAGTGGATGCCTCTTATTCAGAAAATAAGTTGCTAATGGATGAAAATGCACCTGATGAAATAGACACTCAAGAAATTCCAAGTGTTCCTGGTGTTTCTACAAAGCTGCTACAGCAGGATGAAGACATTTTCAAAAATCTAGATATCCCATGGCTGCCCAGTGAGATACATGATACCACAATAGGGAAGGCTTTTGACTCAAAAAAGGAGAATATGGAAAAAACCATCAAACAATATAAGCATCAAATGGATTAAATGTAGGAAGTAAATGATGGTTTGATCCTAGCTAATAGAAGAGTCGGGGAGGATTTACAAGAAGTAAATGATCATTACCAAGATCTTACTGCAGCTTCTAAGGAGGCCCTGAAAAGGAAGAGAATCTTAGATTTACAGTGTGCAGAATTGAAGCTGACTGTCAAAAGCCTACAATAGCAGAATGAGCAGCTTACTAAAAGATTGAGAAAGATGGAAGATGAACAGCAAAAAGCAAAGAAAAAGGCCCAAGCCTTGGATGGAATAGCCTTATTGGCAGAAGCTGCCAAGGACCTTTGAGTATTTTCAATTAGGCAGTTACTTGTTATGTTTTTTTTTTTAGAAATACTTTAGTTAGGTAGTTACTTGTTATGTTTTTTTGAGAAAAAAATTGTTTTGTAAATTATAATTTTGACATTATCCCATCGATGTGTAGGCAGAAGAAAGTTAGGGTTTAGACCCTAACTGATTTTTTGAGAAACAGTATTTAGGTAGATGAGAAAGGGAACAAGGGGTTCTATTTTTGGCTGGCTTAAGGAGGTCTGTGACTTGTTTATGATCTAAGTATTATAACTCTCATGTGTATTTGTTGAACAGAATTATGAAATATATGATCCTTTCCACCTTTCAGTCTATGTTTTGGCTTCATTTTTAACTTGTTTAGTTACATGATTGATAAATTCATTGCTGGTTTATGGTCTATATGCTGGTAGTGCTTGTCAGTTGTGAATGAACTTCAATGTCATGTTCTGTTGGATATTGGTAATTATATTATGCATCTCTGTTCTTCTTTGCTTATGATTCTGTTCCTATTTGGCTCATGAATGTATTCCCTTCAGTCACCAAACTTTACAACTAGAAAAACCTTTCAGAAACCCTAAAACCTAGATTGCTTTATTGAATATTTGAGATTGTGTTGGATTGTTTCTTTGTAGCCTGGAAACAATTTCTAGCACAAACAAGTGGTTTATCTTTGGTTCTTATAAGTCTACTATACTTCATTTTGATTTCTTTATGTAGTTTGATTATTCAAGCATACTCAAGAATTTTTTCATTTAGGTGCATGGTAATTTTTGAAGAATTTGAAAAGTGAAAAGAAAAGCATTGGAAACATTTGCATTTGAATTGCATATGGTAGTTTTACTTTTACTTTTTAAATAAATTATCAAAAATTACAAAAATAAGTCTTAGCTTTCTCTTTCCTAGTTGCATTTTCATTAGTTTATATTTACATAAAAGAAAAAGAAGCTTGCTTTAAGCAATGATAATTTCCTTTGGAGTTCATTTATACACCTATTTTACTTTTCTTATCGACTCTATAATATCATAGTCATTCACGCCATTTACCCTCTGATTAAGAACAACCCTTAAAATGAATGCTATAATTTAAAATTTATTAGTAAGTTTTGTTTTATAGGTTCATACACATACTAGCTTAGGCTATACTTGTGGGATACGAAGTGTAAAATCCCCATAAGTACTTAAATTCAGACGTAGTTGGCCAATCAATAGGTAAATCCTTCTCTGTGTTTATAGCATCTGGGAATCTCCTCTCAAACGGGAGTTAAGCATGAGGCCACGTGGAGGCTTTGGACTGAGGAGATAACCCTCTGATTCCTTATCAACACGTAGAACAAGGTTTTTACGCATCTGGGGATTCTTTCCTAGACAGAGTTTCAATCGTGGAAGACCAATATATCAGAAGGTCATGAAGGTTGAAAAACCTTCCTCCGCTTATCACATTGGAACCTCCACCTCCCCCTCAAAGGCAAAGATTAGACACAGATGGTTCTTTCAAACCGATAGGAGTTAGTGAAGTTCCAGGTGAACCATAACTTAGGGAAAACCATTTTAATTTAAACATAGTTGAGATAGAATACTTGTAGGCTGATGAGTTTGCAAGGAATTTTAATTCACCTCTAACTGACTTAAACGATCCGGTGATTGTTCAGGTTCATCCTTTCAATCCACCCATGATTGGTGTCCCTTTGGGAAGAATAACGTCTACTATAGGAAAATTTTCTTCTACTTGCACCTCAGTCACTCCAGTTGAAGGGGTGCTACCTCCCTCAGTAGGTTCCCTAGAACAAGTAAACCTATTACACCGTTAACTCCAGCTAGCCAAGTGGTTCAACCATTGGCTCCCACAAGTTTACCAGGTGCTTCTGGTGGTATGGTCACTGGGATTCCTAGTGCACCTATAGTTCCTACTTCCTTCGCACACACTGCCCAGAGTGGTCCTATAGGATCCTCGGATTTTGTCTAAGGTTTTCCTTGGAATGGCGGGGACATTCCCCCATCCACTCCATATGTAGGCCAAACACCTGCATATGTAGGGGTGATGTTTGGAAACCCTAATCCTTATGGTCAAGGTCTTCAAACTCCAGTTTCAGCTCCATTCATGAGCTCTCCTTTTTCTCTTTTCATTGGAGGTATACCTACTCCTATATTCCAAACCCCAGCTTCGACTAGGGCATCTAGAACCTCTTATACTGCACTACACATAAACAATCTGTTGGCTTATGGATGGAATCCTTTCCAAAGTAGCCCACCCACTTCACAACCGGCAGCAGGGGGAAACCCCACCTTCACATATGGGAATATGGGGGCAAGTCCCTCTAATCCCCAAGCTGGTACTTTTAGTGCTCTGGTTAGACCCAATCTCCCTTTCCTGGTGGTGATCCTGGATCTCATGCCACCACTTTCAATTTATGGTGTTGTTCCAAAGAAATTTAACCAATACTGTAACAAAATGGTATATTGAATTTCCTTCTGCTGCGTTTAGCAGTTTTTGGGACTTGGCTAATGCATTCCTTAGTCACTTCTAGCTTCCTATCAGATATGATTTTGGGACAGACTTGTTTTCTACCTTTTCAAAGGACAAGGTAACCCATATTTCGGATCACATCCAAGACTGGAGAAGACAGAAGAGCCTTATCAAAGCCATTATTCCTCCCGAGTTCTTATTAGAATGGTTCATTAAATCCCTATTTCCATATATATCTAAGGATGTATCTACTTCAGGAGTGATGAATGAGGAAGAATATATCCTCAAGGCCCAACAACTAGATTTTATATATTCTCAGTCTGGTATCTTATATGAGATTATCCCTGAGGCACCGAGGCCAATGCATAATGTAGAGAAACCTAATCTTGGACCCCATGTTGATGGTTTGGTTGGTTCTCTGAATTCTCCCACTCTAGAATCTTTGGATAAACAACTTCATCAGCTGTCCATAAAAAATTCTACGGCGGAGATGGAAAAGGTTGCCCCCTCACCCCAAAATGAAATTTTTTTGCACAAACTTCTCAGAAGGGCAATCAACAGCCCATTGGGAAAAAGAAGAGAGGAAAAAAGGGTGAGGGAAACCAAAAAAAGAAAAAACCCAAAAACAATGCTGATGGGGGCAAGAAAGAAAAGAAGAAGGTGAAATTCGCATGTAAGTTGTGCTATGAAGATCACCTAACCCATCTATGTCCCCTTATGGAACAAGCTCAGAAGCTGTTAAAAGGCCAACAACCAGCTGTCCTGAAGGATCCTTTTCCCCAAGGACATAATTCTCCTTCAGCTTCAAATGCAGCAGGGGGCACCACAAATGCTCTTGACCCAAATTATATCAACATGGTTTGATCTGAGACTTTACTACAGACCAGCAACAAGAACTATGAAAAAGAGACCTCAGAGAAGGGTAAGTCGATAGGTGAAACTTCTAACCCTCTCACAATTGAGAAACCTACCAAAATTATGCCCAAGATACTGAAATGTGTCTTTAAGAAAACCTTGCATAATACTAATGCTAGGGCTGCAGAAAACTACTATGTAGTTGAATACTTAGCCCATACTCATGCAATGTCAGCTTTAGAGGTGTTACAAAGTGGTCCCACCCAGCCAAATGCACTCTTAGCAGCCTTAGGTAGTATGGAATCATCGAGTCTCATGGAGAAAATTAATTTGTCTGATGTCAAAATCCTCCTGCCATATCATGTAGCCTTATTGATAGATGTCATCCATGGTGGAAAGACCATTGGAAGGGGTTGTCGACGAGGGTGCTTCTACATGTGTTATGTCCCTATCTTGTTGGAAAGCTCTTGGATCCCCAAAGATAGTTCCATCGATCAACCTACTTACTGATTTCGACGGAAGGTCATTCCATCCACATGGTATCCTACCAGATTTTGAAATTAAGTTGGCAGGGAAAGCGGTGTCTGCTGAGGTAGAGGTGATTGATGCACCTTTGTATTATAACTTTCTCTTGGGGAGAAGTTGGACTTCTGCCATGTCATCTATTGCATTGGCTGTTTTTCGAGTGGTAGTGTTTCCACACGAAGGAAAGTTGGTCACTGTAGACCAACTCAATTTTACCCGAAAAGGTCACATGGAAACTAACTAGTCCACCATACCATTGGTTGATCAGGTTAGGCCTACTTCAGAGAGCTTAGGAGATGGAATGTACGCATCATTGATGGGCACATTTGACATTCCAGCTCCAATTAATTATATAGGTTCTACTAGTGCAGGGAAGTTCATAGCAATGGTTGTTGATAGAACTGATCCTTCGGTTATTACTTCCCACCATGAACTTGAAGTGCCCTTATCGACAGCAGAAGTGGCTTATCAAGCGATCGTCCATACCGTTGTTGATTCCATTCTGGTCCCTCTCACAGTCTTAGAGGAACCGAAAGAAGCCTATTTGCCTGCTTGGGGAGAGAACTCTTTGCATTCTAAAGATTTCTTAGATATGGTTTTACCTTCGGATGAAGCCATTCTGGAAGCCATGTGCGGACGAGATAAGATATGCAAAGATCTTCACCATCGATCCTATTTTCTTCCAGAGTTAAGTAGGATAGAGAACCAGGAGTTCCATATGAGACTGGCAGGTGATGTTGATACGCCTATTAATCCCTTACCAAGGGAAGGAATATTTGCTGAGGGGAATATGGCAAACATTTCCATTACAATTCCTATCAACATCTCTGTAAATCCAAACGTTGTGGAAAATGTACACATCGACGCAAACTGCTCTCCGGAGGAGATTGTGATCTATACGACCTTGTTTAAGGAATTCCATGACGTTTTTTCCTGGTCATATGAGGAGATGTTAGGAATTGATCCATAAATAGTCAAGCATGAAATCCAAACATACCCTAATGCTAGACCTATTTGACAAAAGTTGAGACCCGTCAACCCACTTAAAGCGGTGATAGTGAAGGTTGAAGTCCAGAAACTACAGAAAGCCAGTTTCATTTACCTCATATCTTTGACAAAATTGGTATCCAAACCTGTTCCTGTTGACAAAAAGCAAGGGACTATACACATTTGTACTGACTTTTGAGATCTAAACAAAGCCTGTCCTAAGGATAACTACCCCACACCATTTATAGATCAAATTATTGATGTTTGCACGGGAAGTGAAGTCTTTTCGTTTATGGATGGTTTCTTCGAATATAATCAAATCCAAATTAAACCAGAAGACCAACAAAAAACAACTTTTATTTGTCCTTGGGGTACCTTCACGTACAAGAAAATTCCATTTGGATTGAAAAATGCTGGGGAAACTTTTTAGCGGGAAATGATTTTTTCCTTTCATGACATTAAAGCCATTGTTGAACCCTACCTTGATGATCTGCTAGCACATTCTCGTAAGAGGATCGATCACCCAGATCACTTGTGTTTGATTTTTGAACGATGCAGATATTACAAAATTCGCTTGAATTCACAAGTGCATTTTCTATGTCGAGTCGGGGAGACTACTCGGATTCATTGTTTCCAACAAAGGCATTCAGGTGGATCCTTTGAAAGTTGAGGCCATCGTAAATATGCCTCCTCTTTCTATCAAGCAGCTTCAGATCCTGTAGGGGAAGTCCAATTTCCTTTGATGTTTTATTGTAAATTATGCCAAGATTACTAAAGGTTTCATGCACCTATTGAAACAAGACACCACATTTGTATGGGATAAAATTGCACAACTTGCATTCAAGGCATTAAAAAAATCTTTGTTATCAGCATCGTTATTGCGTCTGCCATATTACTCTAGGGATTTTATATTGTATCTGGCCGCATCTGAGTCAACCATAGGGGTAGTACTAGTCCAGGAGGACAATAAGCTTCAAGAGCATGTCGTCTACTATCTCACTCGTGCTTTAGATGTCCCTGAACTGAGGTATTCCCATGTCAATAAGTTGGCCTTGGTAACTGTGTATGCTGTTCAGAGGTTGCATCACTACATCTTACTAAGGACCACGATGGTAGTGGTGGATGTTAATCCTTTTCAATATGTTTTGTCTCGACAGATAGTTGGAGGAAAATTCAACAAATGGATAGTCATTCTTCAAGAGTTTGACTTAGATTTTCAATCCACCAAATCCAAAAAATACTTATTTTTTGCTGAGCTCATTATAGAATTTCCAGTAGAGGAAGATGTAGACATTGAAGAAGACTCATTCCCAGATGAGCATATCTTTTTTATTTCCACCTCTGACCCCTGGTACAGAGATATACTTATCTTTCTCTAGACTTTAAAATACCCTGCAGCCTTCTCACGGGAAGAACGATGTAAACTACGTGTACATGCCAAGAACTACCTCATTATTGGAGATACTTTATATCGTAGAGGGGTAGATTCAGTTTTGTGTCGATGTCTTACCCGCGAAGAAGCATAGATTTTCCTAAATGATGGCCACAGTGGAGCGTGTGGGGGTCATTTATCTAGGTTAGCAACGGCCCAGAATATCTTACGTGCTGGTTATTTTTGGCCCACGATTTTTAAAGATTGTGTGGAAGCCGTGAAGCGCTATCATCCTTGTCAGCTTTACACCAACAAGATGCGGTTGCATCCCGCTCTATTATTTCCTGTCATCTCCGTGGGCCCCTTCACGAAGTGGGGGATAGATTACGTGATGTGCAACCCAGTCTCATTTGGGGGGCACAAACATATCATTGTCGCTGTAGATTATTTCACGAAGTGGGAAGAGGCAATGCCCACCTTTAAAGCTGACGGAGAAACTGCATTTTTTTTCATTTTCAACCAAATTATCGCACGATTTGATATCCCTAAAGAGATTGTCACTGACCATGGCGGTCATTTCCAAAATATTATGATGACTTAATTGACCACTGTGCTAGGGGTTAGACAAGAACATTCATCTTCATTCCATCCTCAAGAAAATGGTCAAGTCGAGGCTGTCAATAAAACTTTGAAGACTATTCTCAAGCGTACTATTAATACAGCCCATTCCAACTATCACATCATGCTGTATCTTGCACTTTGGGAATATCAGACCAATGTGAAAACTGCTACAGGGTTTTCTCCTTTCAAACTTGTTCATGGAGTGGAAGCAGTTACCCCGGTCTAATGCAAAATCACGTCCTTAAATATTGCTATTCATGTGTTACCTGACATGACTAAGATGGAAGAACTTTTATTAAATTTAGAACATCTAGATGAGTAGTGTAGAGATGCACTGACAACAAACGAAGCTCATAAAAATAGGGTAAAAGCCGATACAATAAATCAGTCAAGCCTCGGATTTTTTCTAAATGGGAGCTTGTCTTGCTCTGGGATCAAGACAAAGAACCCCTGGGGGTAGGAAATTTCAGGTTTATGTGGTTAGGACCTTACATTGTGTCAAAGGTATTGAAGAATGGCGCATATGAGTTGACATATTTTGAAGGGAATAAGTTGCTTGAGCCTAGAAATGGGCTTTACTTGAAAAAGTACTATTCTTAGACTTAGCACTTTTTCATGTATTTTATTGTATGTATTTTTATGTACAATAGTTCATCAGTTTGTGTTTTTTATACCATCTGTTGGTTGTTTCAGATGTCTTCCAAGTGGTTCATAGGTTTCATCGATGGTGCCAGTCACCACACCTTTAATTTGGCTTCAAATGCATGGGTCATTTACTCACCCTCGGAACAGTTAGTTGCCTTGGGAGGCACTTTCTTAGGTCCTGCTACCAACAATGTGGCTGAATACAGGGCTTCCATTCAGCTTTTATGGGATGCTTTGTCAAATGGTATCACTCAGCTGGAAGTTTGACTTGACTCTCAGTTGGTGGTCTCCCAACTCAATCGAGCTTATCAGGTGCGGAACCCTATTCTATTATGTCAATTTATGCAAGTTAGTTTATTAGACAGAAATTTTGAGTTTTTTATATTCAATCATATCCCAAGAAATCATCAAAACTCATTAACTAATGCATATGCTAATTATATCTTGGATTGGCAATTGAAACATTTTGCATAAAAAATATACAGCAGACACATAATAAAAAACTTGTAAATTAACTGACAATATATATATATATATATATATATATATATATATATGTGTGAATATCTATCCATATAGATAGGTCAAGTTTCTGATCCTCTGATCTAGTCATAACTATATAATATAAAAAAAATATACAAAACATGGATCAAAGTCCATAAAATGATCCTAAGTCTAAGCTTGACCACCCTGGTCACTTGGACCACCTTTGTCCCCCTGATCACCCTGATCACCCCACTCTCGTGCTTCTTCATCCTCCTCGGCTTCGATAGCCTCAACAACATCAATATACACAAGTACTACTCTCGCTACATGCCTCATAAGGTGTAGCCAGACAGGTGGTATACCAACCACTAGCTCCTGCATGATGGGAGGGATATGATCAATGTGTAAGGTAGGTACTCTCTGGGTAAGCCTGGCCAGCTTTCCCTCAAGAACCCTAATCAAACCCTGGTCCTCTCCCAACACAGGATGCACATACATGCATGGAATCCTAGCAGGGAGGACTAGTCCAATATCTACATTTTGACATTTTAAAAGGATTAAAATTCTTATACATATATGTATATATCTTTATAATTTAAAATTCATAAAATTTAAAAAAAAATTTAAACAAAAAATACCTAACTTTCCCCATGCTCCTCTAGGAGGGAGGACAAGGTTGGTATCACCTCAAAAATATAACCCAGCATATGTAAATTGCTCCAAGGATGGTAACTATTACTCCCACCAAAAGTAGAAGTCATTGTCATATACACTCTGGACCGATCCACCACCTCCCTGGCGGAGGAATATCTCTCCCCACCTACTCAATCTATGCTGATGGGGAGAACGAACTGGAAATGGTACTGCAAGACTCAAACCTGACACCCTCTCAAAAAAAAAGGCTACTGAGATGTTGGAATAACCAAAATTCTTCTACTTTCCTCTTTTGCAGTCAGAGCGCTATTTTCTCATTATCGAGATCACTCCCGAACACTAGTCATATAGAGCTCCCTGTATACATTCCATTGCTAGTCTCATTTGGTTCCGAGTTGCAAGGTGAAGTGATGATGACCCTGCAACCCTCACTATAGTGCTCGCTAATACCTATAAGGGAAAGTTGCAAATATGAACAATAGGGATGCATCTACCCCTCTTTTGAGTGCTAGGCTCACAGTATATGTGTAGATAGTTCTATACACTTAGAAGTTCACTGCCTCTACTGGTACCTTCCAAGTTCATTGGAGCTCCCTATCATGATAAACCAGAAATAAAATAGACATCTTCCAAAGTAACCTCTAGAAACTCACCTTGAAGGTCAAACATACCAAGATAGTGATCCCAATAGTTTATCAAAAACTCTAATAGGTGGACATTTGACCACATAGGTGAGGTACAGAATAATTTCAATAACCCATTTTGCCATAAAACATTTACCCTGGGGGCATCTTGTAGAGCTTCTTGGTCCATGTCTTCATGTTCCCTCTCCCTTCACTCAAGCACCATATTTCAATCTAATAAACAAGAAATTTCAAACCATTAGACTCATATAAAAATTTGATTTTTTGACCCTATATAATCTTTTTCTACATCGTGCAGTGTACGCGACTGTCTTTTGGACAAGTCACGTACCGTATGCAACTTTTCTTCAGGAAAACCATGTACAGAACGCGTGTACATGACTATTGATATACCATACCCATGTACACAGCGGTCATGCTTTGAGGGCGTTTGAAAAGATCAAATTTGGTTCCAAAATTGAAATTTGCTTGGATCAAAAGAAAGAGCATGAAGTGTAGTTTTACCTAGCACTCGCAGTTTCGAGAATTGTCCACTGAGTCATCCACATAGAGAAATCAAAGGTAGAGGTAAAACTTGTCTATTTTGGATAAAAATCAAATGGTGAGTTTTTTATTCCTATTTTGAATTATTTATAGAAAAATTATTTTCAAAGTGGGTTTTTTCTCTATAGTTCGTATTTTTTATATAAAATAAAACTAATGCCATATCTTTTATACCATGTGATAGGTTTATGGTCGTTTAAAGTTGTTTTTTCGCTCATATAGGATGGTTTTTTTCTCATTTCACATGCATTCTAGCATTAACATGACTATGGTATATTTAACCATTAGTTCCTCATTTATACCATTGTTCTTCCGTGGATAATACTTTGCTCCCATGAGTATTCTCATTTAGAACCTACTTATTGTCTTTCGATACTCATGCTGCAGCTGTCATAGGTTCAGGGGAGTCTTCTTAGATATTTTGCATGCCAAATCGAGCCTCATTTTGGTCTCTTTTTACAAGATATCCATTTATAAGACTCCCCACCCTTATGTATTTTCTTTAATCCCAGGTCTAAGTCCTTAAAATAGACTAGACTGTCGAGTAAAATTGTCCATTCAAGCTCGTTAAGAATATGTGAATGGGCATCCGCATTGGTGGTAGGTTATCTCTTTCTCAGACCATGTAGAATAATATGAGAAAGGATCACTCTCTTTTGTATGGAATTGAGAAGCGTATTCTCAGGTATAGGTTTATCACTTTTTCGGACCTGAGGGACTAAATTTACGGAAAAGGAACACCCGATTGCTGTAAAGGAAAGTTTCCTATGGCTAGGGTTTAAGAGGCCATCAATGTATTGGGGTTGAAAGGTGGATGAAAATGGTTCTGCAAGTAAATAAAAGCAATATTAGAGATCATAATGGTTCATACCTTAGCCAAACGAAGGTTGATCCCAGCATCCCTTCAATCCTCTTCTTTCTCCTCTTGCTCCTCTTACTCCAAGAGACCTGCAAAATGAATTATACCTTCCTCAAACCAATATGACCACATATAAAGCAATGATAATCAAATAAACATGAAACAATAATCTAATTAACATCAAAATCTGATCATAAACAAAGATTCAATCACACATTGAACAATGATTTGGGAAGAAGAAAGACATCACATCTTTATTAATCTTGAAAACATGTACAAATATACATTCTCTTCAAGTTCGGCACCTCACGAAACCTTGATCTGGTTCTGTTGCTTCTCTTCTCCAAGGAACTCAGCATCCAAGCTCTGCAACACAAGGGGATGATCACTAGGGCAAAGGTGTGGGAAAAGAGAGCTCCAAATCCTCCAACATAATAATGCAAAGATTCAAGTCTCCTCTCATGGACCTCCCTACCTCTATTTATATGCTTAATGAAGAGTTAGGGTCGAAGAAAAAGTAGTTACAACTTAAGGAGTCAGTTGCATAACTAGTCAAACTACCCAAATTACCCAAATTTCAAAAATATATATTTTTTGACATTTTTTGGAGGCGTACGTAGGTATTATATATAGAAAGTTGTGTACGTACGCAGGTTTCCTTAATGAAACTCATATACACATCAAAAAACTCATTTTTAGGGTATTTTTGGGCATTCTTGGACTTTGACATCTTCTGAAATTTTTTAGCTAACACAGATACCTTTCCAATGGTGTAGGGATAAGGTCAAACAGAGTTACATAACTCAAGATATGGGTCCTCGAAGTTAGGTGTTTTTTCAGCGACTTTCAATGACTTTCATGAAGTGTCGTCATGGAAGTGTCAACATGCGACAAAATCATGGGAAAGTGGTCACAAGTAGAAGTGTGTCATTTTGATCAATAACAGATGCCCCCTAATGTATGAGGTTAGAGGGGAAGATGATAGCCAAAATACATTATAAAGGAAACATCTGAGTATGGAGAGAGCAAAGAATCCAAAATCAAAAGGCTCAAACAAAGGTACCCGAGAGAGAGATAAATGTCAAACAAAACTGATCGCTGGGACATAGAAGTCCATATTCAAAACATCGCCATAAAGATACAGGTGGATCCAAAATATGTATAACTAATGAAACTATCATGGTCGCTCAATATGAAAAAAGGTTCCATATCAAATCTAAAGGAGCCATGGCCACAAATGAACAAGGTGGATCCATACTCGACAATTGATCATAGCCACAAAAATACAAGGTGGATCTATATCTCAGCAAAATGTCATATAAAGTGTAACAAGGTCTTGCGCAGCTTGGAAAATAGAAAAAATGATGATGCTACGGTCAGCCCAAGGCCTTCAATCCAAACCGCCAAAAAGGTACAAATCCTAACCATGTGAATAAAGGAGTTGAGGTCGAACATGGTCAATGATGAAAATTGTTAACAAACATGAGGGAAACTACCATTAATTAAAATGGTCCCCAAGGTACCTAGTACATTTTAACAAGTGTGAGTACAAGGACTTGAAGTTGAACACTTGAAGAATCCATTGAGTAGGAGACATTAACTTATTCCCACTACCCTATAGCGAGGGAAATTGCCACTAATGACTACAATCCCCAAGGTACTGTCATAAAACTCTAAATCTCATTCCCAGAGCAAGATGTGTTGTAGTCAATAGGAACAGATCCGTTGGAAGGAATGCATTAAGGCATCCTTCATCATCCAACATGAGGTAAGTCAAAGACTAATTGGATCTAGAATTGGTACTAAATTTCACGACAAGAAACGCCGAAGACATGATGTAATGAATTGATACCAGGGAATGGTCGACACAAAAGGTCAAGGAAACTGCAGAATGGCTGACAAAGGTTTAATCCTTGAATAGTGAGCATGCCACAAAAGTGACTTAGGTATTTTTTGACACAAAAGGACCAACGACACAAATCTACAATGTAGGAGACATTGACAGATTCCCCATATAATTGGAAAAGAAACCAAACGGAGGAGTAAGAAACTTTGAATTAGGATAAGGCCAAAATACTAGGACCCAAATATTGATAGACTCAAAACCGGTGCTTTGTTCAAATAAACAAGACTTGCTACCATGATGTAAAAAACATGTGAATGAAATTCCCTTCCCCTCTTTCTTGTAAAGGTTTAACGAGTCCAAGAAAGCAAACTCAGGACCTTCTTCATTTTTGGCAAGCTAGAAGAAGAGACAAAAGAATGCTTGATAAAGCATTGATTCATGGATTTTACGAGCCCAAACTAGTACATGCTCGACGGTGTTTTCATAGTTTAGAGAGTCCGAAAACTCCAAAGAAGACTCCAGGGGGGTGCTTTTTCGTCCAATTTAGTCTCCTAAAGCCGAAAAAGTATAAAAAAAACCATAGAAGAACTCTCTCAGCTTTTGAAGAAGTAAGGTGCACCCTTTTTGTATTTAGTCAGGAAGGTCCGAAAAAGGTTAAATTACCACCTACCCAATGCTACTTCAAAAGCAGCATATAGCCTAAGTTTTACAAGTGTGAAGGAAGGCAATATCACTCGGAAAGATCCATTTGATTACGAGAAATGGGGCTTACAACAATAAACTCGATTCTTTGTTCTTTAGGGTTTAATGAGAATGAAAAAGACATAAAGTACCCTTAGAATCTTTTTCATGTTTTGGTACAGAGCACGAAAAAGAGAAAACTAAGCTCATACCAGGGGTTCCTTTTCCATAAATTTAGTCCCTCGGGTCCGGAAAAGCGATAAACCTATACCTGAGAATACTCTTCTCAATTTTGAAGAAAAGAGAGTGTTCCTTTCTCATATTATTCCACATGGTCCAAGAAACTGATAACCTACCACCAATGTGGATGCCCATTCACATATTCTTAACGAGCTTGAATGGACAAGTTTACTCGGCAGACAAGTCTATTTTGAGGAGTTACACCTCGGCCTAAAGAAACTCAATATCTTTCCCATGAAGTTTTAACGATTCTGAAAAAGTCAACTCGTGACCTCCTTACTATTTTTAATGAGCTCGAAAGAGAGCAGAAAGAATGCTCTAAATGTGAGGAGATGAGTGTCAGGGGCAAGAAAAACTAGTTCCAAGTGCAAGGAACAAACCTATGCATAATGCAAGGAACATGAGCAGGATAAAGACACTCAGGGAACATTTCCTCAAGGTAATGGGTGTCAAGTTGTAAAGGCAAAATGCTACAAGGCTTAGTGACGATGAGAAAAAAGATGAGGGCTTATACAATGAGCTAAAAGCATGGAAGCTGACATCAGGCTCATAAGTGTGAGCAAGGCACATGCCAATGCAGTTACAACTTGAACAATAAGACAATTCCAGTAAATAGTTGTGAATCCAACTAAAAATCCTATATCCAAGAAACAACAACATCAGGATCATATTCAAAAGAAAAGATACGATGCGGGTCACTTTGGCAGAAACACATGTGACTTTGCTTTCTTATACAAAAGGTGTAGTCAAGGCAGAATCAACAAAAGAGGAATCTATAGTGCCAATATCTGAGGGTTTATAATCAATAATATCAACCTTAGAAGGAGAGAAAAAATAAACAAGGGAGATAGATTCTGCAGGAACAAACTCAATATCACAGGAGTTGAAAAATTCATAAGAAAAATCAAACTTATAAGGATCACTGACTTGTTGTTCAAAGGAAGAGTTCGAAGACTCAACAAGAACAACGTAAGAACAAAGGTCAGGATTACTAGGCAAATCAGGGTTATACTTAGTCACAACTGAACCAACATCCAATAGAAGGTCAGACTGTCTCAAAGACTCTGGGAAGACTTCATCCCAAGGAAGGAGATCATTTGAGATAGGAAAAATGTCTAAACTTTCAAATGGATCGACAGAATGGAGAGCAGGCTCCATGGTCTATATAGGATGAATCACCTGGTCAAATGCTGGGACCAAGTCCTGGGAAGGTAAGCATGAAAATAGAGGATACTTCTCAGTAGAAATTAAACGCAAAGGACATGAGGCCACATAGATCACCTGTGGCGGGGGAGTGTCTTTAGAAACAATGGGAATTGATAAAGGAAATACCTGGTCTCTAATTGGGTCAGGAGACGGATCAAGAAAATCCAACTGATCGATAGTGACAATTTATTCACCATGATTAAAGTACATCACACAAAAAATTGTTGACACCACAACTTGGATGGCATAGACATAATCACATCCGAGGAGCATATTGAGTTCCAAGGGGTCTTCTATCACCATGAAGTCAACTAAGACGGTCTTCCCACCCAAAGAAATAGTTTTTTGAGCAAGAATTCCCAAGGATATACAAGTTCTACTATCAAATTCTAGTAACTGACTAGCAGTCAACACAAGGCTGGGAGATCCCATGCCTCGCCAAGCACACGCAGACAAGATACTAACTAAAGCTCCTTCATCAACAATACAATGAGCAATCATGTATGGTTCAACTTTGACCTTTATCTAGAAAGGTGCATCAGAAGGAAGGCATGGCTCAACTAGGCTCTCCCAATCAAAGGAAGCAATCCGAGAGCTTGGTGGGGGTTGATTTGAAGCAAGTTCAGTGCCCCCTTTTTCAGTAAGTTCTGAACTAGTAGTGAAGAAAATGTGACTAGCAGACACTTCACTCTCCTAAGGAAGAGTGGGATTGATTGACAATGGAATCAATTCAACCACTTCATGAAATTCACTCTCCAAAGGGAGAGTTGGATTGACCAAAGATGAAATTCATTTAATCACATCAGGATCACTCTTTGAAAGAAGAGTGGGATCAACTAAAGCTGATATTGGCTCTACCACTTGATCAACCAAAGGTTGAGCAGGTTGTTGAGAAACTATAGGTTGTTCAAAGGAAAGGAATATCTTGAGTCTTGGACCACACTCTTCGCACCTCTGTGATAGTAGGACACTGGTGAGTACGATGATCTCCCTCGCATAGCTTAAAAGTGAACTTAAGTTTGAACTTCGAATGACTATTTTTCTCAACAGTGTCAAAATGACTAGAAGTGGCTGACTGTTTTCTCTTAATATGAGCTACATAGGATGAGAGTTTTCCCCCAGCATGACCATCAGAGGTTGGGTGACTGGGTCCAATCTGACTAAGAGAGGCTGGTTGTTGAGAGACTTCAGGATTTTCAAAAATGGGATGACCATGAAACCAAACTCTTCACACCTCCACGATAGAAGAGCATTTATAAGTAAGGTGGTCTCCCTCACAAATCTTACAAGGAAACTTGGGCTTGTGTTTTGAATGGGTAGTCTTTTCAATAGTGTCAACATGGCTTGCAGTGGCTGACGGATTGTCTTCAGCATGAACCACAGAGGCTGAGAGGATTCCCGCAACATGACTTGTAGAGGCTGAAAGACTAGATCCAACATGGAATGCAGAGGTTGGATGAGGAGGTTCAACTTGAATATCAAAGGTTGAACGAGTTCCCTCAGCATGAACTACAAAAGCTGAGTGACTAGATCCAACATGACCTGGAAAGTTTGGAAGGATCCCACCAGCATGATCAACAAAGGCTGGATGGTGAAGATCAACATGAATTGCAGAGGTTGAGTGCTTAGATCCAACATGACCTACAAAGGTTGGAGAGGTGGCCCCAGCATGAACTGTAGAGGCTGGGTGGTGAGGTTCAAATTGAATTGTAGATGTTGAACAGGTGCCCCCTTTATTACGTGTCTTCTTCCTATTCCTCCTTCTTTTACTCCTTTTAGACTATTAGTTACTGGTATAAGAACTTTCACCGCATGAGGTAGAAGGAGTAGGAGAATCAACTACAGGTGAAGGGGAAGTAGTGTTTTGATGCCCTTGATATAAGGATCTTACTTGAGAAGCATCAGGAGCATTCAGGATGGTTGGAGTGGAAAATAACCACACTGGTAGCCCTAGGGTGAATCCAGGTAGATTCAGGGTGGCCATCAAAGGAACACCAACATTCCCTGTGAGAGGAATAAATCAAGGAGTTCCTAGCATGGGGTTCTCTTGGTTGGTGTTAAAAGGAGTGCTATCAATAGTTTCAAACTAGGAGACAAAGTCTGAGGTTGAAAGGAAACCAAAAGTGCAAAGCAAACACCTAAAGGCACACTAAGTACATACAAACCACACAGCACTCATAAAAATTCCTAAATCCAAATAGACAAACAAGTATAAGATATGCTTTCTAGAATAAAGCTGAGAGATAGTTACTTGGAATCCCTGTAGATGTTCTTAGGCACAAGTGGAGGAATCACCCACCGCCCTCCCACACCTTCTACGAGGGTTACCCAGATGTCAAAGAGACTAAAGGCTACCTTAACTATATTGACAGTCTGGGGGGATAGTTGCAAGCTTGGTTCGTATGCATGGGCAAGGTAGAAAATCCCAAAATCCTGTCTAAGATAGAATCCCCAGATGTGCAAAAACCTTGGTCTATGCTTTGACAAGGAATTAGAGGGTTATCTCCTCAGTCCAAGCCTCCACGCGGCCTCATGCTTAACTCCTATTTGAGAGGAGCTTCCCATATATAATCAACATAGAAAATGGTTTACCTAGTGATTGGCCAACTACGTCTAGAATTTTAACCCTTGTGGAGAGTTTAAACTCCCTATTCCACAAGTCTAGCCTAAGCTAGTTGGTGTAGGAGCCTATAAAATAAAACTTACTAATAATTTTTAAATTATATCATTCATTTTAAAAGGCTGTTTTTAGTCAGAGGGTAAATGGCATGAAACTTATGTGGTATTTTGACTCAAAGTTGAAACAAAATGACTAAACAAAGAGAACTGAAATGCAAAAAAGCAATAACTATTCTCTTTCTTTTTCAAATAGAAACTTGAAAGCCACAAAATAACAATTTCTTTTTTAATTTTTTCAAAAATAATAATATGCAGTGTATTAAAGAAAAACCCTAATATACATGCATATTAAACAACTATATGTTCTTTTTCTTTTTCTTTTATAAATGCAAAAGAAAAAATACCTACAAACTAAATGTATGCAGATAACAAGAACAAAGAAAAATGAACTTTGCTATACAACCACCAAACAGACTCTAGAATGCCCTAAAGTTAGTATAAACCCTACTTGGAAGGAAGGCTTGCATAAGAGACAAGTCAACTATTTTGGCATGGTGAAGTTAACCAACAAAATAAGAAACTAACAAACACGAACAAGATTCTGAAGTCAAACAAAGATCACTAAGAGAGGCTGACCAGAAACATAAGCCAAAAATCATGCCAAGCAAAGGAGGTGGGGGAAAAGAGAAAAGAGAAAACCCTAATGCTATAAAAAGGCTTACCACATAGATAAAGAACAACCAAAATGTATGACACTAACTCCCTAGAGTCATGCACCTGTAGAGGACACCAAAATACCTACCAAATAGCCCACAACAGCATAAAAAACCACAAAAATGAGGAAAAAACATTGTTTTAGGGGCACACGCGGGTTATTCTACTGATAGGTTGCATGTCATACATGGGTTGATAGTATAGCAATGCGCATGTACAAGAACACATGTGTTTTATTACTTACAATTTGTGTATCATACACAGGTTGACAGTATAGAAAGTCGTGTGTACCAAACCAGACACATGACTGTTCAGTATGCAACTCATGTATGGGTGGAAAAAATCACAAAAAAAGTCAAAAACTGCTTTAGGAAGGCAGGGGAGGTGTTCTATCAAACTAAGAAGTTGTTCCTAAGTGGAAAGAAGGACCTAAAACCAATGCAAAAGACTGAAAGAAAGACAAAGAAACCCCAAACAAACAAGGCTCTCCCGAGTGGAGTCGCCAGTTCTGTTGTAAAGGAAAGTTTCCTATGGCTAGGGTTTAAGAGGCCATCAATGTATTGGGGCTGAAAGGTGGATGCAAATTGTTCTGCAAGTAAATACAAGCAAGATTAGAGATCAGAATGGTTCATACCTTAGCCGAATGAAGGTTGATCCAAGCAGCCCTTCAATCCTCTTCTTGCTCCTATCGCTCCTCTTGCTCCAAGAGACCTACAAAATGAAGTATACCTTCCACAAACCAATATGACCACATATAATGCAATTATAATCAAATAAACATGAAATAATAATTTGATTAACATAAAAATTTGATCATAAACAAAGATTCAATCACACATTGAACAATGATTTGGGAAGAAGAAGGACATCACATCTTTATTAATCTTGAAAACAAGTACAAATATACCTTCTCTTCAAGTTTGGAACCTCACGAAACCTTGATCTCATTCTCCTGTTTCTCTTCTCTAAGTAACTCGTCCTCCAAGCTCTGCAACACAAGGGGATGATCACTAGGGAAAAGGTTTGGGCAAAGAGAGGTCCAAATCCTCTAGCATAACAATGCAAAAATTCAAGTCTCCTCTCATGGACCTCCCTACCTCTATTTATATGCTTAATGAAGAGTTAGGGTTGAAGACAAAGTAGTTACAACTAAAGGAGTCAGTTGCATAACTACCCAAACTACCCAAATTACCTGAATTTCAAAATATATATATTTTTTGACATTCTTTGGAGGCATACGTGGGTATTATATATAGAAAGTTGCGTATGTATGCGGGTTTCCTTAATGAAACTCACATACACATAAAAAAACTCATTTTTAGGGTATTTTTGGGCATTCTCATACTTTGGTGTATTATAGAAATTTTTAGCTAATATAGATACCTTTCTAAAGGTGTAGAGATAAGGTCAAATGAAGTTACAGAACTCAGGATAGGGATCCTCCAAGTTAGGTTTTTTTTTCAGTGACTTTCAATGACTTTCATGAAGTATTGTCATGGAAGTGTCAACATGCGACAAAATCATGGGAAAGTGGTCATAAGTAGAAATTTGTCATTTTGAGCTATAACACCGGTATGAGCTCAATTTTCTATTTTTCATGCTCTGGAACTAAACATGAAAAAGACTCCAAGTGTACTTCATGTCTTTGTCATGCTCGTTAAAAATCAAGAACAAAGCATCAATTTTATTGTTGTAAGCCCCATTTCTCGTACTCAAATGGATCTTTCCGAGTGATCCTACTTTCCTTCACACTTGTAAAACTCAAGCTATATGATTCTCTTGAAGGAGTGTTGGGTAGGTGGTAATTTAACCTTTTTTCAGACCTCTACGGCAGTTAAGAGAGTTCTTATGTGGTATGTTTTAGACTTTTTCAGCCTCAGGAGATTAAATTGGATGAAAAAGGACCCCCCTGGAGTCTTCTTCAGAGTTTTGAGACTTTATAAACATGAAAACACCAAGTGAGCATGTACTAGTTCAGGCTCATAAAATCCACAAATCAGTGACACTATCAAGCATTATTCCCTCTTCTCTTAAATATTGTCAAAAAATGAAGAGAGACTTGAGATGAATTTCCTAGACTCATTAAATTTTAACAGGGAAGATAAGAAAGAAGTTTTCTTTTGGTTCTCAATCGATGACAGCATGTATTCCTTGAACATAGCACTCTCTGTCTTTTTCGATACTCAAGTCTCAGTGTTCACTTTCAGTTCAGCTATTACTTCAAGATTCTTACTCCTCCTCTTGTCAGTTATACCTGGGGAATTTGATCATGTCTCCTACATGACAGATAAGTCTAGTTGTACTATCTGCAAAGTTAAAAGCTGCCTTGGGTCATGTTTGTGTTGTGCTCATTGTTCAAGGATTTAACCATGTATGTGATATATATCCTGATTCCATCATTGTCTTATATTTTATTACTTGTGTTTTCCTTTCTTTACCCAGCTTCTAGTCACTCTTGTGATCCGTTGGAGGATTTATTGCCTTCCTCATCACAATATGGTTCCGCATCAGCACTTCTTGATGACGAAGACCTAGATTTTTTTGATGATCATACCTTAGGATTCGCTTTCATTATTGGTGAATTCCTTTACTTCAGTTGTCAATTCTCACCTATTGGTTGACAATTTGTTGAATGCTATCCATGTTCGACTTCAATAACATCTATTCGCATGGCTTGGATTGTAGTTGTTCTTTGGGATTTTTGACGAAGACCTTAGGTTCATATATATGGACTAAGTTGTGCAAGATTATGTTGTGGTCACTTACACAGCTTCCAAATCTTTGAAGACTCATCGTTATTGTATATTGTGGCTTCGATCCACCTTTGTAATATACGTGGTCTTGTACCTGTACTATATGATGTACTCAAATATTGTAAAGGAGCTAGTGTTCCAGTATTTTGAACATAACATCCTCAGGTATGACTTTGTATATGACATTATTATGTATTTGTTTCAGAAGTCTTGGAGCAGTAGAAATCAGAGTCCTTTGGCTGCAAAGGAGTCTTTGTTTCAGAAGCTGGGTTGTACTCTTATCTCATTCATTGATTGTTAATAAAGAGAAATTTTCATCCAAAATTGTGTTGAGTCTCTTTTAAGTATTATGGTTAATGAATATATTTGATTATGTACTGGATATATTGTTTATCTAACCTCTCATATATACATGTATAATATTTTACTTGGATAATTTTCTCTTTGCAGGTGAAGGAGGTGTATCCCTAGAAGCTTTGGAGAGAAGAGGAACAGAAGAAGATCAAGCTTGGATCAACTGTTGGTAATCAGGTAAGTCAAGAATTTCTTCCTATTTCCTTTATGTTCTCTATTAAAGATGATTGTCTACAAGGTTAATAGTAAGTTGGTAACCCCAGACCCTATGTTACACGGGTGTTTAATCCTGAACAACACTAGGATAGGGATTAACCACTTTGGTTATCACGGGAGGGACTACAACTGTGATTGTCCTACAATAGGGGTTTGTATTGCACTGGATGTGAATCCACTAACCATGGGTGTACCTTGAGCTAGAGGTTTCCCCCTAGTGGAATGAAGGTATGGGAGAACTAGAAGAGGACCCAGGATTTTGAATTGTATTAATAGAGTTGGAAGGTTGACCTGGATTAGGAACTATAGAAATTGAAACTGGTGATATCAAACTAGGAGTTGTTTGAGACATTGAGATTCAATGGTATTTAGAATGGAATGATTCTGACAGATAGAGTAAAAGAATTGACATAGGTTCTTTATAAGGTAGAGGTGAGGGAAAAAAAAATTCAGTCTCTTTGAAAAATTGCACATGCGATCAATATATGGTCAAATATTCCTATACACATCCTCACCTGGTGAAGGATTGACAAAGGATAGTTTATTAATCCCAAATTCAGAAATTGCTTGACCCATAGAAGTTCTCCAAAAAGGAGCATTAGGGACATATTATGTCCCTTTGGTGTCATCAAATGAGCGATCAAATCAATTTGATGAACCGACATGACCTTCCATCAAAAAATGGAAAGCAATGTCAACCGTAGGATACTGTCTAACCAAGGAGTTGTTGTATGAAGAAAATTATTTCCTCACCTCCATAGCGATATTCTCTTCCACATGAGAATAAATTGTGGCTCCTTGGTCAGTGGCTTCCATTTTTCTTTCTCTTGTAATAGGAGGAGGGTCAAGTGGCAAGCCTTGCACTCTTCTAGATCGTCTCAATGGAAAATTAGCTAGATTGTTGGTCTCTAAAAACCTAACCTAGGGTTTGAAAAATATATAGAAACAAAATAAACACTCCTACACAAGCTAAAGTCCACAAGAAAACTTAAGTGACAAGAGGGGCTGGTAAAAGCCTGTTCCTTACTAGGATTTTCAAGTCTTTTTAACTCGCTATATACCGTAGGGCCCAACAGTAAAAAACGGCAAGGAGGATCAACCATGCCCTCGCCTAAATACCCAACTATGTGAATGGAATGTGCGTAGTAATATCCTTGATTGTTGTTCTCAGTGTATTGCACCAACAAGATGGTCAAAATGTTTTTTCTCAGATGGTTTAGGGAATCCTAGAAGAGTCTCCCGATATACACAAGGTACGTGGGAGCTCAAATCTGTGTTTTTGTTCTCTAATGCACAATCGTTTAAAAAGGTCCTTCTGATATACAGTCAAGTACATGAAGTACCTCTCGATATACCTCAAGGGTACGTGAAAGGTTGTCTTATATACCGATGGTACGTGGAAGAACCACACAGTTCCTGGGTTGAAGTGCAAGAAAGTAACGACAAATCCTATGGTTAAAGATGTTGAAACACGTCTCTATCCTATCATTCAAATTACTAAGAATTTTAAGCTAAAGCTACTATTAATTTTATCTTGAATAGTTAGGTGGATGCATGAAATGTGTACAGAAAAGTAAATCCATGCAATATGGGATGCAAATCTTCACCTTACCATTCAAAACATGCCCTACTTATAGGAAGGAGAGAATGTTTCAATTCTATTTCAAAACAAAAAATTTCCCAAACAGTCGCACTAAAACTTAAACTTTTCAAGAATACAAGTAATCAACATAGATATATACTGATTTTTGAAAGGAAGAACGAAGCAAGATCTCTTTTCCTAAAAATAAATCCATTAGCACTAAAAGGCACACTAAGCACTTTTTCAATTTTCTTCAAAAAATGGAAAGATCTAACTTAAAACTATAATATATTTTTCTTTTTGATGAGATAAGAATACATGAAAGAGAAAGTAGAAGAACAGATATTTGAAAGCTTATGAGGCTAATCAGAGGTCCAATGATTCGTCCTTAAACCAAAATTATGATCAAATCTCAACAATTTTCTTTTTTGGAAAAAAAGAAAAAAGAAGTCTTTCATAAACTAATGAAGAACAAAAGCAAGAAGACAAGAAGAAAAAATTCCTTTTTAGTTTATTATGTAGCATAAATAGATCTAACTGAGCTAACTTCCGAGCACTCCTTTTGAAAATCACACAAATCATACAAGCAACTGAACAATATGGATGTAACCTAGCTCTTTCAACCAAAGAAAATAAAGCATTTACCATTATCAGACTCTGATTTGAACAATACAGATCTCAAACATAAAGCCCAAAAACACACAGAACTAAAAGAAAAATAAACTTAGTCTTGAAATCACACAAGTATAGAAAACCTACATGGAACAGCTTGATGAGTATTGCTGATAGAGTGTTACCAGCTCAACACCACGCTTTGTCCACTATGACAGATCGATGGCACCACTTACTGATCACTGTGCAGGGGTAGTGCAACCTCCTTTTGTCCTATGTGCAGGAGCGGTGACTACTGTAGATTTCAAAACAAAGAGAGAGGTGAAAAAAAGAGATTTAAGTGCTGTAATGTTGGGATCAAATAACAAAATTAAAAGTATAAATAAGTATAGAAAGTGATAGTATCTCATATCTAAATAGATATAGTCACATTAGGAAAAAATCCCATTAGAAACCTAGTAGATCTGATTACTAAAGGGGTTAAAGTTTGGTTTTAGACAAGAGTTTGTAATCTGAGGAAGATTAGATGTGTTGAATAATCATATTCTTCCGAAATATCAGATATGCTAAATCTTCAAAACATTCCCCAGTGGTGTCACCATATTTGTTGCAAGGAAAAATGCACCTCTTGCGAACAATAGCTTCTCCTCTACTCTAAATGGTTCATATCTAGAACAAATTAGTAAACCACAAATATGGAAGGCTTCCCCTAGAGCTTATGGATGTCTGAAATGAATCCTTTGGTTGTTCTACAATATGATGTAAATGTCTCCTATGGTGATGATTCTCCAAGGATGTACCTACACAAACACATCAAATAGATAAGCAAGATCAAAGGTACCAGAACATAATCCATAGTTTTATACTAGCGACTAAGGAATCCGGTAGTAAAATAAATGATTTAAACATAACACATTTTATGGGAAAGGAACCAAATTTGCATTAATAATGGAGAATAAAGATTGCAACATTTTTTCCTTAGTGTTTTGATGTTCCTTCACATGCCATGACTTGTCATCACAGAATCCAAATTGAATCCTACTATGCTCAACTCATATTAGGATAGAATAACAATGCCGCAGCATAAAGTTTCTCTCCCTCAACTGTGGGGAATGAGCCAGGTTTTATAGGCCATAAGAGTATAGGGATGGTTGAGTAATTGATGGGTGAGGTGGAAAGATGATCCAAAATTTATGGTTCTCAAGCTCCAAGTGTCCCATAAAGTTAGGGATGAAGGTGCCATGATTTTTTCCTTCGAGAAGCTTCATGGATATTCTCTTTTTCTTTTTTTAATACGAGCACCACTTCTAGTCTATGTTGACAGAGCGTTACTTCGGAAGAAATTCTCTTTGCTCAATGGGAAAAGGTGGTGGCACCACTTATTTCCAAGAGGAAATAGGCATTACCAAATATTAATGAAGGGGGTAACGCTCCTTGTATTAAGGACAAGCATGGTTTTGGCCTCAAATATAAAAACAAGAGTCTAGGCCACAATCCAACTTCATAGTTTGGTATTTTAGGGAAATTGATGATGTTTGGGACCTTAACACATTATGGTGATGAGATTTACATTTAATATCCATTGAGTATGAAAATCTTGTTGTTGAGGCTTTTCCATTGAGTATGAAAAGCCTACTGCTGAGTATTTCAAGATGCTCAGTATCGGTTAATTGAAGCCACTACGAGATCTATGTATGGCTTAGCAACCAAGTGCAAGTGGGATGGTTTAGCCATTGTAATATTCTGAAAATTCATCGATGCTAGATGATTTTCATGCAAAGTTATATGGATATAGTTTTTGAGAAAACACATATTTATTATAATACTTGACATTTCATATATATAATATAATTTGTGCAGTTTAAAACTTATATAAGTGTTGCAATCAACTAATTAATGTGTCATTGCATAATTCACATGTGTATTAGATGATGATAAATAATGTATGATTCTTTTTTTAATTTAAACATAATATCATATTAAAAATTTATATTAATTAATAATGGACACCATTAAAACTACTAAACTATAATAACCACACATAAAATGATTAACAATGACTAAATTAGTGACCAATAAATTAGATTAATAACCAAAATTTGCATATAAAATGACCAAAAATTGAAAGATACGTGACCAAACAATGAGATATAAATGACCAAAAAACAGACCAAAATTCGCGTATCAATGACCAAAAAACAGTTTTGGTGGCTAATTTACAGCCTTTTATTACGCAACCAAATTTGGTCATATTCTAGTTTGTCATGTGGTCATTAATTTTGTCATAAATGTGGTCATATATTTGGTCATTGATTCAAATATATGACCAAATTAATGGCCAAATATATTACCAAATTAATGACCAACCGACAAGATATAAATGAACAAAATAAAAATGACCAATTTTGGTCGTGTAATAAAAGATCGTAAATTAGACACCAACGACCGCTAAACCAAAAGTGGTCATTGATATGAGGATTTTGGTCATTTTTTTGGTCACTAATATCTCATTTTCCACTATTGGTCATAACATCACTAGTTGCATGATCATTTTCTTTGAGTAATCATAGCCTTTAAAATGAAAGCTTAACTTAAAATTTATTACGAATTTTTATTTGATAGACGTGCACCAACAAGCTTAGGTTGTAGAGTCTTGGAATATGGTGTCATGAGTAAATTTTTCCAAGACTACAAAAAAAAAATTTAGGTGTTTGTCTAGGTGAGAAGAGAAATACTTGATATAATTAGTGTTCTCAGGAGGCTCCTCTTACACACGAGTTAAGCATGAGGCAGCATACATGTTTGTGGTTGGGATAGCCCCTTTCCACTCTTTGTACAATGTTGTATATATTTCATGGATCTTATTTGTATCTGAGGGATTTTTATATACCTTTGGTGATTTTGATATTTGGTCTTTGTTATGATAGATACGACCTACGACTGTCCTCCTGAACATTGGTTATATTGGGGTGACCTTAGTTGTATTACCTAGGTATCGCACGGGGTACTTGGAGAGGTTGTTCTATGAGTTTTCCGGCCTCGTAAGGGTCAAATATCATATTCACTTTACACGTTGAAGTTGAGGGCCACTATAATTGGTTACACACCTCCACTTGTAGTGTATGGGAGTTTCAAGCCTCTCCTACGCTAGACATACCTCCTACATTTGGGAGCTCATTTATCCTCCCTCTTGGCTTGTTTGCATATGGATTAGATTTTATTAGGAGTGTGTGCTTTGTGCGTTAGCTTTCTCTAGGTTTCATACTTGGTTGAGTATTTTTACTTTTGTGGGAGTCATTTTGGAGTGAGTTTCGGCACTCCGTCGATCTCGTCATTTAGCAGGTATTTCAGCTTGTGGGTCTCCTCCTCCTCCATGAAAGAGGGTTATACATTCTAAGAGAACTTATACATTCTTTGATCCACACATTAGTATCTTCATGAGTAATACATCTAAGACCTCAGAGGTCCATCTTTCTCCATTCTTTGGATGGGAATTGTGAAATTTAGTAGACATGGGATTCCAGTCGAAACTGATCCTCACAGAGGATGGGGCTTCCTTCAATTCACAACCCCATATGTTATATTTTTCAACTGCTTGTGGGAGGTATTCCTTGTGAAGACTAAATAGTGAGATTCACCACGTTCCCTCTAGCACTTGTTCCGTTATATTTGGCATGCGAGACCTTAATGACACTTTCGTGTCATCTATCGTCGATCCTAGTGTTGTTCCTGGGGTAACTCCCATCACTTTCCATGTTGATAGGCATATTGCACCTTCCACACCATTTGTGGGAGGATTCTCATACCCTTCATCAAGGGATAATACTGAGATCCATTCTCACAGAGGTGACCCTAGCCATCTAAACATTAGAGGTACATCATAGATTTTGTCATATGTTCCATTTTCCTCTACACCTATTTCTTCAAATTCCTTTCTCATGACACATCCTCCTCATAACATGCATGGTCCTTCGACATGGAGTGTTGCCTCTAGACATGTTGTTCCCTTGTCCTCCTTTAATGTTGTGTCAAGATATTATGTTCCTCCTTATATATCTAGGGGGAAACCCTTCTATCATTTCTATAAGTATGGTTATGTAGCACCCCAATCCCAAGGTGTACCAAATTATAATATTCCCATGTATCCTTTATGGGTCAAGTAGGAGGAGGATATGATTTGACTAGACAAGCCCATGGTCTTTACAATAATCAACCCTATATGAATTAGTCTTGTTAGGGTGTGTGGAAAAAATGGAAAAACCTCGACTCCATTTCTTAGCTACATTGAACTTTCTTCTCTTGTCGAATCTCACCAACGATCCAGTTTCTCATGATCCAATGTGGCCATTTTTTCCCCACAATATTCCTCCAGACATTTCAAAGTTTGAAGGTAAGAATGGTTAGATCCCTAGAGACCACGTTACAAATTTCCACCTATGGTGCTCTTCTATTGATAGATGGTAAATACTGAGGGGGGCGGGGGGGGGGGGGGGGGGGGGGGGGGGGAGGTGAATTAGTATTGCTGACTTTTCACCTTTTAAACCACTTATAAAAATTTATGCACAACATTTAATCAACAAGATACACAAAACATAGATTTTATCGTGGAACTTTAATAAGGTAAACCACCACCACGTTTCTATTATCTGCAACACTTTGTTTTTACAATTACAATAGTTATTTGCATTAACCCACTTGCTAGAGACCAAAATCCCCAAGTTTCTGAGCCACTACTGAAGGATGCATAGACACCTTAGTTTCTTCCGACACCTACATACAAGGATACACCAATACCCTGATTTATGTCTGCACCTACAAACAAGGATACACCAATACCCTGATTTATGTCTGCACCTACATACAAGGATACACCCGTACCCTGATTCTCCAACCACTAATAGAAAGAGGCTAATACCTCCTTACATGCATATAGCCTACCCTAGAACCACCCTGACACCCTAATTTGATATTATTTCACCTTCCAAATATTATTAAAAATATTTTCACTTGTTACTCTTCTTTGGTCTTTGTCTTTATGCTATGGCTGTATAGATCTGGATGATAGAGACACCCTTTGCATTCTCTGGATTTCGGTCTTCTACTTTTAGATATTGATTATTCATTCATAGCGACCCAAGAGACACATTTCTCCCTCTTTAATATTGTGTATATATATTCATCTTAAACATCAATACAACAACATACCTTTCCAAACATTCACTTCCTTACAATATTCTAATTTTTTTTATGTGTGTTATGATAACTATTGTAACTCTGTTAACTGTGCCCTTCATAATTATGTTTAAGAACATTTAATTATTTTCAAAATTAAACCTATCGGATATTTTCCCAACATTGGAGTAATTCTCTTCATACTTGCGGTAAACATATTTAAATATTGTAGGCCATCTTCACTATGTGTAAACACTAGATGAGGCCATGACTAGATGGACAATTCATCAAGAAATCCTTTCTATAGCCTAGAATCCATTTTCACAACTCTGTTAATGTTTTTCTAATGCTTCTACACTTTCAATCTTGTAGATGGTATTTTCTCACTTAGCTTTCCACCTCAACCATTCTGCATCGTCGATTTCCTTCAAGCTTTTCATGACCGTCAATATGAGATGGAAATTAGATATCAGATGTGCCTTTTTCAAATATCATTTAATGCTTCTGCACTAATATTTCTACACAAGTCATTACGCACTGTCAATCTAATGCGGGATTCTTTGTGGCCATTGATCTTCCATAATGCAGGATGTAGAGTGCAGGTTCTCAAAAGCTCAAACATTGCAGGTTTCACACTTCTTCGCATTTCATTTTCCGCACTAACCTTTCTGCGTCGTCGATCTCTCACAGAATACTCTCTGACCATCAATATTATGGATCATGGGATGTAGAAGTTGAAAACTCAATGTTTCCAAAAATTTGACCTTGTGGTTCTGCACCCACACTTCTGCTCCTGTACTATAGAATGCAGAATTTAGAAACTTAATGTTTCCAAAACTTTGACCTCGCAATTCCGCACCCACATTTCCTCTCTCGTACTGTGGAATGTGGAAGTTGGAAACTTAATTTTTCCAAAACTTCAACCTTGTGGTTCTGCACACACACTTCCTCTCATGTACTACATAATGTGGAAGTTGGAAACTTAATGTTTCCAAAGCTTCTCCCTCACTGTTCAACACTTGCACTTGTGCTCTCGTACTACAGAATGCGGAAGTTGGAAACTTAATGTTTCCAAAACTTCTTTTTCATGATTATCCACTTTCCTCCTTCCTCTTTCAATATGAACTATATATCTATTTTAGTAGATCACTTCTCAGCCATTGGATCTAGAATATTTGTTGAATTCCAAGGCCGACCTCTACTAGGAGAGTCTAATAAACCTAGTGCCCTGAAACTGCAGGGACTTTAACCCTTCGACAATCGGAGGGTTACCCACTATGACTTGACATGACTTGTTTACATTATTGATTCTCCCAATCGAAACATCGGGGCATGACAACATGACTCAACTACATTATAGATACATCCCAGAATAAACATTGGGTTACAATACATAAGATACATGGATGAATACATTCCTAAGTTACAAATACATCAACACTCCCTCTTAACTAGGAAGGTATTCTTTCGACACAATTTTCAGCACTGGTCTTCTTCTCTGTATCAACTGGATCATCTCGTCATCTGCATATTAGGTCTTCTTCATCTTCAAGTCATCTTCTTCTTCAAGTCATCTTCATCTTCAAGTCATCTTCGTCTTCAAGTCATCTTCATCTTCAAGTCATCTTCATCTTCAAGCCATCGGATCTAGATCATATCTTGATCTAGATCATCATGGGACATCATCACTCGATTTGGATCATCATGAGGCATCATTGCTGGATCTGGATCATCACTGGATCTGGATCATCACTGGATATGGATCATCACTGCTAGATCATCATCACTGGATTTGGATCATCATCACTCGATCTGGATCATCACTAGCTATCATCAATCGATCTGGATCGTTACTGAGCATCATTATAGGCTCTATCTCTTGATTCTTCTCATCATAGGAACCTCTACAAATCCATTCCTTTTTCATACTGGATGTATCATCTCAGAGCTGGTCCTTTTTCATACCAGATGAGGCAGCTACTCAGAGCTAGTCCTTTTTCATACTAGATGAGGCTTCCCAGAGCTAGACCTTTTTCATACTAGGTAGGGCATCACAAAGCTGGTCCTTTTTCATACCAGATGAGGCATCACAAAGCTGGTCCTTTTTCATACCAGGTGTGGCAGCTACTAAGAGCTAGTCCTTTTTCATACTAGATGAGCCTTCCAAGAGGTAGTCCTTTTTCATACTAGGTAGGGAATCACAGAGCTGGTATTTTTTCATACCAGATGAGGCATCACAGAGCTGGTCCTTTTTCATACCAGATGTGGCAACTACTCAGAGCTAGTCCTTTTTCATACTAGATGAGCCTTCCCAGAGCTAGTCCTTTTTCATACTAGGTAGGGCATCACAGAGCTGGTCCTTTTTCATACCAGGTGAGGCATCACAAAGCTAGTCCTTTTTCATACTATATGTGTCTTCACAGAGCCAAAAATTTTTCATGCTGGATGTGGCATCCACATATACCTGAAAATATAAGGAACCAATCCTCTCACCATGTCATAGCTCTTACATCCAACCATGGAAGGAACCAATCCTCTCACAATGTCGGAATGGCAAAGCACTTACATCTGACCATGGAAGAAACCAATCCTCTCACCATGTCAGAAGGGCACATCATGGACACATCACTTCCTCTTGGGAGGAACCTCAATCTAGAGAACACCAAGCTTCTCCCTGAAGTACTCAAACTTCACCTTAGCCAATGGCTTAGTCAAGATATCAGCTATCTGTTCATCTGTCGCAACATACTGGAGCTTCACTGATCCTCTTTGCACCATATCCCTAATATAGTGATACTTGATCTCAATATGCTTCGACTTGTCATGGAATACTGGATTCTCTAACAACTTTACATAGCTCTGGTTGTCACAGTATATATAAGTAGCATCTAACTGGATATCAAACAAATCAGATAGTAGTTTCCTCAGCCATACTACCTCACAACCAGCTAAATAGGCTGCAACATACTCTGCTTCAGCTGTACTCAGTGCCACATAGGATTGCTTCTTGCTAAACCATGAGATCACACCCGATCCCATACTGAAGCAACACCTACCTGCCCAATCTAAATCAACATAACCCTCCAGGTTAATCCTTTGATCATCCTTATACTTGAGCCCATAATCAACCGTACCCTTCAAGTACCTTAGAATATGTTTTGCAGCAATCAAGTGAACATGTCTCGGATCTGTGAAGTATTGGCTCAAGGTGTTCATAACAAAACAAATGTCTGGTCTCGTGTTCGTCAGGTACATCAAGGACCCAATCATCTGATGATACATCGTGACATCAACTATCTCTGATGAAGCATCACTTAATAGCTTTAGGTTTGATACCATAGGTGTGGTCAATGCCTTGCAGTCCATCATCCCAAATCTCTTCAGGATCTCTACTGCATACTTTCCTTGTCCAAGAAAGATTCCATCTATAGTCTTCCACACCTCCATTCCTAGGAAATAATGCATCATTCCCAAGTCCTTCATCTCAAAATCAGCAGCAAGCTTTCTCTTCATATCAGCAATCAACCCATTCATACCTGTCACAAACAGATCATCTACATATAGTAGAAGTATCACCGGGTTTCCACCTTCCACCTTGTAGTAAAGGTTGGAATCTGCTTTACTCTTGGTAAATCCCAAACTAGATAGAAAGCTGTCAATTCTGTAGTACCATGTCTTGGGCGCCTGTTTCAAACTGTACTGGGCTTTCTTCAGTCTATAGACATGAGACTCCCTATAATGTGTCTCAAAACCGAGTGGTTATTCTACATACACTTCCTCTTCTACTACACCATTCAAGAAAGAAGTCTTGACATCCATTTGGTGTATCTTCCATTTCATCACTGCAGCCAGAGAAAGTACCAATCTGATGGAAGTGTATCTGGATATAGGTGCAAAGGTTTCTTCATACTCTATTCCTTCTTTCTGGGAGAAACCCCAAGCCACAAGTCTCGCCTTATACTTTTCAATGATACCATCTGTAGCATGCTTGATCTTGTAGATCCATTTGGAAGTTACTACTGACTTCCCTTTTGGTCTTGGGACAACATCCCAAACAGCATTCTTCATGATCAATTGATATTCTTCGATCATCGCATCCTTCCATTCTTTCTGTTCTGCCGCTTCTTCATACTCGGAAGGTTCTTAACTAATGAAGTCACATAGTAAAGCTACATAACTGGAACAGGATCTGGTCCTCTTTCTTTCTCTGAGATTCTCTTCTAGAACCCCATATCTTTCTGCACCTTGGATAATCTCTCATACCCAAGAAGGTTTCCTCTTGTGAGGATTCTTCTCCTGTGGTGGATCTACAAGTCTTTGTGGTTCTTCAAATTCTAGATCTTCTTCTTGAGTTTCTTCGTTCATGATTGTATCATGAATTCTGGGAGCTTCTGCTTCTTCAGGTTCTTCAGTGGGTTTCTTTCTAGATTTGATGTAGGCTGAATCTTCATCAAATGTTACATCCTTGCCGATGTTAATATTTTTGAATCTTGGGAAGTATATTCTGTAAGCCTTCGAGCTTTCAAAGTATCCCAAAAATATACCCTTCTTTCCTAAAGGATCTAATTTTGTTCTCTTCTCTTTTGGAATGTGTATGTACACAGGACAGCTGAATGTTCTGAGATGGTTGACCGCTGGTTTCTTTCCGGAGAAGACTTCTTCAGGAGTCTTGTTCTCGAGTACTCTATGTGGAGTATAGATCTATACATATACTATTTTTCTGGCTGCTTCTGCCGAAAGGTGCATAGGGAGATATTGATCATGAAGCATAGCTCTTGCAACTTCCATGATGGTTCTATTCTTCCTCTCTACAACCTCATTCTGTTGTGGATTATAAGGAGTGGACAATTCCCTCTTAATCCCTGAGTCCTTACATAGTTCCTTAAACTCATTTGAAGTGAATTCTTCGCCATTGTCTGATCGAAAAGTCTTGATCTTCTTTTCAGTCTTGTTCTCGATTAAGGCTTTGAATTCCTTAAAATTGATAAACACTTCATATTTATTCTTCATGAAGTAAATCCATGTCTTCCTAGAAAATTCATCAATAAAAGAAACATAGTACACATACCTGCTTAGTGAGCTTGATGACATTGGTCCGCATAAGTCAGAGTGGATGATTTCCAAGATTCCTTTTGCTTTACTTTCGCTACTTGGAAATGTCTTCTTTGTATTCTTTCATTTCGCACATCCTTTGCAGACCCCTTCATGTTTTGCTTATATTTTTGGAAGACCTTCAACAACTTTTCTTGCAAGTGGTAGTGCTCTGTAATGCACATGTGCAAGCCTTCTATTCCATAGCTCATTTGGTTCTACTATGTCATGAACCAAAGCTTGATCTGGTTATCCCTTCAACTTGTATAGGCCTTCTTCTTGTTCTCCGATCACAATTTCATCATCAAAAGTCTTTCCTTTTGGAAACATAAGAACTTGGCCATCTACAAAAGAAACCCTCATTCCTTTTGCATCCAATGCAGATATGGAGAGTAGGTTCTTCTTTAGTCCTGGGAAAAATAATACATTCTTCATCTTTAAAGACTTTCCAGAGTCTATTTTATATAGGATTCACCACTACCTTTTATTAGATACTGGTAGTCATCCCCAAGTTTCACCTTGTGAGGTGACTCATGTTCGGATAGCTTTACAAATGATTCTTTGAATCCCGTCATGTGCTTGGAAGCACCATTGTCTATAAACCAATCATTGCTTCCATGTGAAACAGTTCCCGTGAGAGGGGAGATTAGAAAATATTCATCCTCACTTGAAGAGTCATCACTCTCTTGTCTGATTCTCTTTGTGGAAGGTTCATCATCCTCTACAGCATGGGCATGATGTCTTCTCTTGTTTCCCTTCTTCCTTAGATTTCTTTTGTTAGGGCATAATTTGGATATGTGACCTTTCTCATCACATGTCTGACATCTAATGGTATTTAGATCTTTTCTAGAGTGTGAGGTCTTACCTTTGGAGTGATAATTGCTCCTCCTGTTTTCCTTGGAATGAACTGTGAGGGCTTGATCTTCACTACACATATTCTCTTCTCGAGCCGCTATCCTAGATTCTTATTGAGAGCATTCTTCCCATAACTTGCTAAACTTGACTAACTTCTTTTTGGCATAGATTCCTTGAATGAAAGAGTCCCATGATCTAGGGAGACCATTCAAGGTGGTCATCACAATCTCTGCATTTTCCACTTCTTCATCTACTGCTTCTAGTTGCTCTTTGATATGAGAAAACCTTGTAAAGTAATACTGAATAGTCTTAGCATTCTGGATCTTCACATTCTTCAATTGGTTTCTCAAGGTCATCTTCCTATTAATGTTCTTCCCTTCAAACAATTTGGTTAGGGCATCAAACATAGCTTTAGGTGTCTTAAGGGAGGACAACTGTGGTATGAGATGATCCTTGATAGAATTAGTAATGATTCTCTTTGCCATAACCAACTTCTTCTTATGCAAGGCCTTAGCCTCATCTCCCTCTGGAACTGGAACCTCCTCATTGATATAGGAGTCTAATTCATTCTCTTCTAGGACCAGGGAGATCCTATACTTCCAAGCTCAGAAGTTATCAGCTCCCTCAAGCTTTTCATCATGATTGGTATGATGAGACATCTTAAATTGAGAACCTCAAATGGAAATACAAAATATTTAGATCTTACCAGGTTCAAGATGTTGGATCTGAAACTTGAGCTGAAATCCTGCAGTGCTGGTTCAGTAGCAAATTATGGTTTTTCTTTTTCGGAGATCTGTTCAGCCAAATGCCTTGAAATTTATCCCTAACTTTGATTTTGGGGAGGAGATCAATCCAGGTCTGGGCTCATTGAAAAAATCCTCTTCTATGAAAAGCCCTAATTTATGGCAGTACTGTTGGGTCCAAAACTAAAAAACCTTAGAATTGGATTATGCTTCGACAGAAAGATGCTCCCTAGGGAGGAGAGTTATTCCCCCTTACTTTTACTGAAAATATGTGGAGGGATATTCACAAAATAGGAAGCCCTAGTTCTCGTAGCTACACAGTGTCTTCTTCTCAGGTTAGCTCTGATACCATGTTAGAATTTCATCATTAAGCTAGCATTATATTATGATCTTTACTGAGAGAATAACAAGTACAGCAATCAAACACAATAGACAATGAACATAGTGTTTATCCTTAGGGAAACCATAAATGGAGAAAACCCCGCAACTTCCTCAGAGATAGAATCAACACCAAAACAATAAAAGCCCCAA
This sequence comes from Pseudotsuga menziesii, assembly GCA_001517045.1. Classification (NCBI taxonomy): domain Eukaryota; kingdom Viridiplantae; phylum Streptophyta; class Pinopsida; order Pinales; family Pinaceae; genus Pseudotsuga; species Pseudotsuga menziesii. Next base: position 415,223 of record LPNX010258664.1, read on the forward strand.
AACAGTAAGTGATCTCTTGACAGCAGTAATCTTCTTCTTATTTAGCCCCAATGTCTTCTCCTTTCTCAACTATGCGCTACACTTGAGTGTGTATGAGTTGTGTGACAAATAGAGACTCCAGTTCTCTATTTATACTAATCCTGACATGACTAAAACCCTACCAGGGCTGACCTCTACTAGGAGTTCCTAATAACCCTAGTGCCCCAAAATTGTGGGGACTTTAACCCTTAGAAATCATAGGGTTACCCACTATGACTTGACATGACTTGTTTACATTATTGATTCTCCCAATCGGAACATCGGGGCATGACAACATAACTCAATTACATTATAGATACATCCCAGAATAAACATCAGGTTACAATACATAAGGTACATAGATGAATACATTCCGAAGTTACAAATACATCAACAATAGATCGTCACTTTATTTTGTTTTAGCACTTAGTCATTTTTAATCTTGACATGCAAAGTAGTACTTTTCTTGGCTTTGGCAGGTTGAGAATTCACACATGTGAGAGACAAGAAAGAATCTGACTTCATGGTTGGTTATCTAGTTCACTACGAAACATGCCTACTTAATCTGTTCAAATTATCATCACACAGATAAACCTTGGTGGGCAATTCTAAATTCCTCTTTCAACCCTATAAATTTGACACTTTGTCAAATTTCTATCTTTAATGCCTAAATTACATTTTCTTCATTTTGGTAGACTAATATTTTCCTTATTTGATCACCATAAGGAAAACTAAGATCAAGGATAGAAAGTCATTTCAACAGAGAAAAATACCATATCACCTTTAAATATTACTTACAAACACACAGGCTCTGGTAGGCATTTGAAAATAGTCTTCCAACCTTTTGTTATGACAGTTAGACAAATTTCTTAGTCTGATCCAATAATCCTAAAAACATAGTTATTGCATGTCCATAACTTCTTGCTCAACTACTTCCAAGACAATCTGAAGACATTGTTAGATAGTGAGAACACAAGTCTACAAGACCTCTATGTGCTACAGGAATTTACTCTAACCCATAATTTATGGCAAGCATCCTATTGATACTACTTGGTCACTTTTGTCTTCATTGGTGTATAACCCTATTTTATTAGGCCCATATACTTCTCGTCAGAGATTTTTAAGTCAAACTGAGACCTTTGGTAGGGCCATATCATTCTCCTTAGAGATGTTTAATTCAAAATGAGACCTTTAATAGATAGCCATTATAACAAGTTATATCCTACCATGGTCCTTCTTTCCACATCATCATCTATTCCATGCCATGCCTTGTCATCGTATCTTCGTTTTCATTATTCATGCCAAGTCATCACTACCTTTGTATTTCCTTTGACTTATACTGAATTCACCTTTTGTCTTTACTTTTTCTTTCACTAAGTTCACTTTTCCATCATGTCCTTTTCTTATCCTTAGTCATTCATGAACTACTTTGTCATCAATGACAACTATAATCCATATTGTCAATAATCTCCCCCTTTGGAATTGATGGCAACAACTAAACCTTATCTCCCTTTGACAATAATGACAAAGGATAACTTATTATTCTCTTTGTTGTAACTAAATTGACATAGAATTTTCAATTTGTTCTATGTACTTATATTATAGTTTGAAGTGCAAACATACACATGCACATAGAGAATTTCAAATTCAAACTTTTGGTGATTAGAAGCGAATGTATAAACACTCAATAACTTGCAGAGTAAACTCTGATCTTCATTTATTGAACTAGAAGTACAATTTCTCACAGAAGTTGTACTCTTCACTCCTCACTAATTCTTATATCCTTTTCTTTTGTTTCCCTCATGAGAGTTTTAGAACAGACATTCAACTTAAGCTCCACTACCATCACTAGCTTCTTTTGTATTTTCATCATGCTTTCCATTATAATGGATGTTATTCTTGTCTACAGTACTATTATGCTTAAAATAATCTTGGGAAACTTCTTTGATGTTTGAAATCTTTGTTTCTTGTTCACCTTTGGAATCTACCTTTCTTCTCCATATCTTTCCATGAGGTATTTTCCTAACCGACCTTGTTTGTTTCTTGTATTCTTTAGTTAGATATTTTCTATTGATTCTTAACTCAGCATCCTTGTGACCAAACTTGTGACACTAGTGAAAATAGTCATAGAAACTTCCTTAATATTTTAGAAATCTTTGACCTTTTCGATTCACAGCTTCCATCCTCTTCCATTCCTTCCTTTTTTCTTGGACTTTTATTGAATAATTTTTCTTTAGCTTACATTCTCTATCCACATGTCCAAAATTATGACATGTATAAGAATGATCAGGGAAGATTTGTTGGACTCTACTTGTCCTTGGTCTTTTAAGTAGCATTCCAGTTCTATCATTATAATGGTATGAGGGGACTTAATTCTGACTAAATATTAATTGGAATATTTAGTACATAAGCACAACCTCTTCTATTATCTCTTTCTCAGTTAGTGAGGAAGGAACATTTTGACTTCCTTTAATTATCATACCCTAAACTAGTTTTATAATTTGATGGTTTCTAGCTCCTCAAGATTTCATCTAAAATCATTAAATTGTTCTCAAAGTTTGTTTTAATAGCTTCTTCATCCAGCTCCCTCCTAAGTAAATTAAATTCTTTTTCAAATATCTTATATTTTTGTATTTCTTCCTTGAGCTTCTCATTAATAGTCTGTTGGTCTTCTAGATTCTTTTTTTCCTTTTTGAAGTTAGCAACTTCCTATCTTAATCTCTCGGCCTCTTCCATGTGGTATTCTAGCATATTTATTTCTTTCTTGAATTTAGAAACTTCCTATATTAATCCCTATTCCTCTTTCATGTGGTATTTTATTTCTTTCTTGAAGTTAGCAACTTCTTGTCTTAATCTCTCAACCTCTTCCATGCTATCCATCACTTGTTGTCTTGAATTGCACAGCTATTCTCAAAGAGTCTTGACTTCCTCTTTATTTGACTTCTTCTCTTCTTAATACTTTGAAAAAAATTCTTCCAAAGACTTGTTCTCCCTCTTGATTTTTCTTAATTATTCAAAGGAACTTATGAGTCTTGTTTATAATTTCACCTCTCTTTCCTCATTTGAATTATCTTCTAAATATTGAGTTATTGTCTTGATGAATATATTTTCTTCATCTTCAGTTATATCTTCACTATCATACTTGTAAATAGCAAGGTTGGTTTGTGCTGTCCCTTCATTTGAATAAAGCTTTTCTAATTTGACCCAGAGTCCCTTGGATGAGACACATGGTCCAATATTCCTTTTGATAGGTTGAGATATTCCATCTAATATGGCCTCTATTGCATCTGCATTATTTTTCTTGGATTTGTTTTGATTTGGACTCCTTATTCTATTCTGTGGGATGTAATCAGTGATCATTGCATTCCATACACCAGGTTCCAATGCTTTTAGATAACTTTCCATTCTTATTCTATAAAATATCTATTCTTGTTTTCCAAGTATTGGAGCTCCATTTTCTATGTAAATCTCTTCTTGTTGATCAATAGTGGTTTTTAATAGGATATCCCTTCTAGTGGTTAAACTATTTAGTGAAGGAACCTAAATCTAATACCAATTGTTGATAGTTGGTCAATACCGAGAGGGGGGGGAGGGGGTAAATCAGTATTGTTTACTTTTTATCATTTAATCAACTTATTAAACTTTAATCAAAGCATTTAATAAAAAAAATACACATAACACATATTTTATCGTGAAACCCTAATAAGGTAAACCACCAACACATTTCTGATATCTACAAAACACTGTTTTACAATTACAAGTTATTTACAAGCACCCACTTGCTAGAGACCATAATCCCCAATTTTCTCAGCCACTACTGAAGTATGCACCAAAAACCTGGTTTCTTCTTGCACCTACACACAAGGATACACCAATACCCTAATTTTTGTCTGCACCTACAGACAAGGATACACCAATACCCCGATTCTCCAGCCACTACCTAGAAGGAGGCTAATACCTCCTTCCATGAATATTGCCTTCCCTAGCACCACCCTGCCAACCTAATTTAATGTTATTTAACCTTCCAGATCTTCTTAAAAATATTGTAACTTGTTACTCTTCTTTGGTCTCTATTTTTATGCTGCGGCTGCATATATATAGATGACAGAGACACCCTTTGCATTCTCTGGCTTCTAGTCTTATACTTTTAGATATTAATTATTCAGTCACAAATAACCAAGAGACACATTTCTTGCTCTTCAAGATTCTATTTATATATTATTCTTAAACATCAATACATCAACATACCTTTTCAACAGTCATGTCCTTACAATATTCTAGTTCTATTTATGTGCCTTTTGATAACCGTCGTAACTCTGTTAACCATGCCCTTCATAATTCTATTTAAGAACATTTAATTCTTTTCAAAATTAAACCTATCTGATATTCATCCAATAATGGCATACATTCTCTTCATACTTGTAGGCATCATATTTAAATATTGAAGGAAATATTCACTACATGTAAACACCAGATGATGTCATGACTAGATGGACAATTCATCAAGAAATCCTTTCTGCATCTTAGAATCCATTTCTGTGGCTTTGTTAACATTTTTCTGATGCTTCCGCACTTTCAATCTTGTAGATGGTTTTTCCACACTTAGATTTCCACCTCAACTGTCCTTCACTGTCAATTTCCTTCAAGATTTTTGTGACCATCGATCTGAGGTGGAAATTGGATATTGGATTTTCCTTTTTCAAATATCATTTACTTCTTTTGCTCTAATATTTATGCATAATTCGTTCCACGTAGTTTCTCTCTTGCGGGCTTCTTTGTGGCCATTAAGATTCTAGAATGCGGGATGTAGAATGTGGGTTCTCAAAAGCTAAAACATTGCTTTCACACTTCTCTGCCTTTTGTTTTCTGCACTAACCTTTATGCGTCTTTGAACTCTCATAGAATTCTTTCTGAGCATTGATATTCCAGATTGTAGGATGCAGAAGTTGGAAAATCAAATTTTCCAAAACTTTGACCTCCTGGTTTTGTACCTGCACTTCCGCTCCCGTACTGCGAAATGCATAAGTCAGAAATTTAATGTTTCCAAAACTTTAGCCTCGCGGTTCTGCACCCGCACTTTCGCTCCTGTATTGCAAAATGCAGAAGTTGAAAAAATAATGTTTCCTAAATTTCAACCTCACAGTTCCACACCTACACTTCCACTCCTGTACTACATAATGTGGAAGTCATAAATTTAATGTTTCCAAATCTTCGACCTCGCGGTTCCACTCCCGCACTTCCACTCCTATACTATGGAATGTGTAAGTCGAAAACTTAATGTTTCCAAAACTTCTTTTTCACGATTTTCCTCTTTTTCCTGCAAATTTCAATAAGAAATATTGATATGTTTTAGCGGATCACATCTCAGATATTTTATGGATTTCAACCTTTCCGCCTATCTTATGCAATTTGATCCTCAACCATCAAATCTTGTTGCGAACTGATTCTTATCCATCCGATTTCAAATATTTACTAATATACAACCTTTCCACCTATATTGTGAGGAAATGGTCCTCACCCATAGGAAATTGTGCAGGAATTATTCTTGGTCGTCGATCTTTTGAGTAGCAGAGACGCATACTTTTCTAGACATCTTTTCGCACTTCAAATCTTCTGCACCATCAATATTTTTTGTCTTGGCTTTCGAGCGTCGATCTATGATATGAAAAAGGTTGCAAATCCTCACTTTACTTTGTTGTAACACTTATCCATTTTTAATACTGACATCCAAAATAACACTTTTCTTGGCTTTGGCAGTTTGACAATTCGTACATGTGAGAGCCAAGCAAAAATCGAACTCCATGGCTGGGTATCTAGTTCACTAGGAAACATGCCTACTTCTCCTAATGAAATTATCATCACACAAATAAACCTTGGTGGACATTTACAAATGACTCTTTCAACCCTATTAATTTGACATTCAGTCAAATTTATATCTTTAGTACCTAAACAACATTTTCTTCATTTTGGAAACTGATATTTTCCTTATCTGATCACCATAAGGGAAAATAAGAGAAAGGATATAAATCCATTTTAACAGTGAAAAAGATCATATAACCTTTAAATATTATTGAAAATCACACAGCCTCTGATAGGAATTTGAAAATAGTCTTCCAACCTTTTGTTATGACACTTGGACAAATTTCTTAGTCTGGTCCAATCTTCCTAAAAACATAGTTTTGGCAGGTCCATAACTTCTTCCTCGGCTACTTCCAAGACAATCTAAAGACATGGTTAGATAAAGAAAACACAAGTCTACAAGACCTCTATGCATTGTAATAATTTACTCTAACCCATCATTTATGGCGAGCATCCTCTTGAGACTACTTGGTCATTTTTATCTTCATTGGTGTATAACCCTAGTTTGGAAGGCCCATATATTTCTCCTCATATATGTTTAAGTCAAACTAAGACATTTGGCAGGCCCATATATTTATCCTCAAATATGTTTAATTCAAACTCATACCTTTAATAGATATCCATTATAACAAGGTATATCCTACCATGGTCCTTCTTTCCACCTCATCATCTATGCCATGCCATGCCTTGTCATCATATCTACCTTTCCATTATTCATGACAAGTCATCACTACCTTTGTCTTTCCTTTGACTTATACTGAATTCATCTTTTGTCTTTCCTTTGTCTTTGATTGATTTCGTTTTGCCATCATGTACTTTCCTTATCCTTTGTCCTTCATGAATTACTTTGACTTTAATGACAACTATAATCCACATTTCCAACATCTTCAAATTCCTTGACTCACGATTCGGTTCACTTGCAACTGTTTTAAGGTACCCTCATGGGACCTACGACGAAATGGTATATAGAGTTTCCCGGGGGAACATATCAGACCTTTAGTGATCTAGCCATGACCGAACCACTTGCAACTACCAATGTGTTACGATGCAAGTACCAAACTCTTGTCGACTTTTCGGCAAGACAAAGACACACATATTTCTAATCAATTCAAGATTGGCATAGATGGAAGAGGTTGATTAAGTCCATCATTCCACCTAAGTTTCTATTGAAATGTTTCCTTAATTAGTTATTTCCTTATATTGCAAAGGATGTTTTGACATCCAAATTTCTGAATGAGGAACATGCTTTCTTTCTAGCTCAAAAATTAGAGTTGATTTATGCTTAGTCAAGGCACTTATATGAGATTACACCTAACGCTCCATGGTCAATTTTCGATCCTAAATTTAAAGCTGGGCCACATGTTGATGCAATTATTGGATCTATAAGTACTAAAGTCGTAGACCAAGTTACAAATCAAATGAGGATTTTTTCTATTAACCAACCTGCAACCAGACAAGCTACAACTTTGTCGAGTCCCACCCAATTGGCATATGTGCTTTTAGTACATTCGATAGACCAGAAGGGTAACCAACATCTCAAATGGAATAAGAAGAAGGGAAGAAATAATAGGAGAGGTGCGAATAGGAAGGAGAACACTAACGATCACAAGAACAGTGGTGATGTTGTGGGGGACAAGAATTCTAAACGTAAGTTGAAGTTTCCTTGGAAGATTTTTTGGGGAGATCACCTCACTTACTTGTGCTCTCATATCAATGAAGCCTTGAATTTCATTGCAGATAGCCTAGCTGTGTTAACGGATCCTTTACCGCATAACCAAAATATGGCTTCGAGGAATGTGGACTCTGAAAATGATTCTGGTGGGAATCAAATTGTACTGAACACTGAAGGTGTCCCCATTTGTATCAAGATGATGTCTACTTCTAATGTTGTGACCCGTAAGAAATATTACGGTCCGTCACAACACAACTTGGGTAAAGAGCTTGTACCTCCAAGGAATCCTTTGCATATTGAGAAACCTAAAGAAATACCTCACATTTCCAAGGGATTCTTAAAGCAGTTGGGCCACAATCCTAATGCTTGAGACGTCCAACACTATTCTATTTTCGAGGATCTGGGTCATAATCCTTATGCGATGTCAGCTCTCGAAGTCCTTTAGACTTGTCCTTCACAGAGGAGATCTTTGTTGACTTATCTCAGGGTACTTGATTCCATTCCTTCCAATACGGTTAGATTTGATACCCACGAGGTCCAACCTCACTCTCCTTACCATGTGGCTTTCCTAGTCCACATGTAGTGTATGAACGACATGATAAAAAACATGGTGATTGATGAAGGCATTGTAGCATCCGTGATGTCTCTAGCTTGTTGGAAAGGCCTTGGTTCACCCACGTTTTCTAAATCTAGAACCATGTTGAATGCATTTGATCGATGATCTTTTTGACTGCATGGAATACTTCCTTATCTTTTGGTCAATTTGGGAGGGAATAACATGTCGATAAAGGTTAAGGTGGTTGATGCACCCCTTGACTATAACCTTTTACTGGGTCAGAATTGGATCTACACTATGAAAGTGGTTGTGTCTTGAATCTTCCATTTTATTTTCTTCCCTTTTGAATATTAGATTGTTATGATTGACCTAATGTCATTTGATCGTTCCAGTTTCGTTGCATTGTCAAGATCCACCATCCCATCCATTGATAATTCTTAGCCGACAAATGAGAATTTTTTTGTTGGAATGTATCCATCATTAATGGGATCCTTTAATATCTCAATGCCAATTTTGACCATTTATTCCACTCTTCATAGTGATTCCTCATCTTTGAGTTTGGTCCCTTTTTGAACTACATATTTAGTGGACCCTTGGGCTCTTACTTCTGTGAGCACTTTGGATGAGGACCCTAGACTTGATAAGATGGATATTCCATTATCTACAATAGATATTTCTTATAAATATACTCTTGTTCCAATTGCAAACCCTAGTCCTTCCTCTTAGCAAATGGAGGAGAAGGACAGCTTTGCATTACGCGCTTGGTTAGTTGCATCATCACTCTCGCATGACTATTGAGATGATGTTTTTCCTTCGGACAAAGTGATTCTTGAAACCATTAATGGTCTGGAATGACCTTGGGAGGAGTTGCATTGTCACTCTTATCTACTCCCGGATCTTTAACAAATAGAGTGTTATTACTTTTGATCGACCCTTATGGAGAAGGTTGGTAGTCTCGTGATCCCATTAGGAACTCAAGGTATCTGTTCTAAAGAAAACATGGTGAACTTGTCACCTACTATTCCTATCAACATTTCTGAGACTCCTGGTAATGTTGAGAATGTTTACATTGGGGCGGATTTTTCTCCCGATGAGATTAAGGCATATACTGAGATTTTTAAATAGTTTCGTGATGTTTTTTCTTGGTCATATGACGAAATTCTAGGAATAGACCCTCAGATTGTCGAGCATGAAATCAAAACTTATCCTAATTCTAGGCCTGTTAGACAATGTTTACGCACGATGAATATTTTTAAGGCACCTTCCATTAAGGTTGAGATAGAGAAGCTACTCAAGTATGAATTTATTTCTCTGGTTCCCTTGACTTAATGGGTATCTAATCCCGTTCGGGTAGATAAGAAGCATGGAACTATTTGTGTGTGTACTTACTTTAGAGACCTGAATAAGGCCTTTCCTAAAGATAATTTCCCCACGTCATTCATAGATCACATTTTGGATGAGTGTGACAGAAGTGAGGTATTTTTCGTTCATGGATGACTTTTCAAGATATAATTAGATCCAAACTTCGAGAGCTTTACCTTGGCAGAATATTATGAAATGGGCTTTACCTTGGCAGAAATGACTTTTCAAGATATTTTTCGTTCATGGATGAATATTATGAAGGGACAACCTTGGCAGAGCCTAGAAATGGGCTTTACCTTAAAAAATGCTATGCTTAATTCTCAGTCAAGGATAATAATTTGTATATTATTGTATAGTTGCATAGTTTACTTTTGGTCTCATTATATTGATTCACTATGTTGACATGCTTCCCTTTGTTTTAGATAATGTAGTATATGCTAACAGTTCCATCCACCATACCCAGAACTTAGCTTCGGCTGCTTGGGTCATTTATATGTCTCAGGGTCAAGTAGTGTCTTTGGGAGGTGTGTTTATTTTCCCTTATTCGAACAACGTTGCTGGATATAGGGCCATGATTGAACTCCTACATGATTCCTTATCTAATGGTATTCTATCTCTTGAAGCATACCTTGACTCAAAGTTAGTCCTATCATAGTTAAATGGCGTGTATCGTATCAGAGATCCAACTTTATTACAAATATTCTTATGAGTAATATTGTTACAACAACAATTTGAACACATAACATACATTCATATTCCTAGGATCTACAATCATGTTGTCGATTCTTATTCAAATTACGTATTAGACTAGCATTTGTTACATCAGTAACGAAGTATACACATCACATTCACATTTCACACACATGTAAATATAATAAACTAATCATTGTAAGTTTTTCATTTTCAAAATATAGTTCAAAATGGCATCACGGTACAATATATCACCATACAAAATTGGGGCTTTAAGTCACCAAAATACACTATACAGTTGGTACAAAATGTCTATCTAGGACTCTATGCCTGCAGAACAAGGTGATGGTCATGGAAACAATCAACAAAATTTTCCAACCGTTGAAATAGTCGAACCCATGCATGAGGAACTCCCACTACATGTCTCTGCATTTCCTCAGGAAAGTCCTTGACTTGCACCATAGGTACCCTATGTGTCATCTAGATGAAGTTGGTATGTATGCTCTGGAGCATACACTCCACATATACACCTAGTATGTCATCACCTTTTCCCCTTCAACGATGTTGAGGGAAGCCATCTGGCCTTCTAGGACCCACATCTGCATGTGCATGATTAATGTTGGTATGTGATATTGCCAAAAACATGTTTTTGATTCCATTATATAAAAAATAAAAAATATTTCAAAAAACATATTTTGGGATTGTTAGGTATATCACCATATGTGGCACCAGGTGGTAATGGTGTGTATGGGTCTTTGTGAAAGTCGATCCCTGCATAGGGATAGTCATCCATGACCACTATGTTTGGATGCCACCAATGGTAGAATTCTATTGGGAATGGTGTAGATGTCATATCTCCCACTAACCGCTGCATCAAATCTTCCCAACAGGTTTGCAATGGATACCATAGACCATGTGGAGGAACCTATACTCTTGGGATAAGGCCCGATACCCTCTCAAAGCTGAGAGTGTTGAGTATGTTGGAAAACCCAAAGTTCCTTTGTCATCCTAGATTATAGTCAGTCATCCGGTGATTCATATTGTTCAACGGTGAGGTGCTCCAATAATATACTATGGGTCTCATACACTCTACAACATAGAACACATTTTCCCTGAGGTATTGAACCAATCCTGTCTATAAAAAGTATAGTTAAGAACTTTCATATAGGATAGGATCAGTTTCGTATGCATTATACATTATCATATGACCACGTCTCCTTAAAATATAGGTATGAACCAACTTTGTAATATTACAGAACCTGATATTTCTTCTAGAAGTGACATTATGTAAGTGGTAGAGCCTTCATATTCATGGGTACCCTAGCGAGATCCTGCTTTTCCCTTTGGTACCCATGTTGATATTCTTCCCTTAGGTTTGGGAGTCCCTTATATTCTTTCCATGTCTTTAAGGGAGAAACTTGTATTCTCTCTTGAACTTTACGCTGGCCATCTCCCATCGGGACTCCCATTTATATCAAGTTGTAATTGCATTTCATACATCCACTTGATGTATTTATCTTTAAGACGGCTCCTCACTTCAGTTTTATGAGACATATATCCTGATCTTGCCTCAATTCCAGCTTGATTATCCCTTACCTGGAGGATGTTAGACCTCTTAATCCCAAGTTTTATAGTCTAGGTATTTTCTATTATTATATTAAAAGAATAAATTATTTTAATGTGAAAATAGACTTTGAATAGGATTGTTTCTTTGTAAATGACACCTATCATTTTCATGTTATTATACGATTGGTTCTCATCCTACTTCTTAGTATAGGTTTGAGCTATATAAACAAGCTCTCTTCTCTATGAGAGGTTAAGAGAGTCTTGTGAGTGTTGATGTATTGTTCTTTTCCTTATTAATAAAATTGTGTGTCTCAAGACACTTCTTCATCATTTTGTATCAGAGACATGATGACCTGATGTTGTATTGACAAAGGGTGCTAGTATTCACAACATCGATGTGGTAACAACAACGTTCTTTGGGAGGTAACTTTTGTCATCAAAATTGATAAGGAAAATCTAGTTATGATAAATTGCAGATTTATCCATTGTCAGGTTTTTGTTGTTGCATAGATCTACACGTTTTTGAATTCAAGAAATTTTTAAAATCTATGGTGAATACTGTTGTATTGGTCTAGATTTGTAAAAAAAAAATTGCTTTAGATCTATGAAAGCTTGGAAATTGTTTTTGAGTTATTATGTTTCAATCTTGTTCTATAAATATATGGATTTTGCTATCATTTTTGTTTTGATATTATGTGAGGGCCATGCTCAAAAAATACACCATAAGGGGACCACTAGATTTATACACTATCAGGTACAAAAATGCTTTGTGCTACAAGATGAGTCTTTACTTGAGATTGTACTCTTTGGTAAGACTAATGTAATTTCTTGGTTGTTGATGTCCATTCCCAAGAATTGATCCACCCATAGTGAATATTTAATATTGCATGATTTATTTTCTGATAATAGTGATTTTGAAGATGCTTGGTTGTTAGATATAGGGGCAACTCAACACATGACCATTAGGAAATATTTCTTTTGGTCTTTCAATGAATCTAAGCTCAATTCAGGATTTTATGCTGATGACACTATACATACAACACAGGGAAAAGGTTTTGTGGAAGTTTATATTCCTGATATTGGTGAAAAGCTAATATCAAATATCTGGTATGTTCCAACTTTCAAGAATAACTTACCATCCTTAGTAACAATATGACAAGCAGGTCATGCAATTTCAATGAGATATGGGTTAATTAAAATTCACTCAATCAAACAAAATTATAAAAGTATCATGCCAGTGTATGAATATGAAAATATTCTTAGAATGAAAGGAACTTTCATACCTCAAAAGCATGATTTTGCAGCTATAGTAGAGTCAAATAACTCTCCTATAATATTATGGTATGCTAGATATGGACACTTAAATTTTCACAATCTCTATCAACTTCAAAAGCAAGAAATAATGGAAGGGTTTCCCACTTTCAAAAAGATAAATGCAAAATTTAAAGCTTGCATCTATGGAAAACAAAGTAGAGAATCATTTCCTACTTCATCTTGGAGATAAAACAAATGTTTGCAACTTATTCATAGTGATATTTGTAGGACTTTGGAAACTTCTATAGGAAGGTGTAAATATTTCTTACTCTTTATTGATGATTTTACCCACATGACTTGCGAATACTTTCTGAAAGAAAAATATGAATATTTTGAAAATTTTAAAGAATTTCAAAACTTGGTTGAAAGAGAAACTAAAGAGAAGATTGGAACTCTAAGAACAGATAAGGGTGGAGAGTTTACTTCCAATGAATTTCAAAATTATTGTAAAGACAGAGGGATGAAGGGACATTTCACTAATGCATATACTCCATAGAAAAATGGAGTTATTGAAAGAATGAAATGTACTTTAATGGGAATGCAAAGATCCATCATGTAGTTTAAATAACTTTCTTCTTCATATTCGACTGGAGCAGTTGATACTACAATATATTTAAGGAACAAATCTCCAACAACTTCTTTTGATGGAGTTACACCATATGAATCTTGGTATGGATATAAGCCTAAAGTTAAACATCTTCGAGTTTTTGGTTCTCTTTGTTATTCCTTAGTTCCAACAAAGAAAAGAACTAAGACGGATTCTCGAAGTATCAAATGCATGTTCATTGGCTTTTCTGATCAAAAGAAAGGGTATCGTTTTCTTTCTGATGGAAAATTTATTGTGAGTAGGGATGTGATATTTGATGAAACAAAAAGTGCAAATTTAGATGAAATAAATCATCTCCTTAGTCTATTAGAAAAGAAAAACATTAAGACTAAGGGTAAGTTAAAAAACAAACCAGTTCAGTCTTTATGGTTTGAAAAGGACATTGTTTCAACTAAGATTCTTCCTTCATCAAATCAGGAAATTTCACAACCTTCAAATGGTAATGAGAAGAATTATTCTGATAGTGATACTTCATATCAAAAATATTCAAATTCAGAAAGAAACTCAGTTTATATTTATCGAAATCAACTTTTTGATAATGATGATGAGACTGAGACAAGTGTAGAATCAACTCTTCATCAAATACGAAAATGGGCCATACAACTTCTAAAATATATTTGTCCTGATAAAGTGAACAAAACAGGAACAAGAAGTTCTTCAACAAAAGAAACAAGTGTTGCATCTTTTTCTTCCACTAAACCTGATTCTTTTTCTGAAGCGATGAAAGAACGGGAATGGAAGAAAGATATGCTTAGTGAATATAACACTGTACTATAAAATGGAACTTGGAAATTAGTTGATTGTCCATATAATGTTAAAACCATAGGTTGCAAATGGTTTTATCAAATAAAGTACAAGTCAAATGGAAAAATTGATAAATACAAAGCAAGAGTTGTAGATAAGGGATTTTTTCAACAACAAGGCATCGATTATGATGAAACATTTGCTCCAATAGCTAAGTGGAATACAATAAGAACAATTATAAATTTGGCTACACAAAATAGTTGGAAATTAGATCAAATGGATGTTAAAAGTGCCTTCCCAAATGGTGATTTGAAAGCTGAAGTTTTTGTTGAGTATATAGTTGTCATTGAGGTCAAAAGTGTTCACAAATGACAAAAGAATAACTAGTGGATATGGTGCCATACTAAATCTTGCAGGTATCTAGAATAAAAAGGGAATAACCTTGTTATAGTTTGCATGTTAAAATATTAATGAAAAATGAATAACCCTATAGCAAGTTGAACGACTAAAGATCGATCATATAATGTTGTTACTGAAAGAATTGTCATAGAGGATTTCTACAAAGACATCATGCAGATCTGCAAAGTCATGGTGAGATATGGTTTCGATATGAAATCAACGGTCAAGAAGCATCTTGCATGAGATCCAATGGTTGAGGATCAGTTCTGCAAAAGATAGGAAGGAGGATGAAGTTTTGCAAAAGATCAAGATTGGACGGCTTGTATTAGTTCCACACTAGATTCGACTATTAAGGATTAAATCCGATTGCTAGGAGGAAAATCCAAAGTTCGACAAAAAGATCAAGATTGAATGGATGATATTAGTTTTGCTAAAATAGATCAATGGTTCAAAATAAAAATGCGGAAAGGCAATTGCGTTTAAATATTCTATGAACCCGAAATATGCATCCAGCAAACTGGTAATCGATGGTCAGGAAAAAAACCCACAAAAGATGAATGGTGTAGAATTCTTGTTGCAAAAAAGACGGTTACAGAAAGTTGAGATACGAGTTTGGGGAATGTTACATCCCGCATATCACAACCCGCATCCCACAAATCTGAATATCAATGCTCATGGAGAATTCTGATGAAGATCAACAATGGGGAATCATTGAAACATAAACTTGGTGTAGAAATACGACTTCAAGATGAAATATGTAGAGTAGATCAGCGGTCCAGAGAGATTCAGACATAATATCAATGGTCCATATTGTATCTAGAGAAGAAGATTACAAAAGCACCAAAAAACGATAAACAAGGTTTGCAAAAGGAATTCTGAGCTATGAGAAGAAGGAAATGGTGCATTTATTGAAACTTAACGATGAAATGATGTGACGGTTGAATAGGTAGATGATGAAGAGGTATGTATATAAGTAAATAGTCATGATACAAAATGAAACAATGTAGCTATGTATAGATGCATTGGTAAGTAATAGGTAAAAGGTATTTATTTAATGAATGTGTACAGAATAAAGTGTCTCTGTAAGTAAGTCTAATAGAGTCCAAGGTGAATAGTTTTTTAACTCTTCTAATAGACTAATAAGATCAGTCTAGGGTGGCAGGGTGGTGCTAGGGAAGGCCACAAGTCTTCAAGGGGTTGAAGCCTTCTTCTAGTTGTAGTTGGAGAACAGGGTGTCATAGAATCCTTATTTGTTGTAGCAGGATGAAAACAATAGGGATGTTGTTGCATCGTATTTGTAGTTGCAAGAAAAACCTAGGGTATGTTTTGCATCCTTTATGTTGCAGTAGATAAAAGTTTTGTAAATTCATCTTATTAATGATTTTTTGTTGGTGGTTTTATCTTTTGAGGTTTCCATGATAAAATATGAGTCTTGATTGTTGATTTTGTGTAATTTAAGTAAAAACTAACAATACCGGTTCACCCCCTTCTCAGTATTGTGGGATAAATCAACAACTGGTATCAGAGCGAGTTCCTTAATAAACAACTTAAACACTAGAAGGAATATCCCCTTCAATAATTACAATGGATCAACAAGAAGGATTGGACACTAACAAACCTCCACTATTTACCAGAGAAAATTATGTTTACTGGAGTGTAAGAATGAGGTGTCGTTTGATGTCCCTGGGATGGAAGGTTTGGGCAGCAACTGAAAAGGACCTTAAGATAGGAAACCAATACCCTACAGACACAGTTGAACTAGGTGAATATGAAGGTAATTACAAATCCCTAAATTCAATATTAAGTGGTTTAACAAACTCAGTATTTACCAAAGTTATGCAATGCACATTTGCCAAACAAGATTGGGGAAAGTTGAGAATTATCTATGAAGGAGAATATAAGGTTAAAGAATCCAAAATTCAAACATATAAAGGTCAATTTTAAAGTCTTAAAATGAAATAAAAAGAGAACATTCGTGAATACCTTCTTCATATAGGTGAAGTTGTTAATGTGATCAGAGGGCTTGGAGGAAAATTAAAACAAAAGGAAGTAGTAAGCAAGGTATTAAGAACATTACCAATGAGATATGACCCAAAGGTATCCACCTTAGAAGAATGAGATGATCTTAAAAAGGTAACAATGGATGAGTTACATGTAATTCTCACTGTGTATGAAATGAGAATAGGACAAAATGGATCTTCAAGAGAAGAAGCAGCTTTTAAAGCCTCCTTAAAAAATGAATCAGAAAACCCAAATGAGGAGGAAGCCTTTCTCATTAATAAAATTGAGAGAGGGACTGGAAAATACAAAGAGAAGTTACCTTTAAAGTGTTTTAATTGTGTATGGATTAGACATTTTGCCTCTAAATGCACCTACACTAAACAAGATGAGAATGAAGAAAAGGAAACTTTGAAATTCAAAAAGGGTAAAATAGGAAACAAAAAAATCCTATGGGAAAAAGAAAATTGTTCACACCATGGAAGACAGTGAAGATTCATATGGAAGTGAAGTTGAAGAAATTAAAGTTTTATTTATGTTCCTAGATACTCAATCCTCACATAGTGACTCAGATATGGAAGGACAAGTAGACCTAAGAGATGAGTTTCTTAGCGCCCTTGAAGAACTTGAGAAATGTAGGAAAAGGAATAGGTAGTTAAGTCTTGTCATTAATCAATTGGAAGCTCAAATCGTAGATGCCAAAAAGGACCTAAACCTACAACTCAAAAGAAGAATACAGGATTCTGAAAATATTGCAGAAGAAATGATGCAATGCAAGAAAAATCTTGATGAAGGATTGATCAAATCAAAGTTTGAGAATAGCTCAAGGATTCTAGATGACATTCCGAGTAGCCAAAGACCATCAGGTGATAAGTCTATTTTAGGGTTTGTTAAATAAAATAAACTAGATATTTTTCTCATCACAAGTCAAGAAGGAAGTAAGAAAAGCTATGTTGAAGTACTAAAGACTCCAACTAAAAAGGAAAAAAACAAGAAATCTGGCTTAATTTCTCAACATAAAAATAGAAATAATCAAGCACCCAAAAGACCTAATAGATATCTACATATCTTTTTAGGTCACTACTTTGCTTGTAATAATTTTGGCCACAAAGATTTAAATTGTAGAACTAAAAGAAAGGTTTTTGAAAGCAAGAATAGGTCATCAAGTAATGAGTCCAAGGGAAATAAGAATATTTTCACATTACTTCAAAAATATGATATAGAATGTTATAAATGTAATAACCATGGAAATATGGAAAGATATTGTAAACTGAGGACTCATACAAGGAATACTATTGCAATCAAACCTCAAAAGACCAAACAAAAGAACAACTGGAAAGAGAAGGAGGAAATGGAAAGTTCCATGATGGATTTATGTGCAACTGAAAGCCAAAACTTATGGCACTTGGATAGTGGTTGTTCAAAAAATATGGCCAGTGAATTAAGAAAACTCATAACACTAAACAATAATAAGGGAAAATTCAGTTTTGGAGACAGTCTGTCTTCAAAAATAATCGACAAAGGAACAACTGTTGTAAACAACAATATCAAAGAAAAATATGTTTTGCTAGTTGAAAACCTCAAGCCTTCTCTCCTCAGTGTAAGTCAAACATGTGACCATGGACACATTTTCATATTTGGCTCAGAAAAATGTGAAATCAAGAATAAGAAATTAGGAAAGGTCATTGGCATTGCTATAAGAAATAAAAACAATGTATACCTCTTGGAAAATGAAAACCAAAGCTACTTAAGTATGGTAGATGAAAGTTTGTTATGGAATAGAAGATTGGGACATTTAAGTTTTGACAATGTTTCCAAAACAAGAACAAAGGAAGCTATAAGAGATCTGCCAAAAATTGTAGTTGCTCTAAATTTTGTATGTGAACATTGTCAACATGGGAACCAAACTAGAGCCAATTTTAAAATAAAAGAACATATGACTTGACACCCTCTGGAAATAATACACGTAGAACATTTTGGACCAAAAAAAACCAAAATATTGCAAGGAGATCACTATTTTATGTTGCTCATTGATGATTACACAAGGATGACATGGGTGGCATTCCTCAAAGAAAAATCAGAAGCTTTTGAAAAATTTAAAATCTTCAAGGAAATGGCTGAAAATGAGTCAGGTATGAAAATAAAATGTCTTAGAACAGATAATGGGGGAGAATTTACCTCAAATGAATTTAATGAGTTCTGTGAAGGTCATGGAATTAAGAGACAATTTTGAGCTGCAAAAACTCCTCAACAGAATGGGGTTGTTGAAAGGAAAAACAAAACAGTCCAATAAGCTTCCAGAACTATGCTCAATGAAGCAAAACTGTCAGACTCATTTTGGAGAGAAGTTGTATACACAACTGTCTACATAATTAACAGAGGACAACTCAGAGTGAATAAGGATAATACCCGCTACAAATTGTGGCATGGAATACCATCCTCAGTCAAATATTTTAAATTGTTTGGAAGTAACTGTTACATCGAAAGAAATGAGGATGACCTTGGAAAGTTTGACTCTAGGACTGATGAAGGAATCTTTTTAAGATACTCATCCACCAAGAAGGCATATATGTGTTATAATAAAAGGTTACATAAATTTGTAGAAAGTGCTGATGTGAAAGTAGATGATATAAAACCAAGGGAAGAGAAAAATCTTGACAGCATTGAAAATACATATGATGATGAAATAAAATATTTGCAAAAGGACAAGAGAATTCATAACAAAGAGAAGGAAGACACACAGGAATATTATGAAGAATTGCCTAGACCTGACACTAAAGCTCCTTCTAGAAGGGTACAAAAGGATCACCCGGAGTCACAGATCATTCGTGATAAAAATGTTGGAGTTAAAACAAGAAGACAAATTCGATATGTGGAACCCCAGAACCCAAGAAATTTACAAAATCCAACAAAACCAATGAATGGGTGAAAGCCATGAATGAAGAACTAGATCAGATTGAGAAAAATGAGACCTGGGAACTTGTCCCAAGACCTGAAGATAAGAACATTGTAGGCACCAAATGGATTTTTAAAAATAAGTTCAATCAAGATGGACAAGTAATAAGGAACAAACCAAGATTGTTTTATAAGGAGTATGCCCAAGTGGAATTAGAGGAAATTTAAACTCAAGATGGGCCTTCTAAGCAAAATAATAAACTAACAGTCAAAATAATAAAATAATTTTTATTAATTTTGAAGGAAGAAAAGAAAAAAACTACTTTTTTTGTTCGTATTTTTGACATATATCCTTGTGTTTTTACTCAAATTTCGATTGGGAGAGCTCGTTGGATGCATAATTTGCTCGTTGGATGAGAAATTAAATTCCTCATCCAACGAGTACCCACTATGCATACTTTTGACGGACCTCGCTACCCGAAAAACAAGAAATACCTGAAAAAACGTGATGGTGATGTCATCATCACATTTTTCAGGTATTTCTTGTTTTTTGGGTAGTAGGGTCTGTCAAAACTATGTATACTAGGTACTCGTTGGATATGGAATTTAATTCCACATCCAACAAGCTCTCCCGATCGAATTTTGAGAAAAAAAAAGGGAGATATGTCGAAAATAGAAACAAAAAAAGTAGTTTGTTTTTATGATACTTATCCTCAAATTTATATTAAAAAAGTGTTTAAGAACTATATGGTATTTCAAATTTAAATCAATTTCATTGGCTAAAAAATGATGACATGGAATTTAAATTAGGTTTGAAAGGCCCATTTTGAGTTGAAATTTCCTCTAATGAAGGTATTGATTTTGAAGAAACTTATGCTCCTCTAGCTCGACTTGAAGCAATTGATATGTTTTTAGCACTGTCATGCCATAAAAACTTCAAAGTATATCAAATGGATGTCAAGTATGCATTCCTAAATGGAAAACTAGAATAAGAAGTATATATTGAACAACCTAAAGGGTTTCTCTTGTCAGAGAATAAAGACTATGTCTGTAAACTGAAGAAGGCTCTCTATGGCCTCAAATAAGCTCCAAGAGTGTGGTTTTCAAGACTAGACAAATACTTAAAACAACAAGGTTTTAAAAGAGGAGCCACATAAATTAATATTTACCTAAATATTGAAGATAAAAATATGATCATTTTTGTTGTCTATGTGGATGATATCATATTTGGAAGCAATCTTCAAATCCTAAGTGATATTTTTCCTTTGAAATGAAGAAAGAATTCTAAATTTCAATGTTGGGTGAATTGATATTCTTCTTAGGATTGCAAGTCTACAAAATAGAAGAAGGAATTTTCATATCTCAAACTAAGTACATCAAAGATATGTTGAAATTTTTTGAAATGGAAGATTCCAAACCTGTTGGTACTCCCATGGTCACTGGTTGCAAGTTAGGTAAGAATGATGAATCTCTAGAAGTAGATCATACCATATTTAGATCCATGATTAGCAGTCTTCTATATGTGAACGCCAGAAGACCAGATGTGATGCAAGTTGTTGGATAGGTAGCTAGATTCCAGTCATCTCTCAAATAAAAACATGTAACAGCACTAAAAAGGATTTTGAAATATCTAAAAGGTACTATGGAGTAAGGTTTATGGCATCCGAAAGGACAAGAATTTACCTTGAAGGCGTTTATTGATGCAGACTGGGAAGGAAGTGTTAACGATAAAAAGAGTACTAATGGAGCAACATTTTTTATGGGAAATTATTTAGTATCATGGTCAAGTAAAAAACAATCCTCCGTTTCACTCTCTACAATAGAAGTAGAATGTATCTCTGCCACCTCGTGTTGCACTCAGGTTATTTGGATGAGACAAACCATAAAATATCTACTAGTAAAATATGAACATCCAATAGTGATCAAATGTGATAACACTAGTGCTATAAATATGTCCAAAAATCCTGTCATGCATTCTAATTCAAAACATATACCAATCAAGTATCACTATCTAAGAGAACATGTATCTCAAAAAGATGTCAAATTAGAATACATTGACACAAAAGAACAGATTGTTGGAATTTTCACCAAACCACTACCTAAGGAATCCTTTGAGCATCTTAGACAGAAAATGGGAGTAATACCATTACAAAAATACTAAGAGGAGAAAGCTCAATCTCAGGGGGAGAAATGCTGACACAGGAAGCTTCTAGACAGAAAGGTTCCTTTGTCATTGTTGTCAAAGGGGGAGAATGTTTAGAGGTTGCCATCAATGCCAAAGGGGGAGATTGTTTATTATATAATTGTCATTGATGTCAAAGGTGTTCACAAATGACAAAGGAATAACCAGTGGATATGATTTCATACTAAAGGTTGCAAGTTTCTAGAATAACAAAGGAATAACCCTATTACAGGTTGTAGGTTGCAAGATGAATGACAAACGAATAACCCTATAGCAAGTTTAACGACTAAAGATCGATCATCCAATGTTGTTGCTGAAAGAACTGTCGCAGAGGATTTATGCAAATAAATCCTGCATATCCACAAATTCATGATGACATCCGAATTTGATCTGAAATCAACGGCCAAGAAGCATCCCGCATAAGATCCAACGGTTGGGGATCAATTCCACAAAAGATAGGCAGGAGGATAAAGTTCCACAAAAGATCAAGACTAGACAGATTATATTAGTCACACACTAGATCCAACAGTTAAGGATTAAATCTAACAATTAGGCATAAAATCCAAAGTTCCACAAAATGATCAAGATCGGACGACTGATATCAGTTCTGCTAAAAGAGATCGACAGTGCGAAAGAAAAATGGAGAAATGGAATTACATTTAAATATTCTATGAACCCGCATTCTGGTAATAGATGGTTAGGAAAACACCCACAAAATATCAATGGTGTGGAATTGTTGTTGCGGAAATAAGGTTTCATAAAGTCGAGATAGGAGTTTGGGAAATGTTACATCCCACATCCTGCAAATATGAAGATCAGCGCTCATGGATAATTCCAATGAAGATAAAAAACAGAAAATCATTGAAACATAAACTTAGTGTGGAAATATGATTTCAAGAGGAAATTTGTAGAGTAGAGCAACGATCCTGAGAGATTTGAACATAAGATCAACGATTTGGATTGTATATGAAGAAGAAGATTACGGAAGCACCAAAAAATGATAAATAGGGATGCAGAAATGAATTATGAGCTATGAGAAGAATGAAATGGTGCATTTGCTGAAACTTAGCGATGAAATGATGCAACGGTTTAAAGGGTAGATGATGAAGAGGTGTGTCTTTAACTAAATAGTCACGATCCAAAACAAAAGAATAGAGTCATGGAGAGATGCGTTGGTAGGTAATAGGTAAAATGTATTTATTAAATGAATGTGTAAAGAATAAAGTGTCTCTATTAGTAAGTATGATAGATTCCAAATTGAATAGTTTTTTAACTATTCTAAAATACTGAGAATATCGGTCTAGGGTGGTAGGGTGGTGCTCGTCTACGCCACATTTTTGCAGGGGGTCGAAGCCTCCTTCCAGTTGTAGCTAGAGAACAAGGTGTCGTAGCATTCTTATCTATTGTAGTAGATTGAAAACCATAGGGGTGTTTCTACATCCTAGTCTATAGTTGCAACAGATAAACAATTTTGTAAATTCATCTTATTATTGAGTTTGTGTTGGTGGTTTTCTCTTTTGAGGTTTCCACGATAAAATATGTGTCTTGATTGTTGATTTTGTGTAATTTAAAGTAATAACTTACAATACTGAATACTGATTCACCCCAACCTCTCAATATTGTGGGATAAATGAATAGTTTTCATAACTCAACCCCAAGGATTTGAGGTTGAAGGACAAGAACATAAATTCTGTAAATTCATAAAGCCTTTATATGGTTTGAAACAAGCTCCTCAAGCTTGGTATGCAAAAATCAATGAATACCTTTGAAAAGTTGGTTTTAAATGAAGTGAATCTGATGATACTTTGTATTTTTGGATGCAAGACAAACACTTTGTGATTATTGTACTCTATGTTGATAACATAATCATAAATGGAAATAATGAAGATCACATCAAACAGGTTAAAGGAGAACTTCAAGCAGGATTCAAGCTGATAGATTTAGGAACACTTCATTACTATCTCAGAGTGGAATTCAGTCAACATCCAAAAAACATATTCCTTAGTAAGACTAAGTATGCCACTAATTTATTGAAGAAATTTGGCATGGAAGAGTGTAAACCTTGTCTTACCCCTATGGAGAAGAATTTGAAACTATTAAAATTTGAAGGGGGGGATTTGGTAGATGGTACAAAGTATAGGAAATTGATTGGAAGACACATTTATTTGACAAATAATCTCCCATATTTATCATATTCAATTAGTATACTTTCAAGGTTTATGCAAGAACCAAGGGAAAGTCATTGGAATTCATCAAAAATGGTGTTAAGATATATTCAAGGAACAAAAGAATTTGGTATTCTTTACAAGAAATGTAAAGACTTTACACTTGTTGGATATTCATATGCATATTTTGCAAGAGACATTAATAATTGTACATCCACTTCTGGGTAATTATTGAATTTGGGTTCAACAACAATTTCATGGAGTTGTAAAAAGCAACCTACAATTTCCAATTCTTCAACAGAAGCTAAGTACATATCATCTTGGGAAGCAGCATGTGAGGTTTTTTGGCTATGTAGGATATTACAGGATCTTGGTGTAGCACAAAACTTAGAAACTGCTTTATTAATCGACAACCAGTCAACAATAATGATGGCCAAGAATTCAGTTTTTCATTCAAAGACAAAGCATGTCAACACCAAATATCACTTCATCAAATCTCTTGTCGTCAAAGACATCATCAAGCCTCAGTATTGTGCATCTGAAGATCAAACTTTAGATAATTTTACCAATCCACTTGGTAAAATAAAATTCACTAAGTTTAGAGATGAACTTGGTATTTGTAAATATAAGCTTTCGGATTAATGGGAGGAATGTTAGACCTCTTAATCCTAAGTTTTATAGTGTATTTATTTTCTAGTTTTATATTAAAAGAATAAATTAGTTTAATGTGCAAATAGAATTTGAATAGGATTGTTTCTTTGTAAATGACACGTGTCATTTTCGTGTGATTATATGATTGGTTTTCATCCTACTTCTTTGTATAGGTTTGAGCTATATAAACAAGCTCTCTTCTCTATGAGAGGTTAAGAGAGTCGTGCGAGTGTTGATGTATTGTTCTTTTCCTTATTAATAAAATTATGTGTCTGAGGACACTTCTTTATAAGAGAAGACATCCCTATCAGTGTACTTATCCTACATGTGCTCCTTGCATTGAGTATAGGCATGTTCCACTGCTTGGAACTAGTTTTCCTTCTCATGACACTCATTTCCTCCTAGTTTTGTACTCTAAGAAATTTTATTCTTTTTTAGTATTTCCAATATAAAAAGATCAAAAAATTTAAAAAAATCAAAAGCTGGATAGGAATTTATATTACTTTTGGTAGTTTTCATGTCATGTCACCTTTGAACAGAGAATTGTATATTCAGTACATTGGTTGGGTTATTAGTATGACTTTAGGAGTTGCACTTGTTACTCTGAGTTTTCTCCACCAACTGGTTATGCTTCCAATATCTATGGAGCCTCTGTTGATGCCTATTGTGTTACGGAGTTGTCCCAGTTTTCATATTGAGTCCATGATTCCTATTAGTTTCCATATTCCTTATGCTCTTGTTCTAAGGAAGTATTAGCCTAAGTCGATCATTCTCGATATGGTTAGTGCACATATTTTTCATCCAATTTCTTCCAAATTATCCAGCATTGCTGAGCACATCATGTTGGTTAATGGGGGATTCTGTAATTCCCTACTTCCAGCAGATTCCATTCCATTGAATTCAAATAATTTATTATGAAATAGGAGTCTATATTCCATTGACTACCTTGAGACTTGCAGCCATCAATGGAAGGTTCTCTCGCCATCAGTAGTTTTGGGAATATATTAATGTCCCCTAATTGATAGATTCTTTCAATTGTTCAACCTCAAAACATATATTCACACTTATTTGATTGCACTCTGTACCTTGATTCCCATTATCATTATTGGTGGGATATATCATGTATGTTAATGGTATACATCAATGACTGGTAATCAAATGATGGTCCATCATGACTCGATCATTCCTATCAAGGATACAAGTGTGATATGGTATGCACCTATTTAGGAGACAAGCGCAACTCATATAACTCTTGTCAAATGTTTTTGTGCGACTTGGGTAGCAAAAAAATCCTCGATAGGCGCGAGCTAGGACATAATGGATTTTTTTTGAACTGGGTCTGACAAGGAATTTTTTGATGTGCAGGATGCCTCCATTCGGATGGCAAGAGTGAGAAATTGGGGACCTCAAAGATGAGGTGGAGGAGGATGGGGCATTATAGGATACACTGGCCCAGTGTGCAATGCTAAAGTTCTTCCAGATCCCCCTGATGTGGTGAATGAAGATGGTACTAAACAAGATAGTGAGATTTTGGGATAGAGACTAAGATTGTTTCATCATACAAGTTGAGTTGTTGGAGATCACCCTCTGAGATGTGTACTTTATTACTAGCCTCCCACTGCTGGGGGTGATCAATAATATCTCTCTGAAACTCTCGAGGAGGGTGTTGGTGGATGACTTGTGTTCCAAGCATTTTTATGCCTTGGATTATGTGCATGCATCATACATATTGGTGTGTGACATTGAAAGTCTATAGAATCGGGTAGTGGTAGTGATGGTGCTACAAATACTAGGATTGAAAAGTCCTCACAACATCTTTGAAAACCAACCACTGATGGTCAAGAGTGTGCTGAGGGGTAAGCTACTATGGGTGGGACCAAATGTACTTGATAGTGGTTCGGTGTGGGCTAAGAAAAACTAGCTTGGAAAATGGGAATTTATGTTTCCCATGCTTTTTGTGCTAATTCTTCTTTCAACGACTACCGAAACTACGACCACATCTAGCGTTCCGTGAAGGGAGACCTCATGAGCCTCGTATGAGGAAACCATGCAAGATGATGATCAAGGAGAGAGGTATCTTGGTATGTTGTTTCTTCACCCGAGATATTTTTGCACAGTCATAGAAACTTCCTATCCTCATAGAGTACTATCCATACATGGGGATGGACTACCGAGGAGATCTAAATATGCCTCAACCTCCAGGATAGGTATTGGAACATGACGGTAGATATACATGACTCTTTTTTGTTTTTGTCATATATAGTTTACTAGCGTAGTGGTATCTAGATAATATGTGTGATATATACTGATGACATATCGTGTGAATGTGCATACATGGGATGACACCCTCCAGTGTGTTACCAGTTGCGCAGGAGTAGGAGGGAGGGGTTAGATCCACCAGCTCATGGGTAGAGGAGGCGACATAGTGCTACACTGGACTCACTATAGATGGGCGTGGAGCATGTATTGGAGGGAGTCATCGATGATGGGTGGAATTACCTAGACAATGATTTGATCACAATGTTCTATAGAGATATTCTGGAGTGGATTTGGCTGATGAGAAGGATTATGTTTGTTGTTGATTATGCTAGAGGAGTGGAAAATGGGTACGTGTTGATGGAGGAGATCTTAGGTGATGACGAGGACACTGAGGATGACACAGAGTCAAAGGGGGGTGACTCAGACTAGAATCTTTTGATGTTACCCCCAATGCATTTTATCATGGGGATTGTTATCGAGAATATTTAAATCATTGTGGACATTTATTTTTCCCCTAGCCTGCATGGTGCAAGTCCAGAATAAAATGATACAATAGTATATCATCTCCCTAGATGATAGATTTACTTGAATGTAAATCTTTTGTTACGTTGATTTTGGAAGGTTGTCCTTGTTTTATAGATCCTTATGAGGTCAACTATACCTGCAAAGAACACAAAAACAAGACAAGACATGAGAGCAGCAAGATAAATCAATTACCTATACTGATGATCAAGGAAACTAGCAATAAACAATCAATATTAGCATAAATAATTTATGGTAAAGAAAAACACTTTTGTATTAAATATGATAAAAGAAAGCTACAACCAAAGCCTTGATGTCAAATCGTTTATTTTACAATATCTTTGATAGACACTACAAACTATGCAACCCCTTACTCACAACCACTCCACTCTTTTCCTCCTATACCATATTTCAATCCAACAACATAAGGATTCTCTCTTGGTATCTCCCCCAACTTTAACATGGTCCCCTTAGCTCGCTTTCATAGGCCAAAGGATTCCCAAATGGGTTGAGATCCATCTCTCCCAGGTAGCTAGGATCGTCCTCCATGAGATATTTCACTTGGAAGCTTCTCAAATAATATCCCATTTCACCTTTTTGGACTATTAACACTCCTTATGAGAGGGCTATGTGCATCGACTCACCTTGTAGTCATGTGATAGGTGCCACCGATAGCTCATGCTAGTGGAATACAACCATCAATCCCATCTAATGCCCCATGCTAGGAAGCAAGGTGTGTCATACTACCTAGGTGTGAGCAGTAAGGCCCCGTAATAGTTTTTTGGATAGAGACTTCTAGGGATTGGAGAATTAGGACCATTATTGGGTGTAACATGGATATTTGTATGATATCTGTGATCAGATTAGAAATCCTGTGGAGGTTCTCTTTTTGTACTGAATATGATATTTATGATATGAATGAACATGGATGCATATTTTTCTATTCTTATGTATTTGATGGGTCTCTTGATATGATGATGACTATGCCTATATGATGTATATGGCATATGTATGTGTGACGATATGATTATGCATGATGTTGTTTATTTCCTATATGCGGTGCCACTCTAGAACGTCATTAGCCATTTGGTACGCTACACTATTGAGACTTCTGGGAACATGCATGAATGAAATGAATTCAAAATGTCTAAACAAGTGTCTAATGGATATGAACTTTCTAAAGAGGAAGGGATCGAATACCCAATAGCAATTATTAAACTAAGAGAAAAGAAGTTGGGAGCCTAGGAAGACATCAAGGAGACAAATACCCAAATGAATGAAAATGGTAATGAGACCATTAACAATGTCATACTCATCCTAGTTTTTCATAGAAATAACAACACACATTTCGTCAATATGGATCAACCTATGTGATAGGGAATAAATGACCCATGCAACCAACGTGAGATTAGAATACCATCTACTTGCACCATTAGAGAAACCAACATAGGAGGGAAAGGTAGGATCCATTTGGAACAACAAAGGAAACAAACTGTAAGGCTAGTGATAAAAGTGAGGAAAAACAAGAAAGAAAAAATATGATACAAGAGTATGCAGGGTGGCCGACTTAGGCATAAAATATCTTGAGGTAGAGCCCATTTTGGGAATTATTCAAGAGGAGACTTTCAGAGTCAATGAGGAGATATAACCCTTTCAAACACATCGATGATGAAATAAGGGCCATACCACATGGATTTGAACTTCCATTTTCCAATATTATAATGGGCTTGGTCATAAATGAGGATGAGGTCCCCCTTGCTAAAGGTGCATGGGAGGATGTGGAAGTCATAATGGGACTTCGACTGGGTCATAGCCGCTTCGATCATTTGGAGGATAGTGATATCATTAGTGATGCATTTTCAGATACTAACACATAGAGGAGAAACTGCTTGGTGAAGTTAGGAGGAGACAATAATGGAGCAAAAGTAAGAGATTGTTTTAATGAATCAAAAGAATCTTGCACATGCTCATCTCACACAAAAAGAATGTTGCTATAGAGAAAGCATGAGAATCCATGGAATTTCGTTGCATAGTATGAAATAAATTGGTGAAGGAAATTGGCCTTGCCTTGAATGCTCTACAACTGGTGCATCGTATGTGGGGGGGAAGATTCAAGATGGCTTGAACCTTCAGAGGATTGATGGTAATCCCTTCGTGAGACATGATGGATCCTAATAAGTGACCTATTGGGACATAGGACACACACTTGAGGGGGTTCACGAAGACATTATATTTGTGATATCACAGGAATACTTGTCATAAGTCATCCAAATGTTGGAAATGTTTATGATATTGAGCCATGAGGTCATCTAAATAGACAAGGATAATGCAAATGAGGTCATGGAAGAAAACGTTCATGGCTTGCTGAAAAGTGGCTCCAACATTTTTAAGGCCAAGCGACATGAAAAAATACACAAACGTTCCCTAGGGGGTAGTAAAAGAGATTTGGTACTAATATTCTTTATTGATTTGGATTCGGTTATAACCAATAAAACCATCCATGAAGGAAATGACTTCATGATTGACACAAGGGTCAATGATTTGGTCAATAAATGGAGTGGGGAAGCTATCTTTTGGACAAGACAAATTCAAGTCATGAAAGTGAGTACAGATGTGAATGGTGCCCTATTTTTTATTGATGGAAACATGATTGGAAACCCAAGTGGTATACGCAATGGGGTATTTTAAACCTATTTTGGGCAGTTTTTTTATCTCGACTTGGACGACAGGGGCCTTTGATGGGTAAATGGTCCATTTCTTTTGGAGAATGGGGGGGCCATTGGTCCATGTGTCAATACAATGGTCAATGATTGATGGATCAAGCCCATGAATCTTAGTATAGGACCATCAAAAAATATCATGAAATTCTTGAAGAAGTGTTTTGTATGAAATGAATTCCTTAGGGGAGCATGAGGCACCAATAATTATATCCATGACTACGTGTTGAGGCCTGGAAATTCGCAGGAAACAATAGAAAGGGGGTCTCCCCATTCAACCTTCCCAACTATCCCATGACTATTTGGTGTAGTGAATCTGTCCGGTTTGCGGTCTGGCTACCGTAGGTCAGGTAACAAAAATAAAGGTTTTACTAGTTACGGCCCAGTTCAACGTGTATATTTTTGTATTTTTGACCTTTAAGTATGATACGCAAGTGCCTATCTAAGATGCATATTGATTGTAGATGCAAGGAGTGGTCACAATGTGATGTGCAGGTTCTTACCTCTCGTCTTAGACTCTCTCACATCTAAATCACACACAACTAGAAAATACATACGAACTAAGTTGTCTCTAGAAAGAAAAATACTAATTCATGAGTAATGTAATACTGTTCACATGTTAAGGTAAATCACAAATAGTTGTTCTTAGAACCAAACACATAAACATGAACAAAGATATACACGACAAGATAGCTCATCAACAGTTAAAACCTCCATTACTCATAATGGAAATTATCACAGAATATACCAAAGAACATTCAGACAAGAACATAGGTTTAGAAAGTTAGAACGCTCTCACAGTTAATGAAACACAGTTGAAAACAAAATACTTCCCCTTCAAAACTGTTCATTTTATCATATTTGAACATTCCACATAGCACCTTCTCCAACAGGGAAAATTTGCAATTTATTATTGTAAAACGAAGTAGTTCCTCTTACAAACAATAGCTCACAAGTTTTTCCAGGGAAAAAGCCCCCAGTTCCCTCTAACTCTTCTATCTTTATACAAAAAACCACACAACCTTTGGGTTGCCTCACCCCTTGACTTTCCGGTTTCCCCGGCCGTTTTAATCTCACCTTTTTTTCAGTTTGTGAGTGCTTATGATTTAAGAAATATGTTACATTTCAGATTTTAGTCTTACGACTACTTCATATAGTAGGGCCATCTCAGTAACTGCTGAACCTTCTCCAAAACCGAGCCTCTGTTGCTATTGATTCTGCTTTGTCTTTTATTTGTCCCTTTTTAGATCTATTGATTTCAGAGCAAACTTTGCTTATCACTTTTAGCCAACTTTCCTTAGCTTTGTCCTTTAGCTGTCTTCTCACAGCAGCAATCTGAAGAATATTCCGAGTTCACATGTAGTTAAACAAAATTTGATCATTAATTAGGACTACATCTTTTCAATAAACTTAAACCATACTAACAACAAAAAACTGATCATGAAAATGAGGCTCTGTACTGCACTCTTATTGTGAAATCCCTAACAGGAATAAAAAACCAACCACCACCCACACAAGGTTCAAAAATTCACAAGACGGTGGGAAAAACCTTATCGGCAACTTGAAACACTAAGACATCAGCTAGATAGTCTTACTTACAACCAAAACGGCGAGTTTCAGATGGACAACGAGTTCCGTAGCACCATTAAGTCTATCGAAGTCGGGAGAACTAAATGCCAAAGCATCAGGTGGTAAAGTTCCCTGTCGGCGAATGGAACGACATCAACGTCGGGAGGTCAGTCCATTACACAGCCGCAATGGCAGAAGATGAAAATACTACGGGCCCCGTGGCCAAAAGACGAAACAACGAAACCCAGACAAAGCATCGGCGAGCGGAGCAGTTATATGGTGGACACTTAGTTCTCTTGGGAGCCGCAATGGTGGAAAGCAAACATACTATAGCCTTCTATCAAAACCATAAATTTTTTGATAAGGTGCAGAAACATCATGAAAACGTTAAGTGTTTGAAAAACCTAAGGTTGTGTAGCAACCCAAAAAGCTTGTCTCACTTCCAAAATGGTGGCTTCACAAAGATCAAACAACCCCGACTCAACTTTGACCAACATCCGATAATGCAAACAAGTCAAACAATACAACATGACATCAGAGAAGTCAAGACCATCTGGTAGAATACTTATGATTTAGCTTCCACAACGGAGGCTCCATAAGGAAATATGGCTCTGATACACTGTTTAAATGGCCTCTGAACAATCAAACTAAAAAGTTTTTTTCTTCTGGGAAGCGATGAAGTTTGTTTCACCTCTGAAACAGTGGCAAAAATGAAAAATAGACTTCCAAGAACAAAGAAAGAAACTGCAGATCAAAGGGAAAAAACCAAACTCTAAATTCCACAACCCAAAGCAGTTTCATACATAAGCAATTTTCCAAAAAGCAT
Organism: Pseudotsuga menziesii; assembly: GCA_001517045.1. Classification (NCBI taxonomy): domain Eukaryota; kingdom Viridiplantae; phylum Streptophyta; class Pinopsida; order Pinales; family Pinaceae; genus Pseudotsuga; species Pseudotsuga menziesii. The sequence goes on from LPNX010258664.1 coordinate 447,794, forward strand.
GAAGAGAGTTAACCTCAAAATAGTCCAAACTTGTAGCAAAGGGAAAACAAAGACAGAGCTCATGGATCCAAATGATTCTAGGCAAGATAAAAATTAACAGGAGCGTCCAAAATTTCAAAAATTTGGGAAAACAATTGCAGCTACAACAATTGGTGACTACTTGGTGAACCTAGATCTCTGGACAATTTACTTCTTAAGTAACAGACTGTTTAACAACAAAAGAACATATTGAATTCTTTCAGATTTCTGGATTTATCAAATGGCAAAAATATGTACTTTTAATCATTGATGATAGTCCAATTTAGGAGAATGGAAACCAAGATTTCCAAGTCAAGATAACTCGTTTGAGGCCAGGAAGATGAGTTTCATTTGTTACCTGTATCTTCAGGTAGCTACCAACTTGGACACTACAGGATTGTAACATATGGTAAATAGAAATATTCGTTTGTTCCTCACTCCCATACCATTTTGCACTTTTTGTGCTTTTTTGGACTTTTGTCCTTTGCATATGAGTCCTCCTGCGTGCCTTTCTTTCTGAATTTTCTTAATTTTCGGTAGTGTTCAAAAATATGCTTTAGATGAAATGCGTGTTCCTCTCTTTTCTTTCAGAATATCGTGATGTCATCGAGGTATACTACAGCACTACGGCTAATCAGACCACGAAAAGCTATGTCCATGGCCCTCTAGAAGGTAGCTCCAGCATTTATGAGTCCAAAGGGAATCCTTCTGTAAGCAAACGTTCCCCACCTGGTCCTGAATGTCATTTTTATTCTGTCTTCTTCGGCTATTAATACTTGATTGTAGCCTAAGAATCCATCTAATAAAGAGAATAATTCAGAACCTGAAACCATTTGCAATATTTACTCCATGGGTGGAACATGATAATTGTCTTTATTTGAAGCGCAATTTAAGTTTCTAAAATCCACACATAGCTTGATTTCTCCAGATTTCTTCTTCACCAGTACCATATTGGAAACCCATTCTGAGTGTCTAACCTTAAAAAATAATTCTAGCATCCAATAGTTTCTTAACTTCACTCTGGATTAAAGGTTCTAATTTTGGATGCATTTTCTTTAAAGGCTGCTGATAAGGTTTGATTCCAAATTTGATGGGGATAACATGCTGGATAATATTGGTTTCATATGTCTTCAGATCTTCATACGTCTAGGAAAAAACATCTTTGTATTGCTTGAAAAGAACGATGAACATATCTCTTTCAGCTAGGGAGCAGCATTTTCCCAGATTTGCATATTTGGGCTCCAGCTCAGTCCCTAAATTAATCAAATCGAACTATAGAGATGAGCTATGAGTCTTCACATTCGCTGGTCTTCTGAATTTCTCATTTTAATCAAACATATGTTCTAAATTCCTAACTCCCTTAGGAATAAAATTATTGAATTTTAGCTCGGCCTAATGTTCTTCATCATCAATAATCGCCCCTTTGAAGGCCTCATCATTTGTCAAGAATTCTATAATCTGCTGATCATCATCGAACACTCGTATATTGGTAATCATATCTGGAACCAAGGGCCTGAAAAGTAATTCAAAAGAGCACCAATTATTAGAGGGCACAAGCCTCACAGCTGATGTGGCCAACAAGTCAGTCACTACATTCTTAAGTCTTGGAATCGATACAATGTTAAATGCATTGAAATATTTAAGTAAATCCCGTACTTCATTTTGATAAGCTTTTAAATGAAGATAAATGCAATGTATTTGATTCCGGATTTGTTTTACAATTATTTCAGAATCTCCAAACATTTTCAGATTATTTTCCTTTAATTCAGTTGCTTTCCTTAATCCTTGAACCAATGCTTCATATTCAGCTGTGTTATTGGTACAATCAAACTCCAACCTACATGAAAGAAAATGTTTGTTTTTCATAGGGTCAATTAGGACACAGCTAGCTCTCGACCCCTCTAAAGTTTTAGAACCATCAAAGAAAAGCATCCAAAAATCGCTAACCGCTACTGTGCAAGAATTAACATCTACGTCTACAGCTAAGTCTAATATTTTACAATCAATTTCATCATCTTGTGAAAACCAAAGGAGATCAGGATGAGCGTCTGATGTATCGCTGGCTTCTTTCGCTTGATAGTTTCCTGCTTCTAGCTCAATAAAGTAGTTTCCCAAAACAGAATCCACTAGTTCATTTTTTTCTTCGAACTGAGTAACATTGTGTTTCATGTGGGGCTCCCTCAACACTTTAATTTGATTTGGGATTCCTTTATATGGCAGCCATAGATGCGACTAGTCCGAGGCAAAATATTCGTTCATATTTGCCGACCAATCTCCACTCGAAACAAGTCACTAATCTTCTGGTATGTCAGCCACCACAATATCGATGACTTGACACACCTTATCATTTGAAGATAAGCGAACGAGAACATCCTCCATTTCTCCAATTACCTTCACATTCATTCTATCCCACTGAACAACCCTCCAGGTAGATGGTTTAGGTTTTCCATTTATCTTTTTGCAGACCGACAGTGGCATGACATTGATTGATGCCCCCGAGTCTACTAGGAAGTTATGCACGTTATGGTTGAAAATTTCAAAAGTAAGGAGAAAAGGTGGATTCTTGATTTTAGGCTTACCTCCCATACTTGCTTCACCAATTTCTTCTTCTTGGGGCTGATTGTCAGTGGGAAGCCTCTCCTCTGCTGCTTGAAGTGCTTTCAATAGATTTTCTTTTTGCTGTGGCACATTGCACATTTCAAATAATGAGATGTTTGCCCTCACCTTCTTGATATCCTCCACAATGTCATAATCCATCTTATGTTTTGTGAGATTTGATCTAACATTATTTATTTTTTCTTCATTGGGCTTAGTAGGCATGTTGGTTTGTCTAGGATTCTGACTGGTGATGGTAAACTCCAGAATTTTATTTGTTGAGGAGCTATTTTGAAATTTATTAACATTCTTTTGCATTCTTTTGATCTTCGAGAGCATAAGACTGTTTTCCTTAATCAACCCCTTATTGTAAAGGAAAGATACTGGGATCAACATACTAGCCATCAACATACTAGGATTAAAAGAGAGATGCACAATGTTCAACAAGAATATATAAGCAAGTCTTAGAGATAAGAAAGGTCCACACCTGATTAACTGAAGGCTGGTCCAAGATTTCTCTATCCCTTCTCTTGCTCCTCTTGATCCTCTCGTTTCAAGAGACCTTCAAAACAAATTATACCTTCCTCAAACCATTATGACCACATATAAATAAATGATAATCAAATAAACATGAAACAATGATCTGATTAACATCATAATATGATCATAAACAGAGATTCAATAACACATTGAACAATTATTTGGGAAGAAGAAGGACATCACATCTTTATTAATATTGAAAAAAAGTACAAGTATACCTTCTCTTCAAGTTCATCACCTCATAAAACCTTGATCTGGTTCTGCTTCTTCTCTTCTCCAAGGAACTCAGCCTCCAAACTCTGCAACACAAGGAGAATGCTTCTAGGGAAAAGGTGTGGGCAAAGAGAGCTCCAAATACTCTGGCATAACAATGCAAAGATTCAAGTCTCCTCTCATGGACCTCCCTACCTCTATGTATATGGTTAAGGAAGATTTAAGGGTGAAGACAAAGTAGTTACAACCGAAGGAGTCAGTTGCATAACTACCCAAACTACCCGAATTTCAAAAGACATGTTTTTTGACATTTTTAAGAGGCATACACGAGTTGCAGAAAAAATAGTCATGTACACGAGGAATAAACATGGGTTTCCAATACATAAATTCATGTATATATAGCAACTCATGTACATACGCGGGTAGTATATATATAGCAAGTCGCGTATGTATGTGGGTTTCCTCAAGGGAAAGTCGTGTACAGACAAAAAAACTCATTTTTAGGGTATTTTTGGGAATTTTCAGACTTTGGTGTCTTCTAAAAAGTTCTAGCTAACAGAAATACCTTTCTAACGGTGTAGATATGAGGTCAAACGAAGTTACATAATTTAACATATGGGTCTTCCAAGTTAGGTGTTTTTTCAGTGACTTTCATGAAGTGTCATCATGGAAATGTCGACATGCGACGAAAACATAGGAAAGTGGTCACAAGTAGAGATGTGTCTTTTTGAGCTATAACAGATGTCCCCTAATGTGTGAGGTTAGAGGGGAATATGATATCCAAAATACATTATAAAGGAAACAGCTGAGTATGGAGAGAGCAGATAATCCAAGATCAAAAGGATCGAACAAAGGTACTTGAAAGAGAGATAAATGTTAGAAAAACTGATCTATGGGACATACATGTCCATATACAAAACATCACCATAAATATATAGGTAGATCCAATATATGTATAACTGATGAAACTATCATGGTCGCTCAATATGCAAAAAGGCACCATATCAAATCTAAAGGACTCATGGCCACAAATGAACAAGGTGGATCCATACTCAACAATCAATCATAGCCACAAAAATACAAGGTGGATCTGTGTCTCAGTAAAATGTCATATAAAATGTAACAAGGTCTTGCGCAACTCGGGCACTAGCAAGAAATGATGATTCTACTGTCGGCCCAAGGTCTTCAATCCAAACAGCCCAAAAAAAGGTACGAATCCTAACCATGCGAATAAAAGAGTTGAATTCGAACATGGAGGAAACCGTTTGATTACTGATCAATGATGAAAATCATTAACAAAAATGAGGGAAACCACCATTAATGAAAATGGTCCCCAAGGTACCTAGTACATTCTAACAAGTGTGAATATAAGGACTTGAAGTTGAACACTTGAATAATCCATCAAGTAGGAGACATTAAGGTATTCCCACTACCCAATAATGAGGGAAATTGCCACTGATGACTACAATCCCCAAGGTACTATCATAAAACTCTAAATCTCATTCCCATAGCAAGATGTGTTGCAGTCGATAGGAAGAGATCCATTGGAAGGAAGAAATTAAGGCATCCTTCATCATCCAACACAAGGTAAGTCAAAGACTAATTGGATCTGGAATTGGTACTGAATTTCATGAAAAGGACCGCTGAAGACATGATGTAATGAACTGATACCAGGGAATGGCTGACAAAAGGTCAAGGAAACTGTAGAATGGCCGACAAAGGTTTAATCCTTGAATAGTGAGCATGACACAAAAGTGACTTAGGTAGCTTTTGACACAAAAGGACCAACGAAACAAATATGCAATGTAGGAGACATTAACATATTCCCCATATAATTGGAAAAGAGACCAACTGGAGGATTAAGAAACTCTCAAATCAGGATAAGGTCAAAATACTAGGACCCAACTATTGATAGACTCAAAACCGGTGCTTTGTTCAAGGAAACAAGACTTGTTGCCATGATGTAAAAAACATGTGAATGAAATTCCCTTCCCCTCTTTCTTGTAAAGGTTTAACGAGTCCAAGAAAGAAAACTCGAGGCCATCTTCATTTTTGGCAAGCCCAAAGAAAAGAAAGAAGAATGCTTGATAAAGCACTGATTCGTGGATTTTACGAGCCCGAACTAGTACATGCTCGATGGTGTTTTCATAGTTTAGAGAGTCTGAAAACTACAAAGAAGACTCCAGGAGGGTGCTTTTTCATACAATTTAGTCTCCTGAAGCCGGAAAAGTATAAAAGAACTCTTATAGGTTCCAAAGAAGTAAGGCACACCTTTTTCGTATTTAGTCAGGAAGGTCCAAAAATTTTAAATTACCACCTACCCAATGCTCCTTCAAAAGCAGCATATAGCCTGAGTTTTACGAGTGTGAAGGAAGGCAAGATCACTCAGAAATATCCATTTGATTACGAGAAGTGGGGCTTATGATAATAAACTCAATGCTTTGTTCTTTAAGGTTTAACGAGCATGACAAAGACATAAATTACACTCGAAATATTTTTCATTTTTTGGTCCAGAGCACAAAAAATAGAAAACTAAGCTCATACCGGGGGTTCCTTTTCCGTAAGTTTAGTCCCTCAGGTCCAGAAAAGTGATAAACCTATGCCTGAGAATACTCTTCTCAATTCCGAAGAAAAGAGAGTCTTCCTTTCTCGTATTATTTCACATGGTCCGAAAAAGAGATAACCTACCACCAATGTGGATGCCCATTCACATATTCTTAACGAGCCTGAATGGACAAGTTTACTAGGCAGTCAACTCTATTTTGAGGAGTTAGACTTGGGCCTAAAGAAACTCAAAATATTTCCCTTGAAGTTTTAACGAGTCTGAAAAGTCAACTCATGACCTTCTTACTGTTTTTAACGAGCTCGAAGGAGAGTAGAAAGAATGCTCTAAATGCGAGGAGATGAGTGTCATAGGCAGGAGAAACTAGTTCCAAGCGCAAGGAACATACCTATGCATAATGCAAGGAAAATGAGCAAGATAAGGACACTCGAGGAACGTCTCCTCAGGGTAAAAGGTGTCAAGTTTCAAAGGTAAAATGATACAAGGCTTAGCGATGATGAGAACAGAGATGAGGGATTAGACAATGAGCTAAAAGTGTGGAAGCCGACATCAGGCTCAGAAGCGCAAGCAGGATACATGCAAATGTAGTTATAGCTTGAACAACAAGAGAAGGCCAGTAAATAGTTGTGAATCCAACTAGAAATCCTGTCTCCAAGAAACAAAAACATCAGAATCATATTCAGAAGAAAAGATCTGATGCAGGTCACTTTGGTAGAAACACGTGTGAATTTGCTATTTTCTAGAAAAGGTAAAGTCAAGGCAGAGTCAACTGAAGAAGATTCTATAGAACCAAGGCTCGAGGGTTTATAATCAATAAGATCAACCTCAGAAGGAGAGAAAAAATCAACAAGGGGGATAGAGTCTGTAGGAACAAACTCAATATCACAAGAGTTGAAAAATTCATAAGAAAAGTCAAACTCATTAGGATCACTGACTTGCTGTTCAAAGGAAGAGTCAAAAGAATCAACAAGACCAACATAATAAGAAAGGTCAGGCTCACTAGGGAAATAAGGGTTATACTTAGTCACAACTAAACCAACATCCAAAAGAAGATCAGACTGTATCAAATACTCTAGGAAGACTTCATCTGAAGGAAGGAGATCATCCGAGATAGGACACATGTATAAACTTTCAAATGGATTGACAGAGTGGAGAGAAGGCTCTACAGTCTGTATAGGATGACTCACCCAGTCAACTGCTGGGACCAAGTCCTGAGAAGGTAAGCATGAAAACAGAGGCTGCTTCTCAGTAGCAATTGAACACAAAGTACATGAGGCCACATAGTGCACCTGTGGCGGGTTAGTGTCTATAGAAACACTGGGAACCAATAAAGGAAAGACCTGGTCTCTAGTTGGGTTAGGAGATGGATCAAGAAAATCCAACTGATCGATAGTGACAATTTCTTCACCATGATTAAAGTACATCACATGAAAGAATGTTGACACCATAGCTTGCATGGAATAGACATAATCATGTCCAAGGAGCATATTAAAGTCCAAGGGGTCTTTTATCACCATAAATTCAACTAAGATGGTATTCCCACCAAAAGTAACAAGTGTTTGAGCAAGAATTCCCAAGGCTATACAAGTTCTTCTGTCAAACACCAGTAACTGACTAGCAGTCAACACAAGGCTGGGAGATCCCACGCCTCACCAAGCACGAGCAGACAAAATACTAACTGAGGCTCCTTCATCAATAATACAATGAGCAATCGTGTAAGGTTCAACTTTTACCTTTATCTAGAAAAGTGCATCAGAAGGAAGGCGCGGCTCAACTAGGCTATCCCAATCAAAGGAAGCAATCCAAGAGCTTGGTGGGGGTTGATCCGAAGTGATTTTGGTGCCCCCTTGTTCAGTAAGTTCTGAACTGGCAGTGAAGAAAATGTGACTAGCAGACACTTCACTCTCTAAAGGAAGAGTGGGATTGATCGACAATGGATTCAATTCAACTGCTTCATGAAAGTCACTCTCTGAAGGAAGAGTGGGATTGACCAAAGATGAGATTGGTTCAATCACATCAGGATCACTCTTTGAAAGAAGAGTGGGATCGACCAAATATGAGATTAGTTCGACCACTTGATCAACCAAAGTTTGAGTACGTTGTTGAGAAACTAAAGCTTGTTCAAGAGAAGGAAATTCTTGAGTCTCGAACCACACTCTTTGCACCTCTGCGATAGCAGGGCACTAGTGAGTAAGATGATCTCCCTCGCATAGCTTATAAGGGAACTTAATTTTGCACTTCAAATGGATATTTTTCTCAATGGTGTCAACATGACTAGTAGTAGCTGACTATTTACTCTCAACGTGACATGCAGAGATTGAGATTTTTCCCCCATCTTGAAATATAGAGGTTGGGTGACTGGGTCCAACCTGAGTAAGAGAGGTTGGTTGTTGAAAATCTTCAAAATGTTCAAAAATGGGATGATCATGAAACCAGACTCTTCGTATCTCCGCAATAGAAGTGTATTTATAAGTAAGGTGGTCTCCCTCACGAAGCTTACAAGGAAACTTGGGCTTGTGTTTTGAATGGGTAGTCTTTTCAACAGTGTCAACATGACTCGCAGTGGTTGACAGATTGTCTTTAGCATGAACCACAGAGGCTGAGAGACTGCCCCCAGCATGACTTGCAGAGACTGAGAGACTTCCCACAACATGAACTACAAAGGCTGGGTGAATGGATCCAACATGACTTGTAGAGGTTGGATGGGGAGGTTCAACTTGAACAACAAAGGTTGGATGAGTGCCCTCACCATGAACTGTAGAGGCTGAGTGACTGTATCTGACGTGACCTGGAAAGGTTGGAACGATCCCACCAACATGATCAACAGAGGCTGGATGGTGAATATCAACTTGACTTGCAGAGGTTAAGTGCTTAGATCCAACATGGCTTGCAGAGGTTGGATAGGTGCCCCTAGCATGAACTACAGAGGTTGGGTGGTGAGTTTCAACTTGACTTGCAGAGGTTGAACGAGTACCCCCTTTCTTATGTGCCTTTTTCCTATTCCTCCTTCTTTTACTCCTTTTAGACTGTCGGTTACTAGTATCAGTACTTTCACCGCATGAGGTAGAAGGAGGAGGAGAATCAACTACAGGTGAAGGGGAAGCAGTTTTTTGATGCCCTTGATATAAGGATCTTGATTGAGAAGCATTAGGAGCATTCAGGATAGTTGGAGTGGAAAACAACCACACCGGTAGCCCTAGGGTGAATCTAGGTAGATTCAGGGTGGCCATCAAGTGAACACCAACATTCCCCACAAGAGGAAAAGTACAAGGAGTTCCCAACATGGGGATATCTTGGTTGGTGTTCAAAGGGGTGCTACCCATAGTTTCAAACTAGGAGACAATGTATGAGGTTGATCGGCAACCAAAATTACAAAGCACACACCTAAAGGAACACTAAGTACAGACAAACCACACAGCACTCACTAAAAATTCCTAAAGCCAAACAGACCGTGCTTAACTCCCGTTTGAGAGGAGATTCCTAGATACAATCAACACAGAAAAGCGTTTACCTAGTGATTGGCCAACTACATCTGAGATTTAAATACTTGTGGAGAGTTAAAACTCCATAATCCACAAGTCTAGCCTAAGCTAGTTGGTGTATGACCCTATAAATTAAAACTTACTAATAATCTTTAAATTATATCGTTTATTTTAAGGGCTATTTTTAGTCAGAGGGTAAATGGAGTGAAACTTATGTGGTGTTTTGACTCAAAGTTGAAACAAATTGACTAAGCAAAGAGATATGAAATGCAAAAAGAAAAAACTATTCTCTTTATTTTTCAAATAGAAACTTGAAAGCCACAAAAGAACAAATTCTTTTTATTTTTTCAAAAACAATGATATGCCATGCAATCTAGACTAAAAAACTAATCTACATGCATATAAAGCAAACATGTGTTTTTTTCTTTTTCTTTTATAAATTCAAAAGAAAAAACAGCCTAAATGCAAGCAAGTACTGTAAGCAAAGTAAATAGACAACTACTCTACACCCCACAAACAAACCCTAGGTTTCCCTAAAGTTGGATATCAACCTCTCTTGAAAGGAAGGCTTACGAAGGTAAACAAGCCAACAAATTTGGAATGAAGAGACTAAGCAAAAAGACTGACATAAAGAAAGGTTAAGAAGTCCCAAGTATCAATCTAAACCTACAAACAAAGGTTGCCCATTACCTTGTCCAACAAGGTAAAGCCAAAGAAGGAGGTGGGGGGGGAAGGCAGCAAAAGCAAGTATATGTTCTTTTTATTTTTCTTTTATAAATGCAAAAGAAAAACTACCTACAAATCAAAGTATGAAGATAAGAAGAACAAATCAAAATGAACTTTTCTATACAACCACCAAACAAACACTAGAATGAACTAAAGTCAGTATAAACCCTACTTGGAAGGAAGGCTTGCATAAGAGACAAGTCAACTACTTTGGCATGGTGAAGTTAACCAACAGAAGAAGAAGGAAACCAACACAAACAAGCTTCTGAACTCAGACAAAGATCACTGACATAGGCTGACCAGAAACATAAGCCAAAAAATCATGCCAAGCAAAGGAAGTGGGGGAAAAGAGTAAAGAGAAAACCCTAATGCTATAAAAGGCTTACCACATAGATAAAGAACAATAAAAAGGGGATGACACTAACTCCCTGGAGTCATGCACCTACAGATGACACTAAAAGACCTACCAAAAATCCCACAATAGTAGAAAGAACCACAAAAATGAGGAAAAACATTGTTTTAGGGGCACACGTGGGTTGTAATACTGACATGTCACGTGTCATACACGGGTTGACAATAGAGCTAGTCACGTGTAAAAGCACATGTGGGTTTTACATATAACAAGTCACGTATCATATGTGGGTTGACAGTATAGAAAGTCGTGTGTACCAAACCAGACACGCGACTGTTCAGTCTACAAGTCGTGTATGGGTGGAAAAACTCCCAAAAAAGGTCAAAAAATACCTTAGGAAGGCAGAGGAAGTGTGCTATCAGACTTATAAAGTGTTCCTAAGTGGCAAGAAGGACCTGAAACAATGCAAAAGACTGAAAGAAATAAAGAGAAACCCCAAACAGATAAGGCTCTCCCGAGCGGAGTCGCTAGTTCTGTTGTAAAGGAAAGTATCATATGGCTAGGGTTTAAGAGACCATCAACATACTGGGATTAAAATAGAGATGCACAATGTTTAGCAAGCATATATAAGCAATTTTTAGAGATAAGAAAGGTCCACACCTGATTAACTGAAGGCTGGTCCAAGATTTCTCTAGCCCTTCTCTTGCTCCTCTTATTCCTCTCGCTCCAAGAGACCTGTAAAACAAATTATACCTTCCTCAAACCATTATGACCACATATAAAGAAATGATAATCAAATAAACATGAAACAATGATGTGATTAACATCATAATATGATCATAAACAAAGATTCACTAACAAATTGAACAATTATTTGGGAAGAAGAAGGACATCACATCTTTATTAATCTTGAAAACAAGTACAAGTATACCTTCTCTTCAAGTTTGGCACCTCATGAAACCTTGATCTGGTTCTGCTGCTTCTCTTCTCCAAGGAACTCAGCCTCCAAGCTCTGCAACACAAGGAGAATGCTTCTAGGGAAAAGTTGTGGGGAAAGAGAGCTCCAAATCCTCCAGCATAACAATGCAAAGATTCAAGTCTCCTCTCATGGACCTCCCTACCTCTATTTATATGGTTAAGGAAGAGTTAGGGGTGAAGAAAAAGTAGTTACAACTGAAGGAGTCAGTTGCATAACTACCCAAACTACCCGAATTTCAAAAGACGTGTTTTTTGACATTTTTAAGAGGCATACGTGGGTTGCAGAAACAATAGTTGCATACATGAGGAATACACGTGGGTTTCCAATACAAAAATTCACATATATATAGCAACTCACATACGTACGCGGGTAATATATATAGCAAGTCGCGTATGTACGCGGGTTTCCTTAAGGGAAAGTCACGTATAGAAAAAAAAACTCATTTTTAGGGTATGTTTGTGCATTTTTAGATTTTAGTGTCTTCTGGAAAGTTTTATCTAGAAGAAATACGTTTCCAACGATGCAAAGTTTAGGTCAAACAGAGTTACAAAACTCAAGATATGGGTCCTCCAAATTAGGTGTTTTTTCAGTGAATTTCATGAAGTGTCGTCATGGAAGTGTCAACATGCGACGAAAACATAGGAAAGTGGTCACAGGTAGAGATGTGTCATTTTGAGATATAACACCCCTAGCTTCTTGTGGTTACATTTGTTTCCAGAATGCTCTCGTGTCCCAGATCCTTTCCTTCCTTGGCATCAAACAACGATACACAGTCCCATAAAACCATAGCTTCGTCCTCCTACTTTTTTGTTGATTTTTTGTTATCTTTCCCTTCTTCATCATTGTCTTCAGTTAATGTGGAATCCAAAAGATGATTCATGACCAACATCATTGAATTTATCCATTGACGACAATTATTTTCAGAATGGGGTTGTTGGTGGAAAGTGCAAAAATTCTCCATTCCTACCTCTGTTAAGTTCATAGATGTAGGGCTATGAGGAGGGGGTTGGGATTGATTGTTATCTTCCATTTTCTTGTAATAGGGCTTGTATAAATTTTGGGCTTCCTTTTCCTTTTCCAAGTCTATGATTCTGTTAGAAAGCTTCTGCATCATTTTTTCCATTCCTTTGAAATCTGGCGATTGCTCCTCTTTAGGCTTAGTAAACAACAAAGCTTTCCTCCCGACATTTTTTTCTCCTGACCGTTCAAGATAATCTTCAATACTTTCCATTTCAACCTCTACTCTCTCCGCTTCCTCATAAGTCTCTGCTAGCATAGGTTTGGCCTTCATTTTGGAAAACATGGCCAACTCGGGTCCTAGAGCTGAGGTATAATATTCAATCAGGACTTTATCCGACGGTTTGTTAGCTTCAGAAAAATTCTTAAGATAGGCTATGAATCTTTGGGTTAAACTATGCACCTTCTCTTTCCTTTCTTTCTTTAAGGTGCATAGTCCTTTCATAAGACCCACATGAGTTTTTTGGGTTGCATATATAATTCTAAAAATCCTTTCAAAGGTATCCCAATCAGGGATAGAATTGGCAGGAAAACCAAAATACCATGACGTTGCTTCTCCTTTAAGGGTGTGTGGAAAAAGTATACAAACCACATCCTCATATTCCCCAGCCCTTAATCCTTCTATTTCCAAATAGAAACTTTGCAAGTGGTCATCTATTAACATCTTCTCGTTTGGATCAAACTTGGGTAGCATCTTTTCAAAAGATTGAGGTAAATCATGCAAAGGAGGTGTTAGGTTTAAAGGTGATCTGGCTTTCTAGGCAGGTGGTGGATTTGGTGGGTTGGGTGGCTGATTTGCATTTACACCTGCCATGAGTCTGGGTGGAGAGTGAGGTGGTGAATGAATAAGAGTATGAATAGGAGAACCATAATGAGTATCTGGACCTATTTGATTCAAAGGCTTTACAACTTCCTGTATGGTTGTTTCTACAAGTTCTTCCAAATCTCCAACCAACACTGAGTCTTCCAATATAGGACGATCTTTCCTTTTATATTCTCTTCTAGGAAATTCAGGGATAATTGGTAATCCTGGAATCTTCTTCACGTATTCCCTAGTGTGTCTTCTCAGATCATTAACAACTTCGTTGTCCACAGAGTACAAATGCTCTCTACCTTTCTCTTCAGGAATTGGATTGGGAAACAAAATGCCTTCTGAACTATCACCGGTGGAATAATCTCAATAAAATGGGTTTCCTCGGCTATCCATGCACTGGCGGCCCTCCTTCTAGCACCAGAAACTATTGAGGCCTGGAAATTCATAGGCAACAACATCAAGGGATTCTCCCCAGTCAACATTCCCAACTAGCTTGTGACTGTTTGTTGTAGGGAATCCGTCTGGTTTGTGGTCCGGCTACCATAGGTTAGGTAACAAAAATAAAGGTTTTATTGGTTGTGGCCCGGTCCACCATGTATATTTTTGTATTTTTGAATTTAAGAATGATATGCAAGTTCCTATCTAGGATGCAGATTGATTAAGGATGCAAGGAGTGGTCACAATGTGATGCGTAGGTTCTTATCTCTCATCTTAGACTCTCTCACATCTAAATCATTCAAAACTAGAAAATACATACTAACTAAGCTGTCTCTAGAGAGAAAAATACTAATTCATGAGTAATGTAATACTATTCACATGTTAAGGTAAATCACAGATAGTTGTTCTTAGAACCAAACATATAAACATGAATAAAGATATACATGACAAGATAGCTCATCAACAATTAAACCTCCATTACTCATAGTGGAAATTATCACAGAATATACGAGAGAACATTCAGACAAGAACATAGGTTCAAAAAGTTAGAACGCTCTCACATTTAATGAAACACAGTCGAAAACGAAATACTTCCCCTTCAACATTGTTCATTTTATCACATTTGAACGTTCCACATAGCACCTTCTCCAACAGGAAAAATTTGCAATTTCTTATTGTAAAACGAAGTAGTTCCTCTTACAAACAATAGCTCACAAGTTTTTCCAGGGAAAAATCCCCCAATTCCCTCTAACTCTCCTATATTTATACAAAAAACCACACAACCTTTGGGTTTCCTCACCCCTTGACTTTCCATCTTCCCTGATCATTTTAATCTCACATTTTTGTCAGTTTGTGAGTGCTCATGATTTAGGCAGTACATTACATTTCGCATTTTATTCTTACGAGTACTTCATATAGCGGGGCCAGCTCAGTAACTGCTGAACCTTCTACAAAACCGAGCCTTTGTTGCTATTGATTCCGCTTTGTCTTTTATTTGTCCCTATTTAGATCCATTGATTTTAGAAAAAACTTTGCTTATCACTTTTAGCCAACTTTCCTCAGCTTTGTCCTTTAGCTACGTCTTCTCGCAGCAGCAATCTGAAGAATCTTCTGACTTCACCTATAGTTAAACAAAATTTCATCATTAATTAGGACTACATATTTTCAATAAACTTAAACCACACTAACAACAAAACACTAATCATCAAAATGAGGCTGTGTACTGCACTCTTATTGCGAATGCCCTAACAGGCATCAAAAGCCAATCACCGCCCGCACAGGGTTTAAAAATTCACAAGACAACAGGAAAAACCTTATCGGCATCTTGAAACACTGAGACATCAGCTGGATAGTCTTACTTATAGCCACAACAGTGGGTTTCAGATAGACAATGAGTTCCATAGGACCGTTAAGTCTACCGGAGTCGGGAGAACTAAATGCCAAAGCATTGGGCGGTAAATTTCCTTATCGGCGAACGGAACAACATCAACGTCAGGGAGGTAGTGCATTACGCATCCGCAATAGTGGAAGATGAAAATACTACGGGCCCCATGGTCAAAAGATGAAATGACGAAACCCAGACAAAGCATCGGTGAGCAGAGCAGTTATATGGCGGACACTTAGTTCGCTCGGGAGCCACAATGGTGGAAAGCAAACAGACTACAGCCTTCAATCAAAACCATAAACTTTTTGATAAGGAACAGAAACATCATGAAAACGTTAAGTGTTCAGAAAACCTAAGGTCGTGCAGCGACCCAAAAATCTTGTCTCACTTCCAAAATAGTGGTTTCACAAAGATCAATCATCCCCGACTCAACTTCGACCAATCTCCATGTTAGAATAATCAACCCATAGCTATCCACCTTAGACATTAATTAATCCAATTTTTGTCTTATTTTCCTAGTTTCCATATTCCACCTTATGCAAGTTGTTCTCCACACATCCATAGTGGCCAAAATTGCTAAATTTGAGTCATGGAATGCTTAGGAAACCTATTGGAATCAAATTTGCTTTATTCCTGGCCTCCCTAGCGCATGTCTGCTTTTTCTTCTTCATTGCCTTCTTTTTCTGAGTTTTAAGGAAATTGGGAAAGTTTGACTAGGTGAAGTTAACTTATTTTTTGTCCTCATCATCCTCCACTCTTGTCATTCCACCACCTATTAGCTTTCCTAATTTCTTTTTCCAATTTGTGAGCTCCTAGACATATTTGGAATGTGCTTTATGCACCTATGGGGGATTTGCTTAGATTTAGTAAGCCTGCTTTTGACTAAATTCGAATGGCATCCTTATGCATTTGAATCTCTCATGTAATTATTTATTTTGGAAGCCTATGACTTCACAGGGTTGTCTATTGTACACTTATTCAATATAGATTAGTGTTCTTCTCCTTATTCAGTCTCTTTTTGTGAGTAATTTGCATGTGTAATTGGCAATTGTTGTGAGTGTAATTGTTCTAACACCTGGGTTCAATTTCCACATGGTATCAGAGCCTTTGTAGATCGATTTTTCTCCTTCCAATTTTTATTGTAGGTTCAACATCATTGACTGGGAGCATTCTGCTGATTGACGGGACAATTTTTGAGCTATGGATCAATCTCAAAAGATCATCTTGACTCCATTTAACTTCTTTGAATGGAAAGCAAAGATGGAGATACTGTTGAGAGAAAAAGGCCTCTACAGAGTGACTATGGAAATAGAATCAAATCCCAATGCAGCTACAGATAAGATTAAATGGCACAACATGAGGGATGAGGCCTATGGTCTCCTGTGTCTGAGCATATCCAGAGACCTTCTTTTCCATCTTAATGGATTGACATCATCGAATGAAGTATGGGAGAAGCTTGTTGATATTTTTGGTAAGACAGATGAGATGAGGGGACATCAAATTGAAAATGAATTGATCTCCCTGAGTCCCAATAGCTTTGAATCCCTGCAACTCTATTTTTTCAAGTTCAAAGCACTTGTTTTGCAGCTAAAACAATGTGGGATTGAAAAGAAGGATGAACCACTAGTTTTGGCCATACTCTCGAAGCTTGGCCCTAACTATTCAGTGTTTGTATCAACCTTCTATGCCACAAAGTTGACAGCTTGAGCCTGGAAAATGCCTAGCCTTGCAGATTTCATGGAATCTCTCACACAAGAACAAGATAAATTGGTGATGATGGGCACCATCAAACCATCCAAAGACCAAGCTTTGGTTGCTGCAGATTTGAGGGTGGATTCAAAGAGTAAGAAGAAAGATAAAAAGCCACCTGAGCAAAAGAGAGACAAGAAAAAGTCTCCAGAGGAGCCTCAAGGTTCCAAGAAGAACCCCCAGAAGAAGAAGAACAAAGGAGAAATGAGCAAGTGCGCATACTGTAGTAAGGGAAATCATTCTAAAAGCTCCTGCATGAAAAAGCAAATAGACATGCTGACTCAAATCTTGGAGAATAATGGCATCTCGCTTCTAGAAAGCTCAGAGAAGAGGGAAGGAGGATCAAGTTCAGAAGACAGAGAGAGAGTTCATGCATTGGTTGCTGGCACATCAAGCTCACCTAGTTTCATCATTGATTCTGGAGCTTCAAGACATATGGTTTTGACCAAGGAGGCATTCAACTCACTTGGCATGTTGAAAGGTCCACCAATAGTACTGGGAGATGACTCTCTCACTGAAGGTTTGGGCAAAGGGAGGATTGATCTTGACCATGGTAATTTCAGCAATGTGTTGTATGTTCCAGGTCTTGCGTGTAACCTCTTATTAGTGTATCAGATGACCCACACAGGGTCTCCAAAGAAGGTCATATTCTCCCCTGATGAATTTGAGATCACAGAGATCTCAAGTGGTAAATTCATTGCAAAAGGAGTTGCAAATCACTCTTCGAAGGTATACATGTTCTCACACTTCCTACCCTACTCAAACCCCTCTGCTATTTTGATTCATGCTAATGAGGCAACCAAGCTTTGTCATGAAATATTTGGCCACCTTAATTACAAGTATCTTTCTGATCTTAGTGAAAAAGAAATGGTCATAGGGTTACCAAAGATTAAATTTTCCAAAGGAGTCTGTCAAGGTTGCATCCTAGGAAAACACCCAGAGCATAAATTTGAGAAAGCTAGTCATCAGAGAACCTCTGCACCTCTTGATTTGATCCACAGTGATGTTGCTGGCCCATTTCCTCATATTTCAATGAGTCAGGCCAAATATGCATTGACATTCATAGATGACTTTCCCAGGTATTGCTGGGTTTGCTTCCTGAAACAAAAGTCTGAAGTTTTTGGCCTCTTCAAAGTCTTTAAGGCTTTGGTTGAAAACCAGTCTAGGAGGAAAATCAAGGTCCTCAGATCTGAAAATGGTAGTGAGTATGTCAAGTCTGAGTTTATTCAATATTGTGCAGATGCAGGTATTTAGATGCAGCATTCTATCCTTTACACACCACAGTAGAATGGTGTTGCTGAGAGGAAGAACAGATCACTGAAAGAGATGGCAACTTGCATGATGGAGGATAACACTTTTCCACCAAAGTTTTGGGCCAAAGCTATAAAATGTGCAGCCTATATCCAGAATAGGGTGCCTCATAAACAACTTGATGGTATGATTCCTTTCGAAGCATGGAGTGGGAACAAGCCATATGTGACCCATTTCAAGATTTCTAGCTCAAGGGCTTGGGCTAGAATTCCAACAGAAAAGAGGAAGGATTTGTAGCCCTAAATCCAAGAGTGTTTATTTGTTGGGTACTCTAAAGATTAAAAAGGGTACAAGCTGATCAATTTGAGCACAAACAAATCCTTCATTGAAAGGTGTGTTCAGTTTCAAGAAGAGCCCCTAGCAGTAGTGGAAGTTGGAGAATCCTCTTCACCACCAGAACCTCTGAATGTAAGTGAAGAGATAGTTGAACATGATGATTCTGACATGTCTAATAATTATGATTTGATTGCATATCCTAACAGTCCTGCAAGTCCAAAATGGGCAGCCAAGACCATTCATGTAGCTGGAGAACTAGCTGGAAATCCTAATGATCCTAGGAGGACTAGATCTCAGTTTGAGAGTGCTCTGTGCATGAAAGATCCTATGTTTGTAGAGAAATGCTATCTGATGATTGAATCAGATCCATAGACATATGAATATGCAGAAAAATATCCAAGATGGAAAACAGCCATGGAAGAAGAGTTCAGCTCACTCCAGAAGAGAAACACTTGGGAGCTAGTTGATCTTCACCCAGGGAGGAAGCTAGTTCAGTGTAAGTGGGTGTAAAAAACCAAATTTGCTGCTGATGGTTCACCTCTGAAGTACAAGGATATATTGGTAGCCAAGGTATACTCATAGGTACATGGCATAGACTACAATGAGACCTTTGCACCAGTGGCAAAGATGGACTCCATCAGGCTAGCCTTAGCCATTGCAGCTTCAAAGCAGTGGGAGGTACACCACATGGATGTGAAGTGTGCTTTCCTAAATGGAGATATCACTGAATATATATACATGCAACAGCCTCAAGGATTTTCTAGTAACCCATATCTTGTGTGTAGGCTAAAGAAGTCATTGTATGGGCTTAAGCAAGCCCCCGGGGCTTGGTATGCCAAGATTGGTAAGTGTTTGCTATCACTGAATTTTGTTTGATGCAAATCATTTCCAAATGTCTATTTTAAGATGATTCATGGTTCATTAATGATCATTGTTTTGTATGTTGATGACCTTTTCATTACAGGAAGCTCAAAGGATGAAATTTCCTCCTTGAAGGATGCAATGAACCATGCCTTCTCAATGACAGATTTGGGCTTATTGAGCCAATTCTTGGGGCTTGAGATTGCTCAAACCAAAGAAGGAATCAAAGTACATTAGTCCAAGTATGCCTTGGATTTGCTGAACAAATTCAATATGAAGGATTGCAAGCCAAGCAAGACTCCTTTCCTTTCAGGAGTTAAGCTTGAAGAAGTTGATTCTTCACCTATGGTAAACAATACACTGTATAGGCAATTGATTGGATGTTTGTTGTATCTTACACATACTAGACCTTATATTTTTTATGCAGTAAGTGTGGCTTCAAGATACATGGATCAGCCTCATGAGATACATTGGAGAGCATACAAAAGGAACCTTAACTTTGTTCAGGGAACAAGGACTCATGGGATCTTCTACAAAGCTAAATATGATCTTGATTTGATTGGGTTTACTGACAATGATTGGGCAAGTGACAACACAGATCGAAAGTCAACATCAGGATATGTGTTCATGCTTGCAGAAGGGCCAATCATCTTGTCAAGCAAGAAACAGAGTGCCATCGCACTCTCATCTACAGAAGCAGAGTACAGAGGAGTTGTAAATGCAGCAACTCAATGTCTATGGTTGCAGGGGTTACTTGGAGAGTGTGGCTTTGAATCAGAATACTCAACAACTATCTATTGTGATAATCAAAGTACCATTTGAATATGTAATGATCCAGTTCAGAAGTAGAAAACCAAACACATTGAGATCCATATGCACTACATCAGACAGCTTGTGCATGATGGCACCATTCACCTACTCTTATGTTCATACTTAGAATAAGTAGCAGATATCTTCACCAAAGTTTTTTGTGAGAAGACATTCAACAATCTCAAAGCACTGCCAGGGATTGCTGATCATGCTATGAAGTGTTGCATCCTTTCACACACCTAGTTCACGTGGCAGAAATCTTCAAGCCACTCGGTGTGTCCTTGGGGGCAAGTCTTGAGTCAAGGTTGTCACCTTGTTCTTGACTCCTCTGTTTAGGCTCAACTCCTAACGAAGCCAAGGGGGGTAGACCCTATTAAGTTACTAAGGATAATAACTTAGTTTGGTGATGTTAAATTGAATGAGTTACTTAGGAGTTTGAGATTTAACTATAGACAATCAAAGATGGAAAGATACAAAAATGAACACACGAAAGCACAATGCTAAGACACAATATATATATATATATATAAAGCAAGAAAATAACCAATGCCTTAGAATGGGGTCAAAAAATAAGATCAATGTACTTTCATGTGCTTGGAGTGAATGTTTTGCGATTGCCTCTTGTTACGTTTTAAGTTAAATTTGAGGTGTGAGTTGATTACAATTAGGCGAAGGGGGGACTCTAGATATACCCTAGAGTACTTGGAGTATGTCCAAAACTAAACCTTCACGGATACCCGCAAGGAATATGTGGGATGAATGGAGTCTCTGGGGCTATTGTTCATAATGCACCCGTTAGGGTGTGATAGAGATCGATGCCCCGAGGTCACTTTTCAAAATTTCCCGCTTCCTTTGGGTATTTTTCCACCGTGATGGTTTGATCTAGGTGTTGGAATTTCACTGGTTGGTTTGTTAAATTGGGAGAGTGAGTCCTAATTATACTAGTCACTCAAGTGCTTTTGATACAGCTTGACTGATCGGATGAACCGCAGCCAAATGTAGAGCATACACACCGGAGTCTTGTCAATTTTAGTGAATTTTACAATGGGTGTTCTTTTTTAAAAGAAAACCCTCGAGGAACCTCTTTCGATCCAAGTGGATCTCAATCGGGGAATCAAGGAGGGGTTAATTTTATAATAGCTGAAAAAAAAATGACAGAAAATAAAATAGATACACAATTCTAGTTTCCTAATTAGTCCTACTACGAATCTCTTTCCCCTTTCGAGTCAATCGGGAAGTCGTGGGGCAAGTATTATGATTACTTTGAAATATAAAATATGGAATATTAAATTGATAATGAAATAAATTATACTACCCTGCAAACCCTGCAAATTAGATCAATTCTAGTTTGAAAATAAATGAGCAAAAAGCAACAAAAAGGACACCGACGCAAATCCCCCCAGGGGGGATGCAAAATGGGCTCGAAAGAGCTTATTCAAAAAATATTTTTATTAACAGTGGTTACAATATCAGAGAACTGATATAATTCCTCTTGATCCTTATACGGAGTGAAATCAAGAGCTTACAAAGTGAAAAAATTAAAGGTTTTGGTCAAATGGGAGACCCCTGGGGGGATTTGAACGCTCCCAAAGCCACTTCCAAACAGCAGCTTCCTTTCTTTTCTGTCAAACCTGCTAAAAACCAGAAAGCATATTAGACTGAAATATTCCCAAAAGCACTCTGAAAGCACCTTTGGGTCAGCTCACTTTTAACCAAAAAGGTAAGCTAAAAGCTAGTTAAAAGGGGAAAACAGGAACCAAGGAAAGCAAGCTTTCCTTGGGATATTGGCTTGCCTTTTGGGAAGCCAATATGATGTGCACTTTAATTGCAGAATATTAAATTTTAATGTACAGAAAAGGAAACTACCTTAAGAGAAAGCTACGAATTTTCATTAAAATGCTTGCGAAAATATGGTAATTTTAGCTAGATCTCTTGAAATGTAACCTTATATGAAAAAAAAAACTAAGATCTAGAATTAGGAAGGGATATTACTAAATATATCTATGTGTAATTTTCTTAATGAGACAGATGTGAGTAATAAGAAACCTCAATAGTCACCAGTTTGAAGGAAATTTAAGATTTTTAAAGGAGAAAAAGGGGAAGAGAGGTGCTTGTTGTTGAAGTAGATCTACAGAGGAAACCTGGTAGTGAAGCATTGAGGGGCATGATATTAGAAATCTCTATTGGAAATCAATGGAATCAAACATGAACCATAGATATTCCAGTCATGGCAAACTTGTAAGCTACACAACAAATCCTGCAAACAGAACCATTAAATATGAAGATACATATGAGAAGTAGATGATATATTATGCAAATAATCTTATTTAGCATCTAGGTATTAGCTCATTCACACATATGCATAAAAATAGAAGTAAGTAAGATTACTTACAATGATATATCCCTATGATTTCAATAACCATTCAGGTAGACAAAAGTTAAGTGCAAGAAATTGAAAAAATAACAGTTTCACCTCGAATGCAGCATGACAATGATAATCCACACATGAAAGGTACTCCGCAATTGAGCCTCCAAAGATTCTATTTATTTCAAAAAATGATGATCAATACATAGTTACAATGGAAAGCCCTTCAATCCAGCTCTAACTAGCTTGGAAGAGGGAGCCTCAGCCAGGATATATACAAAATACAGGCCATCTAGCCCAGGGGGGGCACAATTCCTCATGGAATTAGATGAAATCAAATGATGGAGAGTCCATCAATACAAAACTGAAGCTGAACTGAGCCTACTTGTCAACCGGGGGCTTGATTGAGCTGACACATCAACCCATACACCGACACATCAATCCACAGAGCATCCAGGAGAGTCCACACATGTGGAGGAGAGAGAGAGGGTGCAATTTCCCATGAAGACAGCTGAAGATCAACTCTGGATCTGATTTGATCATCTCGTTCAGTCAAGGATTTGTCAGATCCAGTCAATCTGCTTCATATCTAAGTGATTTCAATCAAATTGGCTGAGAATCCATTGATTTATGATTTTGGATTTGCTCCATTATTCATCAATTTACTAATTAAAATAATCAATAATTGATTTTTGGAGCTTTCTGACCTGAGTGATGGAAAATCACTCAAAACTTTGAAATAGTGGGTCCATGGGTTTACATGGTGCTCTTAGCTTGAGAATGAGCACCTACATGACTGAAACTAATTATTTGGCCCACTTTTATTACAAAATCAATTTTTCCAATTAAACTATTAAAAAAAGAGCCTAAGTTTTGGAAAAATTAATTTTTTAATAAAAAACACTGAAAAACCTAAAAATTTGAAAATTTGAAAAACACCTAGGGGGACTTAGACATGTTCATATGACTCAATCATGATGTCTAGCATTCTCATACATTGACACATAGACTCTAATAACCTCAATAGGCCTAAATGCCAAGCCGACCACCCCAACTTTGGAGGTATGGAGTGAAAAACTCAGAAATTATCAGTCATTTATTCAACAACCAATAATAACCAAGGGAAAAAACACCTTGGGCTGATCGGATTGACAAATAAATTCTAAGAGACCGATTCTTTTATAGATACTATCATGCTAGAACATTTATTACAACTCCCCCATGGGGTATGAACATGTGATATAGTACAACAAGCACTTCCCAAAAGTACTTCCACAGGTCTTCTGAAGTCCAAACAAGTTAACCCTATCCAGTTCACCAGGATCACTTGATACAAAACCACTAAGTATAACTTAGGTGGTAACATGAAGCATGAGTGATGACAAGATTTCAAAATTTTGTTTTACTATCCATGTTTAAGGGAGGATTTTTCCCGCTGGGTTTTTGCCTCTTTCCTTGGTTAAATGGACATGCAGTATGTAAAGGGTGACTAAGCCTTGTTGCTAGGCCCTATAATTTTCTGATATTTTATTCCCAAGTCAGGCTTAAGGGGGGTTTTTAGAATAATCAACCCATAGTTAGCCACCATAGACATTAATTAATCCAATTTTTGTCTTATTTGCCTAGTTTCCATATTCCACCTTATGCAAGTTGTCCTCCACACATCCATAGTGGTCAAACTTGATAAATTTGAGTCATGGAGTGCTTGGGAAACCTCTTGGAATCAAATCTTCTTTATTCTTGGCCTCCCTAGTGCATGTCTGCTTTTTCTGCTTTATTGTCTGCTTTCTCTGAGTTTTAAGGCAATTGGGAAAGTTTGACTAGGTGAAGTTAACTTGTTTTTTGTACTTATCATCCTCCACTCTTTTCTCCTATGAAAATCATGTATGAGTTGTAATTCCACCACCTATTAGCTTGCCTAATCACTTTTGCCAATTCCTGAGCTCCTAGACAGATTTGGAATGTGCTTTATGCACCTATGGGGGATTTGCTTAGATTTAGTAAGCCTGCTTTTGACTAAATTCAAATGGAATCCTTATGCATTTGAATATCTCATGTAATTATTTATTGTGGTAGCATATGAATTCACTGGGTTGGATATTGTACACTTATTCAATACAGATTAGTGTTCTGCTCCATATTCAGTCTTCTTTTGTGAGTAATTTGCATGTGTAATTGGCAATTGTTGTGAGTGTAATTGTTCTAACACCTGGGTTCAATTTCCACACTCTGATAATGCAAACAAGTCAAAAAATACAACACAACATCAGAGAAGTCAAGACCATCTTGCAGAATACTTATCGTTTAGCTTCTGCAACGGAAGCTCCATAAGGAAATATGGATCCGATACATTGTTTAAATGGCCTCCGAAAAATCAAACTAAAAAGTTGCTTTCGGTTGGGAAGTGATGAAGTTTGTTTCACCTCTGAAACAGTGGTGAAAATGAGAAATAGACTTCCGAGAACAAAGAAAAAAACCGCAGATCAAAGGGCAAAAACCAAACTCTAAATTCCACAGCCCAAAGCAATTTCATATATAAGCAATTTTCCGAAAAGCATGAAGAGGGTTAACCTCAAAATAGTCCAAACTTGTAGCAAAGGGAAAACAAAGATAGAGCTCATGGATCCAAATGATTCTAGGCAAGATAAAAATTAACAGGAGGGTCCAAAATTTCAAAAAATTGGGAAAACAGTTGCAGCTACAACACTACGCTAAGTGTTGTTGAGATATACACCTTAATGGTTGGTGAAATATTATCCATGTTACCTTCTTCAAAGGCACCAGGTGTCAGGATTGGGTTTTTAAACCAATTGACACTTCCATGGATGAACTCTTTCGTTTCGACAGAGAATTGACTTGATGATGAAGAAGGTTCATCGGGGATGAAGAAGGAGCGATGGTGCAAATCATACCAAGGATAGTCATGAGTTGAAATAGCTTCTAGGATCTCTCCATCATTGTAAAAGTAGCACATGGATAGGTTGGAAGGTTGTTCCACTGACGAGGAGGGGAGCCAAATAAAATAAGTAAAGATCATGTAAATGTTGTTATTGGCGTACAAGGAAGAGGTTAGAGGTTTAATATCCTCAAGGAAATTGATTTCAGACTCAAGGAGTTCTTGTGGAGGTCATTGAGGAGAGACCAATACTTGGGAAAGTTTGGGAAATGATGGGAATAACGACCATGTGGGAAACAAACTGCACATGGGTGGTTCATTCATAACGATTTATTTTTAACCATAGGTATGGTTGGTAAGTTGAAAACTAGAGAGTCATCTATATCGACTACTATGTGCATGCGGGTACGGAGGATTGGTAAACTAGGAAAATTTTGTGTCACATGGCCTTTGAGATCGCATAAAGCACAAGTAGGAGGAGGACTTGGTTCTATTGGGTATTTTGTCTCCTTTCCCCCAATATTCGTGGGAGGAGGGGGTGCGGGAGTAGATGAAGATGTAGTCATTTGTGTACCAGGAGGTGGGTGTGACACTGTATCAATAGGATTGAACGCTATTAACACAATTTGTGGCATCGAGGGAAGGGTGGGGGAATTAAGGTACCACATGGGAATACCCAATGTAAATATTGGAAGGTTAAGAGTAGCCATGACTAGCTTACTCATAATTCCATATGGTGGAAAGAGGAAAGAGATAGTGTGTACAGGGAATGAACCCAAATAACTCTCTAGGGTCCATGGTTGGGTTTGCAGCTGAGGTTACAACTTACAAGGAGGTTAGAATGTTATCGTATGTCATAGTGCATAAATATGATATGTTAGTCATTAAAGGAGGGGGTGGGAGGGACAAAAGGCTGTTTTCCAAAGGGGAGTTGGTAAATAGTCCTAAACCAATAGTAGATAGAAAGGGGATGGAGATGATGTCAATGGTTGTGTCGATAGTAGAGAGAACATGTTCTAGGGTGGAAGGTCCTTTAGGATAGTAATATGTCAATTGGTCGATAGTCATGATCTTCCCATCATGGGGAAACATCAAGATTCAAAAGACAATAAAAGAAATGACTCACATTTCATACATATAACTACATCCAAGGAGGAGGCTGTAATTGAGTTGGGTACTGAGAACCTCAATTTGAAACAACATGGTTTTTCCAGCTAGATTAACATGGACATTCATGAGAAAACCATGTGGTTGAGTAGCACAACCATTATAAACATGAAGGGAGATGGTTGAGGGTTAAAGGGTTGGGGATTTGAGTTTCTGCCAAGAAAAGGTTGACATAACTCAAGTGGATTCTCCCTCATCAATGATGCATCAATGAAAGACCAAATTCTTAATAGTGAATGAAACTTGGAAGGCTAAAGATGATGGCATCTGAGGTTCTCCTCGAACCATGTCGAAAGTGATTAACCTAGAATAAGAGGGTTCAATGATGCCTAAAGAGGATAACAAAGATTTTCATTGCAAAGTACAAGTTTTCAGGAATTCTAGAGAATACATGGCCAAGGGATACTAGGCCAAGTTGTTGATGATATTGTAATTAAAAGTGGTTCTGGCAGTGGGATTGTTTGCAACGGGATGCAAAGGGAACCATGGTAATTTGGTAATCCCGTCTAGGGGGTATCATCACATGTAAGGACATATAGAGAGAGGTAGAAGTATATGTCATGGGGGGATTAATGGTTTCTATGGTGGAAACTTATTGGTTTCATCGAGTCTGTAAGTTGACATCAGATGACAATGTCATAAGGTGATGGACCCAAGGATCCATGGGTTGACCCGCAAAAGTGGTTACGGTATTTTGTGGTACCAAGGGTTGGGTTGAAACCATCTATTCATTTGGTAATGGGTTCTACAACACCATAGGAGGAGGACCTTGTGGTGATGGGTTTATCTTTGCTAGAGCGACTGGATTAGTGTAATGTTGATTGTTGGTTTGTAACAAATTCCAAACTCAATTCATATGGGGTAATTTCTCTGTATAATGGTCATAAGTACCGAAAATGATGCATGGATGATTAGTCTGCAATTAAGGGTTATTCCTAGGTCTAGGTTGATGTTGGGGATTCTATGCAGGGGGATTATCTCTATTGTTATTTGGAGGGTTGGTTTTTTGGCCACCTGCTTGATGTTGGTTATTTCACTAGTTCTTAAATCTCTATTATCTTCCCTTCCCTTGCAGGTTATTACAGGTGGGTTGATTAAGGAGGTTATGTTTAGTGTAGACCCATCCTTGAGGAATAAGAGGCATTAGAGGAAATTTGGGGTCTAAAATGGGCCTTATAACAAAACGTGCCAAAATAAGTTTTCGTGAGTTGGAATTCAAGAACCAATAGAATTTCAATAAAATAAGTCAACCATAATGGTTGAATTGACATAGTTGTCATTAAAAAAAACTACTTTTTTTGTTCGTATTTTCGACATATCTCATTGTGTTTTTACTCAAATTTTGATCGGGAGAGCTCGTTGGATGTGGAATTTGATTCTGCATCCAACGAGTACCCACACTGCATACTTTTGACGGACCCCGCTACCCCAAAAACAAGAAATACCTGAAAAACGTGATGATGACATCATCATCATGTTTTTTCAGGTATTTCATGTTTTTGGGGTAGCGGGGTCCATCAAAAGTATGCATTGTGGGTACTCGTTTGTTGCGGAATCAAATTCCGCATCCAACGAGCTCTCTCGATCGAAATTTGAGTAAAAACACAGGGAGATATGTCGGAAATACGAACACAAAAAGTAGTTTTTTTCTTTCTTCCTCCAAAATTAATCAATATTATTTTATTAATTTAACTATTATTTTATTATTTTCCTTAGGAGGCCCATTTTAGACCCCAAAATTCCTCTAATGATTAGGGGCCAGATAACGTGTAGGTTACACAAGTGGTGGGAAATAGGTAGGAGTAGTTGGAGGGTCTGTAAATCCTACTGTCTCGCCATTACATGTAGGTGATAAGAAGTTCGTTCCATGAATGCGAGGAAGTAGTAAGGGAGTGTTGAAGCCTCGGATGATTTATGTGTCTGAAAAAGTGATTCTAAGAGTTACAACACAGGAAGAAAAACCCAACCAAAGGATTCAAGCAATCCCATGCAAGTATTGATTTATCCTCGAGCTATTTAAAGAAGTGATCTCCCACGGATATTTCAATAGCATCCTCTATATTTTGAGAGTTTGGTCTATAGAGGATCTGTTTTCCCAGAGGAAACAAGAATCTAAAAAGGAAACACAATCTAAATCTAAGCTATTTAAAGGATATGCTAAATAGATTCGCAGGTGATCTAGAGGTGAAAAATAGACAAGTAACTTCATAGAATTAACAAAAATGTAAATTAGATTAAGAACTTATCACTTAAATTACAACCAATTAATAAATTCATTTGACAGCAACCTAATATTATATCATTCAGAATCAAACTACATAGCACATGTCAGTTGAAAAACCAACATTTCTTGCTATAAATTTTTCATTGTTCAATCACTTGCAGAAATAGATAAAGACAGTTAAAGAACAAATTCCTTAATGCTTTGCCAATTCATTAATTAGTAACAAAGAGAAATCTAGGTTATGAATGAACACATTTATCGATTGCAAGTCAATCACAACATCATCTGACAATTCAAAACAAGAAAAATTGAGATTTGTCAAAGAAATTCAATGATATCATAGACAAGAGATATGAAATAACAGTACTGTATTTATTCAAATTTTAGCAATAAATTACATAAACCTCAGGAAAAACATAGGTGTTTTTTCACTCTCCTGTACCAATCTTTCCTTCTCCAAAAATACCCTGATATGTTTGAGAACTACCTCTTAAATAATTATTACAAAAGAATGAATCTCCCTCAAAAGGGTATAAAAAACCTAAACAAAACTAATATCCCAGAAAATCCATCCATATTTTCGATACCCGTAACAATTTCTCAATATCAGGATAGCTAGAGGATTCAATGCCAAGTAGGGCATTGCACTTGTGATATTCTATTTCAGTTTTAGCTAGCTTATGCCAAAAATGAATATAGATGTGGATTTTCCCTTCAACTGCAAATGGTTAATTGATTAACTGATCCACATCATCTATACTGACATGATCAAGCTCCTTGATCTTCTCTTTTGCTTCATCTCTTCCCTGCTCAACCTGTTCAATCATTAACCTTGGCGGACATGCTTTGTCAATGAGTACCATTACAGGAAA
Organism: Pseudotsuga menziesii; assembly: GCA_001517045.1. Taxonomy (NCBI): domain Eukaryota; kingdom Viridiplantae; phylum Streptophyta; class Pinopsida; order Pinales; family Pinaceae; genus Pseudotsuga; species Pseudotsuga menziesii. The sequence continues at coordinate 477,446 of LPNX010258664.1, forward strand.
AGATAAATCATCCATGAGACTATCTGCAGTGTACCACCTCCTGGTACAAATGCCTTGTGCTTTCTTTATAGCCTCAACAACCGTTTCATCTAGATCCTCCCAGGCTCGCAGGATAGTCCTTATTTTCTTTAACTAGAAGTTGTTGAGAATGTAAGGTTGTTTGGCTTGTCTTTCATATACCTTTGCCAGTCTATAACTTCATCATATGCTTTTGAAGCTTGTTTCCTTTTTTCAACCATATCTTCTAGAACAAAATACATTTTATCAAAAATCACATGAGTTTCAAAAATGTTATCCAAAGTTTTAAATATATCATTGATTAAATCATGGTGCTCCCTATTGGTTCGGAGAGCGAGCTCCTTGAATTACGCCTGAGAAAAATTAGAAAATGAAGATGAAGCTGCACTTGAAGTTGCATCTTCATATTGTTTTTCCAACAAAACTACCTTATGTGCCAAAGTAGCATTGGTAGTATTCTCTCTCTATAACTCATTCTGAAGAGAAACATTCTTTATCTGCTATTCACTATATTTTTCATCAGATATCTTTACCAAATTAGTAATTTGGTCCTCATGTTGTCTTCTGACCTGTTCCAGTTCCTCCTTTAATTTGATAATTTATGCTTTCTTCTTATCGAATTCCTTGTTCAGAGTATTGACAACATCAAAATTAGCACCTATAAAATCCCCTAGAACATAAGCAACGTCCGTAGCATCCACCTGTGGATCACTAGATCTTTGCATCCATACAATGTCATTTGAAATAGATGTATCCACATCACTTTGCCCTCTACTCCTCTTTTTTCCTCTCTTGACCTCTGATTTAAAATATTTTCTATAATGATACTCTCCTAGAGATATTACAAAGTCTTCATTGAATTCATCTTTCATCTCATCAATGGGGGGTACATTAATACCTGTAGATATTAAAGAGGAGGTTTGAGTCATAGTATGAGAAGGCGTGGGCATAGTAATATGAGTGGTGAGTGAAGATGAAGTACTACTCTGGGAAACAATCACTTCAGGAGTTGAAGGATGAACAGGAACAAAAGTTTCAATCTATCAAACTTGCACTATGGTAGCTTGAAGTGATGATGGAGAAAATGTTGAGGCTTTCTCATGAACAGGAGATGGCACTGAACTCAAAGAAGGAATATGCAGTGGAACTTTGAAGAATGGAGGTATAGTGGATGATGGAATGGTCATTTGTACATAAATAGGTGTAATAGAATGGGGTAGACATGTGGCATCATGATATAGCTGAGACATCAGATGGTGTCATGGTAGAATCAGTAGGAAAGGAAGATAATCCTAAGATCGATTAAAGGAGTAAAACCGAAGATGATGGAGAAGGATGAGAGTAAGATTGTGATTGTGAGAGATCTGATGAAGATCTCCCATTGTTTCCACTACACACATTCATGAACTCCTGCAAATTATTATCATTTCCATCTTTTTGAGTGACAGGGGCAAGGGAAAGTCTTTCATCTTCCTCTTTTGAATTGGTCAAATCTATACTAGAACTAGGGAATCATGAAACTTGAACCTTAAGTTCCTTGAATGGCTTCTTCTCATCTTAAGTTTGTTCAGATGGAGCTTTATCAACAATAGTAGTCACCTGAGTAGCTTCAACTGGTTGATAAGTTGCAATTTCTTGAGTGTCCAATGTCGAGGTCATCCTGGTCAGCTTCTGCTTAATTTTATCTAAAGTATGTATTAGGGATTTAACCTACTGATCAACGGATACCTGTGGAATTTCTTCTATGGGGCCTTTACCTTTATCTATTGCTGAACTTGTTGCTATGGAAGGGTCTTTGGCTGCTCGAGCCTCTTTTGTTGCCACTTGGGCCTCCATTTCTTCTCTGTCTCTTATTATCTTTTCTTGAATATCCAATTCCATAGACCTGTAGTGTAGGACCATGTCCCTGATTTCCTTTTGATATAGCAGGATTTGACTCTGTTCTTGTTTACTTTTATCCTTATCCAAAACCTTAGAGAAAGTATCAACCCCCTGATACAAGAAGTCATCTGGGACTTCTTCATGAGTGTACCCTGCTTTGAAATGATTCTGCTTAAAGTGAAAATCAACAATCCCCTTGGGATCATGCTATCATTTACTCGAAAAACCTAGCTTGAGTGACACTATATGATCACTAATTTCTGACGCCCAGGTGGAGGTTGGTATACTCAAGGATCCAATATTTTGAGGAAAATTGGGACAGACTTTCCTTTTGGGCGCTACACACTTCTTATATATTCCCTCAGTCACCGTCTGAAATGATATTTCTTCAAGAACCAACCTGTCAGGTACGACCTTTGGTAGCATATGAGCGTCATTTCTGCTAAAGACCCTGATGTATGCAATGACTCACTGACATACCAATCCCCCATTGTGGCTATAAGGGTTTTAGCTTCAGGGGAGAAAGCAGGAGCTTCCTTGTTGAAAATTAGGAAATAGACTCGGTCGAGGAAGCTCTCACAAATGTCATAAACTCTATTCACATAGTTGGTGTCCCATAGCTTTGCATGATAAATGTGTACAAGTAGGGCTGGTAATACCCATCTCCATCCCAAATTTGGATAACGGAACTCAGCGCAAAACATGTCAACAATGTAGGCAGAGAAAAATAAATTAGGTTTTTTCTTGGTAGTAGCTTTCTGAAATTCCTATATGGTTTTTTTTGAGTTCTAAAGATAGGATTGAATCCCATCAGAGAGATTTGCCCGTGGTTATAACATGATGGGCGATCAGAGCCCATTCTTCCTTAAAGTAAGAACGGTTAGGGAGACCGTAGAGCCTGCACAACATTGTTGCAAGCAGGGAATAGGGTTCATTACACCATTCAATAGGGTAGAGTTCATCTTTCCTCTAAGAAAAATTGCGTGGTTCAGTCATCCAAGACTTCAACATTTTGTCAAAATTATACCTGGACTTAGCAGCTTTAACGAAATCAGCATTAAGGAGCTCCCTAAAAGGTTTGAGAGCATAAATTTTTACAAAAGTATCATAATGGAAATTGGAAAGTAGCAATGCAGTACTATTATTAAAAGAATGATCTTTTATATTGGCATGATCAATAATCCATCTGACCATCCGTTGTAAGGGAGAAAGACAGGTCTTGCTGCAAACATGTGGATGCTAGAATCCCTATTTCTCTCATAAATGGGTTCGTTATCTTGAAAGTTTGAGAGATCATTGTTGTCAAAAATGGAATAGATTCAGGACCAATATAATCGGTAGGTCTCAATAACCCGGCCACTAGTATTAGAGAAGACATCGAAATTCGGGTCTTTGGTCAGCATGTGTTTCTGTAGGTTTTTACACCGGGTAATTCTAGGTGTTTTTAAAGTTGACATATTCTGTTGAACGCATAAACCAGAAATTAAAACTAATTTATACTGGAACAATAGTAAGAAATTAAAATTAGGAAAGGAGACTCGAAAACTAACCTATTACTAGAGCGAATAGTGGAAAAGTTTGTTGGTACAACACCTCGAAGTAAATTCACGCAGCAAAACAAGTTACAGTGGTAAAAATGGTGAAGAAATCATCAACAAGACCAACATATATATAATTTTCGGGAGATAATTAAGATCGTAGGATGAGGATAAGATCTATGGTCAAGATCAAAATTTTACAGGATGCGGGATTAAAACAAAAAATTAAAATTTTATTCATCATTCCGTAACCCGCATTCTTCATTTGCGGGATGCAAGATGCAAAATTGTAAAACAACAAACATTTATTCAAACCTCTCCGCAACCTGTATTCCGTAGTTTGTGAGATTCAGGTTGCGGGGTCATGCAAACTAAACGACTTAACAAACGACACCCCTCACTCCACATTCCTCACTTATGTAGGATGTGGGTTATAGCTTGATCAAGCATATCTATAAAAAAAATTCTCGCTTCCCACATTCCGCATTTGCAGGATGCGGGTTGTGGGATGAGAAAATTCAAAATATATGAGTGCAACTTCCCACATCTTGCAACTTGTGTGTTGCGAGGTGCGGGCTACGTGATTGAAATAATTCCAAACATAACTAGCTTTTCACATCTGTGAAACACACAAATCAAGCATGGATTTTGGAAGTTTTGTTCGAGTTAGGAGACTACAGAAACCAAGATAAGTAAAATAAAAGCCATGGAATGGATAAAGTATTTTAATATTTTACCTTTGTATGTGTAATTGGGCTCCTATGTAAAAAATGACATGGGATCTATTGTACTTACAATGAATGGTGACTGGCTAGAAGAACTAGTTATCTCTATAAAACAATAACCCTTTCTAATTAAATTTGTCAGTAGAGAAATGATCAACTTGAGACTTCAAAAAATGTCAATATAAGAGTGCAACCAACAAAGGATTATCAAAGAGCGATTAATGCATTCCCATCCATGGTCATCATAAGGATAATGCAACTCTGATTTAGATGGCACGAAGGTTAAGGATCACTTAGAGTAAGGTTGACATAGGCACATAGTTCAAGTTGAACCTGGGATCAGTCCTTGACAATTTTGGATCTTCACACATAAGCCATTAAAATCATCAGCAGATTTTTTTTTTTTTGAAATAAAAGAGTTTATTAACATAGGACCACTACCCCATTCTATGGTGATCAATGACATTCACAAACTTGACTTAGAAACTGAACAAGTTAGCTCGGTAAGGAGACCTCTTGTCTTCCAGCAACAGGGATGCAAGCAACTGTCATGGCTTGGGAACCATCTAATGATAATTTCAGTCCAAAATCAAGTCCATGATCATAGTAAGGTTGGATTTGGGTAAGATCCCCTCATACTTATCCAATAGTATCCTTCCTAGATGATTTTGTGAGCTGTTGTATCACCTAAGAAATGCACACCTGTAGGTCCTGTATAAAATTGAAAGATGAACTCGTTAGTCTGGTCCTTTTCAAGGCATCTAAGAAAAACTCCATCATAATTCTTTATAAACAAAACATTATAAATAAGTTGATAAGGGGCTGATTTCATCCTTAATGCTCTACGTTTCTTAGGATCAAGGGTTTCAAAAGCAAACCCATTATGAATAAAGAACTTGATGTGATCATATCATTCAGATGTCGTTGTTTTGATTGCATTAACAAAACCTATAGGCATGGCCTCTTCCTATTCCTAATCGGCGTGTTGATATACATGATCATTTGATTGGGTAGTGATTTGACACAACCCTTGTCCCTTGACTATCTTCCCAAGTTCGATCTCTAGATCATATTGTTTTAGGGTCATCATCTAGTGAGCTCTCTTTTATCCCAACTCCTTTTGGATAAGGACATTATGAATCGTTGCATATGGGACAATCACCTTGGTCCTTGAATTCAAAAGATAAGGCTTGTAACGTTATATTGATTTATACACTATGTAGGCCTATTTATCGACTTGAGAATAATTGAGTTTAGCTCCTTTAAATGTCAAACTCATGAAAGAAATGGGGATCTCAGCCTCGTCATGATTTTTCTGTGTTAGGACAGTTGCATAAGAAAAATTAGTAGCAAAAGTATGAAGTATGAAGTATTTACTGAAATATGGAGACATAAGAGTAGGCACTTCTACTATAGCTCCCCTGATTTCAGTAAATGCATTCTTCTACTCATGGGAGCACTTAAATGGTACATCCTTTTTAACTAAAAATTGCAGGGGTTTAATGACTTGAGCAAAATCTGGAATGAATCTATGGATGAAATTAATCTTACCCAAGAATGTCTGCATTGCCTTTCGGGATTTAGGGAGGCCGATATTGAAGATTGCTTCAGCGCACTCTGGATCAATGATCATACCTTCCTTTGAGATGATAAAACCTAGCAACTTACCTTCCTTCATAGCGAAGATGGACTTCTTAGGGTTGAGGGAAATCCCAAATTTCCTACATCTTTAGAATACATGTTTCAAAGAATATAGATGATCTTGTCATTTTTTAGAGTAAATGGTTACATAATCTAAGTATACAATGACATAATTGTGGATTAAGCCCCTGAAAGCTATGTCCATATCTCTCAGGAACATGGATCTTGTGTTTATTATCCCAAACAAAATTTGTTTGTATGTGAATGTTCCCCAAGGAGTTCGAAAGGTTGTTTTAATTTCATCATCGGGGGAAACCAGGACTTCATTGTAACCTAAAAATTCATCTAACATCGAGAACATCTCAAATCCAACTACTTTCTACAAAATTTGCTCCATTGGTGGAATAGGGTAATTGTCTTTTTCAGATGCCCAGTTCAAGTTTTTGAATTCTAGGTAGAGTCTGATTTCCCCATTCTTCTTTCGAACAGGTACTAAGTTAGCGATCCACTGTGTGTGTCTGACGAGAAATATGATCCTGGTTGAGATTAGCTTATCGATCTCTTTTTTGACAGAAGGCTCTAAATTGAGGTGCATTTTTCTCAGTTTCTGCTAATGTGGTTTTACCTCAAGTTTCATTGGGATGTTATGGTGCATGACAACAGTGTTGAAAGTACTAAGTTCATTATATTTCTCGGAGAACACGTCGTTAAATTCCCTACACATTTTAATAAAACTTCTTCTTTCATCATGGGAACAATCAATTCCAAGATTGATAAAGTGGGGTTCTTTCTCTGTTCCCATATTAACAGGTGTGTAATTCATGGTTGAACTCTGGTTCTTACAGTTGGTGGTATGTCTAAATTTATCTTATAAGTCGTAAAATGTTTCTAAAATAATGATAGACTTGGGGATAATGTTGGAAGGTTCAGATAGAGAATTTTCATGATTATCTTCGTCAATAGCCATACCTTCGAAGGTGTTTTGCGATGAAAGGAAGTCTATTATTTGTTAGCCATCATCGAACACTTTCCAATTTGTGACATTGCCTGGTATAGAAGGTCTATAAATAAATTCAATAGAGAAATTTTGTGGGGACAAAACTTCAAGAGGGATTAGTCTCGATGCAGTATTGGCTAACAAATCAACGTCAAAGTTCTGTGATCTAGGAATAGATTTGATATTAAATGCTGAAAAGAAATTAGCCATATCTCTGATTAGTCTTTGATAATTGACCAAGCGTGGAGACAAACAATGTATTTGATTTCATACCTTTTTCACTATGATTTTAGAGCCTCCTACGCATTCAAATGCTGTCACTCCCATATCAATAGCTTTCCTAAGTCCTTGGACTAATGCCTCATACTCAGCTATGTTGTTAGTACATTCAAAGTTCAATATGCATGTGATCATTGTTTTGATCCCCTTTGGATCAATAAGGAAGCATCCTGCACCTGCTCCATCCTTAGATTTAGAGCCATAAAAAAAAAAGCCCAAACGACAAGGTCAATTCTGAAGTTAGTATTTACGTTATAAACATTGTGTACAATAGTGTTGGAGAATGGCACATAAGTAAGACGAGTTATCTGAGATTGTTTCTGCACATTCTCTGCTGGAAAAACATCAGCAGGTAGGTCTCCAAAGAAAGTGTCAAATGTAAAATGTTCAATTTGATTATCGAAAAAGGAGACAAATTCATTGGAACCATGGAGATCAATTACATTTTGTTCCATGAATGGTTCTCTATCAACGTTGAGTTTTTTAGGCTTCCCATTAAGGGGTAACCACAGGTGAGACCAATCAGTAGCAAAGTAACCTCTTAGTTTTTCTTACCAATCTCAACTTAACCACATATTGTAAGTCTCTAGGATATCTGCAATCACAATATCAATAGTCTCATGAATGCGGGGATCTGCAGATAATCTGACCAAAACATTCCTCAGTATTCCTACAACTTTAACTTTGGATTTGTCTAATTGTACAATTTGAATAGGACAATATTCCCATTTAGCATTCATCTTTATGCATATAGAAAGAGGCATGACATTAGATGAAGCACCTAAGTCTACCATGTAATTGTGTACGTTCCTATTGAAGCTTTCAAAATTAAGTAAGAAGGGTGGAGTGCTCTTGCTTCCAGGATTTGGGTGGTTTGGTCTAGAAGAAGAGTTGATATTGTTATTCTAAGCTTCTCTAGGTTGTTTTATTATCATGATTTTGGGTAAGGAATCCCTTATGGAAGGGATTTTGAGAAGGTCAAATAAAGATATGTTTTCCTTGATTCTCTTTAGATCCTCATCCAAATTGTATTCTGACTCAGGAATGAGAGTGTCTTTCTGAGTTTGGGTTTTACCTTTTCTAGGAGCATGGGTAGCATGTGTTGATTTCTGTGGAGGTGGCCCTTTAGATCTAGTATTGTGAGTGTGTTGTAGGTTGAAAACTATGTCAGGTTCTTCTTCCTCTTCTTCTCAAAAGAAACTCATAGTGCTGACCTACTATTCATCTTCCTCTTCCTCTTAAGGAGGTTGTGCATCTTGAGTGGATTTATCTTTAGAGGATTCAAGAATGTCTAGTGTTCTTGTAGCTAAGGATTTTAGGATATAAAATATTTCTTCTAAGGTGAATCCCTTGTTAGGATTTTGAGGTGGTGGATTTTGAGGATATTGGTTGGGTCTCCTAAAAGGTGGCCTATTAAATCCCCTATTGTTGGATTGATTTTCATTGTTTGTTTTCTTGAGATCTGCCATCTCATTAGACATTCTTTGGTGGAGATTCTTCGCTTCACTCATGTTGAACGGATCTTAACTTGTAGCGGAGGGTTTAGGATAACTGTCACTTTTCTTACGTGAGGTAGACACTTGTTCAGATGATGTGTCATGGTTTTCCTTGAGACAGAACATGTCCCTTTCGACTTGTATTGCTTCATAGAAGGTGTCTTGCAAGGAATCCTTATGGTCCCTTTTAACCCACATGGCTATTTGGGTCAGGAGACCCTTAATATAGTATGCTACTAGTAACTCCTCCACAAGCAGTACTCTACTTGGAATCCTATTCTTCAGATATGAAAACTGATGGTTATAATCTTTGACCCTTTCTTTACCCTTAGTCTTCATGGAGGAGAGCTCTATGACTAAGTCCTATGGGGTCTTGTCATCCCCAAATTTTTGAGTGAAGAGTTCAGAAAACACATCCCATGATGGGATGGAACTAGCTTCTAAGGAAAAATACCAGGTAGAATCTTTTCCCTCAAAAGTGTAAGGGAATAGTATGCAGACCATGTCTTCGTGTATGACATTCCTAAGTCTAATGCTTGCATAAAATATTTGATGTGGTCTTCCACAAGGATTTTTTCATATGGATTAAATTTTGGAATCCACTTCTCAGGGATTTTAGGCAACCTATACGGATCGCCTAAAATAGACACAACGGTCCATTCAACCAAGGCATGTTAGGTCTTTCGTCAGCCATGGGAAGAGATTCCTCTGATAAGGCTGAAGATCCAGAATCTGATGATTCATCTGAGGAAGATGAAGAAGAGGGAGGAGATGGTGGTGTCCCTCCTTCATGGATGTTGTGTCAAGAAGTGGTTGACTCTTGAAAAAATGAATCTAGATCTAACCCAGGGGTAGATGGTTCACTGAAAAAGGTCATGGCATCTTTCAGTGTTTGGATTACCTGAGTTAAGATTGGTTTGATCATTATTTTGGGGAAGATTCCAGGTTAGACATTCTTCATTGAACTTTCTTCTAATCTCGGCATCGTTATCAGAGTTACCCTTCAATAGTTGTTCAACTGTGATGGGTCTTAGATTAGGTGATACAAGAACATATCTATTTGTTGGGGTACTCTATTCTTGTCCCAGGGTAGCTGGGATAATGTCAGAATCTTGTTCTATTTGTTCCCTTGACGTAGACATATGGGCATGACCACGAGTGATAATCATATCTCTTGCTAGAGGAGGTGTCTGTGTTTTTGGTTTAGGCATGATGTGTTGGCCCTCCTTCTAGCGCCATTTGTTGAAGCCTTAGATGATGTATGTGGCTGAAGAAGGGTGTCTAAGACTTAAAAGACAGGAAGAAAACCCAGTCAAAGGCTTCAAGCAATACCATGCAAGTATTTATTTATCCTCAAGCTATTTAAAGTATTGATCTCCCACGTATATTTCAATAGCCTCCACTGGATTTTGAGAGTTTGATCCACGGAGGATCTGTTTCCCAGATTGGAAAACAATGTGGGTAATGTGAAAAAAAGGAAACTTGGATCTAAAAAGGAAACATAATCTAAATCTAAGCTATTTAAGGGATATGTTGAATAGATTTGCAGGTGAACCAGACGTGAAAAATAAACAAGTAACTTCACCCAATTAAAAAAAATGTAAATTAGATTAAGAACTTATCACTTAACTTACAACCAACTGATAAATTCAATTGACAACAACCTACAAATATATCATTCAGAATCAACCTGCATAGCACATGTTTGTTGAAAAACCAACATTTCTTGCTTTAAATTTTTCATTGTTCAGTTACTTGCAAAAATAGATAAAGACAGTTAAAGAACAAATTCCTTAAATCTTTGCCAATGAATTAATCAGTAACAAAGAGAAATCTAGGTTATGAATGAACACATTTATCAATTGAAGGTCAATCACAATATCATCTGGCCATTCGAAACAAGAAAAATTGAGATCTGTCAAAGAAATTCAATCAGATCATAGCCAAGAGATATGAAATAATAGTAATATATTTATTCAAAGTTTAGCAATAAATTACATAAACCTCAGGAAAAACAAAGGTGTTTTTTAGTCTCCTGTACCAATCTTTCCTTGTCCAAAAGTCCCATGATACATTCGAGAACTACCTTTTAAATAATTATTACAAAAGAATGAATCACCCTCAAAAGGGGATAAAAAAACCTAAACAAAACTAATATCCCAGAAAATCCCTCCATATTTTCCATATGCATAACAATTCTTCAATATTAGGATAGCTAGTGGATTCAATGCCAAGTTGGGAATTGCACTTGTAATCTTCTATTTCATTTTTAGCTAGCTTATGACAAAAATGAATATAGATGTGGATTTTCCCTTCAACTGCAAATGGTCATTTGATTAACTGATCCACATTATCTATACTGACATGATCAAGCTCCTTGATATTCTCTTTCGTTTCATCTCTTTGCTGCTCAACCTATTCAATCATTAACCCTGGAGGACATGCTTTGTCAATGAGTACCATTGCAAGAAAAGATAAATCATACCTGAGATTGTATGGAGCGTATCACCTCCTGCTACAAATGGCTTGTGCTTTATTTATAGCTTCAACAACTATTTCATCTAGGTCCTCCCAGGCTTGCAGGATAGTCCTGATTTTCTTGAACTAGAAGTTACTAAGAATAGTAATGTTGTTTGGCTTGTATTTCATATACCTTTTCCAATCTGTAACTTCATCATACACTTTTGAAGCTTGTTTCCTTTTTTCAACTAGATCTTCTAGAGCAAAAGAAATTTTATCAAAAATCACATGAGTTTCAAAAATGTTATCCAAATTTTTTAAACAGCTCACTGATTAAATCATGGTTCTCCCTATTGGTTTGAAAAGATAGCTCCTTGAATTCCTCCTGAGAAAACTTAGAAAATGAAGATGAAGCTACACTTGCAGTTGCATCTTCATATTGTTTTTCCAACAAAACTACCTTCTATGCCAAAGTAGCATTGTTAGTCTTCTCTCTCTGTAACTCATTCTGAAGAGAAACATTCTTTACCTACAATTCACTATCTTTGTCATCATATATCTTTACCAAATTAGTAACTTGGTGCTCAAGTTGTCTTTTGACCTATTCCAATTCCTCCTTTAATTTGATAATTTATGCTTTCTTATTATCGAATTCCCTGTTCAGAGTATTAATAACATCAAAATTCGCACATGTAAAATCCCCTAGAATAGAAGCAGTGTTCATAGCATCCACCTATGGATAATTAGATCTTTGAGTCCATACAATCTTGTTTGAAAGAGATGTATCCACATCACTTTGGTCTCTACTCCTCTTTTTTCCTCTCTTCACCACTAATTTATCAGATTTTCTATAACGATACTCTCCCAAAGATATTACAAAGTCTTCATTGAATTCATCTCTCATCTCATCAATGGGGGGTACATTAATACCTGTAAATATTAAAGAGGAGGTTTGATTCATAGTATGAGAAGGCATGTGAATAGTAATATGAGTGGTGAGTGAAGATGAAGTACTACTCTGGGTAACAGTCACTTCAGAAGTTGAAGGATTATCAAGAACATAAGTTTCAATGGATGCAACTTGCACTATGGTAGCTCGAAGTGATAATGGAGAAAATGTTGAGGCTTTCTCATGAATAGGAGATGGTACTAAACTCAAAGAAATAATATGCCATGGAAATTTAAATACTGGAGGTATAGTGGATGATGGAATGGCAATTTACACAGAAATAGGTGTAATAGAATGGGGTAGACATGTGGCATCATGATATAGCTAAGACATCAGAGGTGTCATGGTAGAACCAGTAGGAAAGGAAGATAAGGCTAGGATCGATGAAAGGAGTAAAGCTGAAGATGATGGAGAAGGCTGAGAAGAATATTGTGATTGTGGGAGAGCTGATGAAGATCTCTGATTGTTTCCACTAAACACATTCATGAAATGCTGCAAATTATTATCATTTCCAGCTTCCTCAATGACATGGGCAGGGGAAAGTCTTTCATCTTCCTCTTCTGAATTGGTCAAATCTATAGTAGAAGCAACGAATGATGAAACTTGAACATTCAGTTCCTTGAACGGCTTCTTCTCAACCCGATTTTGTTCAGATGGAGCTTTAGCAATAATAGTAGTCACCTGAGTAGCTTCAGTTGGTTGAGAGGTTGAAAATTCTTGAGTGTCCAATGCCGAGGTCATCCTGGTTAGCTTCTGCTTAATTTGCTCTGAAGTATGTATTAGGGATTTAACCTACTGATCAATGGATGCTCCTGGAATGTCTTCCATGGGGCCTTTACCTTTATCAGTGGCTGAACTTGTTGCTGTGGAAGTGTCTTTGGCTGCTCGAGCCTCTTTTGCTGTCACTTGGGCCTCCTTTTCTTATCTATCTCCTATTATATTTTCTTGAATATCCAATTCCATAACCCTGTAGTGTCGGACCCTGTCCCTAATTTCCTTTTGATATAGCAAGATTTGACTATGTTCTTCTTTACTTTTGGCCCTGGCCAAAATGTCAGAGAAAGTATCAATGCCCTGATAGATGAAGTCATCTGGTACTTCTTCATGAGTGTACCCTGCTTTGAAATGATTCTTCTTAAGGTAAAAATAAAAAATCCCCTTGGGATCATGCTTTCTTTTATTAGAGAAACCTAGCTTGAGCCACACTATGTGATCACTGAGTTCTGACACCCAGGTGGAGGTTGGTATACTCAAGGATCCAATAGTTTGAGGAAACTTGGGCCAGACTTTCCTTCTGGGCACTGCACACTTCTTATATATTCCTTTGGTCACCATATAAAATGATATTTCTTCAAGAACCATCCTGTTAGGCACAACCTTTGGTATCATATGAGTAGCATTGCTTCCAAAGACCCTGATGTATGCAAATGACTCACCAACATACCAATACCCCATTGTGTCTATAAGGGTTTTGGCTTCAGGGCATAAAGCAGGAGATTCCTTGTTGAAAATTAGGAAATAGACTTGGATGAGGAAGCTATCACAAATGTAATAAAATCTGTTCACATGTTAGTGTCGTACAGCTTCGCATGATAAATGTGTACAGGAGGGACTGGTAGTAACCAGATCCATCCCAAATTTGGATAACAGAACTCAACACAAAATATGTAAACAATGTAGGAAGAGAAAAATAAATTAGGTTTCTTCTTGGTGGTAGCTTTATGAAATTCCTACATGGTTGTTTTGAGTTCTAAAGACAAGATTGAAGCCCATGGGAGAGATTTTCCGGTGGTTATAACATGATGGGAAATCAGATCCCATTGTTCCTTGAAGTAAGAACAATTAGGGAGACCGTAGAGCCTGCACAACATTGTTGCAAGAAGGGAATAGGGTTCCTTAAACCATTCAATAGGATAGAGGCCATATTTCCTCTGAGAAAACTTACGTGGTTTAGTCATCCAAGACTTCAACATTTGGTCAAAATTATACCTAGACTTAGCAGCTTAAATGAAATCAGCATTAAGGAGTTGCCTAAAAGGTTTGAGAGCATAAATTTTTACAGAAGTCTCAGAATGGAAATTGTCAAGTAGAAATCCAGTAGTTTTTTTAAAAGAATGATCTTTTGGATCGACATGATCAATAATCCATCTGATCATGTCGTTGTAAGGGAGAACGACAGGTCTTGCAACAATCATGTGGATGCCAGAATCCTTAATTATCTCATAAATGGGTTTTTCATATTGAAAGTATGAAAGATCATTGTTGTAAAAAATGGAATAGATTTGGGGCCAATCTAATTGGTAGGTCTCACTATCCTGGCCACTGGTATCAGAGAAGACACCGAAATTTGGGTCTTTGGTCAGCATGTCTTTCTGTAGGTTTTTACACCGGGTAATTCGAGGTGTTTTTTAAGTTGACATATTCTATTGAAGGAATAAACTAGAAATTAAAACTAATTTATACTCAAACAATAGTAAGCAATTAAAATTAGGACATGAGACTTGAAAACTAACCTGTAACCAGAGCAAATAGTGGCATAGTTTCTTGGTAAAACAGCCCGAAGTAAATTCATGCAGCATAAAAAGTTACAATGGTAAAAATGGTGAAGAAATCGTCAATAAGACCAACATATATATAATTCACGGGAGATAATTAAGACCGTAGGATGAGGATAAGTTTGAAGTTCAAGATCAAACTTTTGTGGGATTGGTGATTAAATCACAAAAGTCAAATTTTATTAATCGTTCCGTAACCTGCATTCTACATTTGCGGGATGTGGGATGCGTGATGCGGAATCGTAAAACAACAAACCTTTATTCAAACCTCTCTGTAGCCCGTATTTCGCAGTTTGTGGGATGTGGGTTGTGGGGTCACGCAAACCAAATGACTTAACAAATGGCAACCCAAACCTCGCATTCTTCACTTATGTGGGATGTGGGTTACGGGTTAACCAAGCATATCTATCAAAAAATTTCCTACAATGCCATATTCTGCATTTGCGTGTTGCAGGTTGCGGGGTGAGAATATTCAAAATATATGAGTGAAACTTCCCACCTCCCGCAACTTGCAGGTTGTGAGGTGCAGGCTGTGGGATTGAAACAATTCCAAACATAACTAGCTTTCCGCATCTGTGAAACACAGAAATCAAGCATGGATTTTGGAAGTTTTGGTCGAGTTAGAAGACTACAAAAACCAACATAAGTGAAATAGAAGCCATGAAATGGATAAAGGTGTTGGAATATAATAAACCCACTCATAAAATAATTAATCATTATTTGATTAATTTCATACCCACTAGCCTAGATAGTTGGCATCCACTTGTAGCTTAGAGTCAACACTTGCCATCTATATCCTAGGAATGATTTATTTCTAATTTTGGGTTGATCTTGACCACTTTATGGCTATCCAGAATTGGTAACTGCACTTTACAGTAGATTCTGCTTTATTCTTTTTTTCTGCTTTATCCTACTTTTCTGTGGATAAGGTAAAGCTAGTCAACTAGGAATCTAGAAGCTTTTGTTGCCAACCCATCCTCCATTATTTTCTCTCCATATTCTAGGATTAGCAAGTGTTTCCTTCACTCATCATCACTCACACATGCTATTGCTAATTCGTGAGGTGCTTGGTAGATTGGGAAAGTGCTTTAGTCAACTATGGGGTTTATCATAATTAGTAAGCCTGCTTTATGAGCTAGCTCAAGTTGTCTTATAGAAACTCCATTTTCCTTTATAAGAATGTATTACCTATGTAATAATATAAATTATCATTTATTGACCATTCATTAATGTGTGTTCATTAATTCTTCTCCTTCTATCCTTATGTTAATTCTGTACAATTCTCTATGAGGTTAATTGTGTGCCTAGATCATTAGCCTGTTTATGAAATTACTTATGCCATCAAGGATTTAGAATTTCTACAAAAGGATTTTAATCATTTACCTTTGTATGTGTAATTGGGATCCCATGTAAAAAATAACAGGGAATCTGTTGTACTAACAACAGGGAGATGCATACGAAGGTGTTACTCTAGATTGCACCTCTATGCATGAAAAGTTAGAGGCATAGCCAAGTTGGCCAACACTAGGAGTGTTACAGGAGTGAGATGGAATCAAAGGAGAGGTTGTCTACATATGGGGATGATGGGTAATAGAGCCAATGAATCCATCAGCAACATGGGATTCCCCTAGAATATCTAGATTTGAGGAGCCAGAATGGGGAGCATCAGGTATGAGGGTATACAAATAACCAAATTGGTCATAAATGATATTGAACTATTGTACTTTGAGAATGGCCTCTTCCTCAGTTTGTGGGAACTCATATGCAACATCCTTGGTGATAGGAAAAGTAAGGTTTTGAGAAACCAATCGAGGAAAATCGGGTTATCTAACTAGATTTGATAAAATCTACGACGATGATGTCATTCATGGATATGATTTGTGGTATGGGTAGTAATGTTATGTCTATAGGATAATATGATTTCCTTATCCTCATCATAATGAACACGTAGCTAGAAGAACTGAAGATACATCGTGGTTAATGAATAAAAGTCTAGACAAGTGGCATGGTATAGTTTGATATACCATTTTGCTGCAACACTTATGATTGTGCACTTGAATAGCCGTAATCGGGTAGAATCATCAACTATGTTGTTAGATGTACATCATAAGTGGAATGACATGATGTGGTTTTGAGGGTATATTTCCACCTTTCCCTCAAATTTAGGGATGTCTGATGGTATTTTAGTAGGCATGGGACACCAGAATGGGTCATGATGGATGGGGTCATTCGTCGACTATGCCAAATCAAGAAGGTTGATACTAGACAAAAATTGCAGACTAGGACGTGGACTAGATCGAGGGGGGACATAAATGGTGTTGGGACAAACAAACATGTAGTTACTACATGCAAACGGGGGATGGTATGGCTGACTTCTGACAATAGGAGTAGTCACTGGAATGGTGTAAATAGATTAAATGGTAGTAGAAGGTCCAATGCCCCCATGCATAAATGAAGGTATAGTGCGAACCATGGTGCCTTGAGTGAGGCCACCACTAGTGGGTAGAGAACCAACAATAATGTGTGGGGTGGAAAGGGTATTAGTAGGACAAGGGCATGTAGGTTAGGTAGATAGGATACCCTATATGATGGGTGGAATGGTCATAAGGCCACTATCAGCCATCCCCCCTTGGCAGGGATTTGGAGGTGCAAAAGCCATGGGGCTAGATGGGGAAATGAATAAGGTAGGATTGAATTGATAAGAATATGAATTAGAATTAGATAGAATATGCATATTTTAAGGTGGTGAATGACGTCAAATATGGATCAGGAGATGACAATCCAAGGAACCAAACTGAGGGGTATGTCCCCTATGTCTCTGTGAGTAGCGTGGTGGAGAAATGGTGGTATGATGGTGTGTTATGCGATCAATGAAGGCTCAAGGGTGTCAAACAAAAGTTCAAAATTCCAATTACAATTGATTGTGCATAAGGATAGTTGGTAAATGGTGGCGCACATACAAGAAAGAAAGCTCTAAAACCAAACTGTAATAACGTGTCACAACAGGAGAGTCTACAACAATGCTGCTAGAAATCGAGAAAGAAGATCTACCTAGAAAGAAACTTACACACTAACCTATGGGGTATAAGTGCAAGAAAATACTAGGTACAATATGGAATCCCCTCACAAATAATATCCTATACCAGGTGGTCAAATCCATAGTCAAACAATATGAAATGGAAGAACCAAATGTTAATGGAATCCCATGATCGAGAGGGAACTTGAGTAAAAGAGCCCTAATAGACTGAAAACAATGCTACCTCATTCAACACATGCCTGGGATTGTTTACTCATGCTTTAACTATTTGGTCGTTGACACCTGATATGGTGCTTGGTCTACAAAAGGAGGAATGTGAAGGCTTATCCTTTAGTACATAATCGTGTGTGGTATTCCACCCTGACTTCTGGAACCCCTTCGTTGTGGCTTACCCCCACAGAGGGAGAGGCCCCATGAAAAATTGGTCATGATCGTGTCAATGAGTACTAGATTATTTTGTATCCTAGAGGACAAAAACTATGTTGATATGTAGGTGACAAAGGCGTGTTATTTGGATGTATATCCCCAATGTCTTATATTAACACAAGTATTGTTTTGTTCCTCAAATGAGGTTACAAAGTTGGTTGAGTTAAGGTAAATTATAGGCTCAGCTTGGGGTCATGAACCAAGCGTTTTAATTTAGGGTGTGAGATGTGTGCACAAGTGATGTATAAGTTCTAAACCCCAATGATGGCACTACCTAGACACAAATGCCGAAAAATAAATAATGGTAACTGACAGTAAATATTTTTTTTCAACAACTAATTCTTTCAGAAAAAATTGTACACAAATAAATGAGCGCAAAAGGAACTTAACAGGATGTACAAAATACATAGGGGGGTCTCAAATACCAATATTGACTAAGGGGGCTCACATACAATGAAAATAGGTCCGTAAAAAAACCATGGGGCTGTAAAAAATCAGGTTCAGAAGGAAATAGTTGGGGAAGGGGTAGAACACATTCAAGGGGTATTGAAAGCGTATCAAACACCACAAAGGAATGGAAAAAATATAGGTTGCACCTATTGGTAGAATAGGTGTGGCCAAGGTCACATAGAACTATAAAAAATTCGTGACTAAGATGGAAAATCAACATAATGATTCACGTTGCACAAAATAGGGGTTTCTGTGTGACAAGTCGCACGAAACTGGGTTACACTAGTGACTATAATTTATTTGGAATCCTATATAAGTGTTATATAGAGTTTTGGTCTAGGATGAACTTATCGGGGGAGAAGGCATAACCTAGGATCCTCTTATTGCAAAAAAATGTGCAACCTTGGTTGCATCTTTCTGCCAGATAGGTGGGACCTGTTTGTAACTGAAGGTTTGTTAAGAAAAAATGCATGCTTCGATGGGGGGGGCGCACGGTAGGAACTGTGATAGGACTAGTTCGGATCTACTATAGGGTGGTCATATATGTGACGGCTAAAAATATCCAAGTAGAAAAAACCAACAAAAACACCTACAAAAAAAATATTTAATGGGTTCAAGTCGTTGGAGTCACCAAAATTATACTGTGGATTTCTCCCCTACTACATGCAAAAGCACCTACCCTAGATCGACCAGTTTTAAGGGTAGAGTTCATGGTACAAGGGATTTCTCAACCTCGACTTACAACAAGAAATGACAATAAATTTATAATTTTCATTTTAACTAATGCAGTAAAAAAACAAAAAAAACCTTTAACTTGGGCCACTACATCCATTTGAGGAAATCATCCATAGGCTCCCATGATCCTGATCTTCGTTTATCTCCAACAAGGGGTTGTCACCAGAAAATATATTAAGGGTTGCACAAAGAGAAATTGATGTGCAACATGTGGTGATATGTGTAGGGAGTGAGGAATTAAGGAATGTCCAAAATTCAATAGTTTTTGGAATGTAAAGTTGACAAAAAGTTTTTTTGGGGAGGCCTTCATAATGTCTTTATAGGATCATCCAAGGTTTTCTGAGCCATGGTATTTTGTTGTGCATGGAATGTTTTCATATTTTTTGTCATATTCTCATTTTAGTTTTTTTGGTAGTTTTTGGAGAGAGTGGGATTATGCTGCAATAAATGCTCAACTTCCCTGTATTTATGGGGGAAGGAATAATAATGTTTTGGGCCATTTTTTGTGGAATTTAATTTTGAAGGTAAAAATGAAGGGAATGATGGTGGTACTATGATGTATAATTATGGTTTGGACCATAGAAAGCTATGCAGACAATTTTTGGTGTTAACACTAGTGGGGAGGTTTGATCCAAGAGGATATCCCAATGACTGAACATGAAACCCCTCAAATGTTTTAAAAAAATATATACAATCACATAGATATCACCAAAATATTTTTGGTGACTCTCGTTTCATAAAAAATGGACTATGAATGAGAAGAATACCGACAATATAAGTTGCTAGTGATTAGGGCCTATTACGTACATTCAACTTACAACATCACAATCAAAGAGTCTAGAGGATCATTTTTAATGTTATTAGTCCAATGTTGACTTTTGACCTCCAATTTTTCTATCAAAAAATTGTAGTGGTTGTAGTTATTCTTATTTGGACAATGTCGACTTATGACTTCCAAATATGGGATTGGAAATGTCAGGGTCATCATGTTGATATTGGAAAAGTTGTATAAAAAAGTTAATATTGGAAAAGTTGGGAACGCAGAGAAAGATATAAATAAATAGTCCAACAAAATCAACAACAAATACTACCAAACAACTTCAAATTTTATCTTGGATTTATTCTATATGATCTGCAATTTTTTTCACTACACTAATGCCTTTAATCTTGGTATTTATATTGAAATATAATTTAAGTTGGAAATCAGATTTAATAGCCAATTTGGGCTTGTCCCTTGTGACACTCAAATCAATCCCAACTATGCTATTTAACCCAGATTTTGGGTGTTGTCTAGGACATAGGAGGTTAGGATGAGAAGTTGAGAATTAACAGTGGGAAGGAGTGGACTTGACAATCATTGTGTATTATTTACAATTTAGTGAAGTTAAATAATAGTTTCGAGGTGGATGCAAACAACTCAAGAGATAGATGTTCTCATATTGAATGTGAGGGGAGGTTTTTGATAAAGTGCAAAATCGCACAGGTTCCATTTGTTTTTTTTTTAACAGAAACTTAGAAATTTTGATTGATTAAAAATGGTTGTAGGCCAGCCTAGCTTACAAAGAGAAATCCTGAAAAAGAAGACTAACGCCCTCTAAAAGAACAGTCAGCCTTCTTATAAGTTCTTTGAGAACAGAGTCCCAAAATTTTCTAAGGCTATTTCGAGAAAAAGAATGCTTGCAAGAATAGACTCTCACGAATTGTGAGCAGAGAAGAATACATAAACAAAAAATTAAATAGGATGAGAGGAAAGCCCCTTAATGAAAGGATCCAATTTCTTCTAAGAGCCCGAGTAGATATTTGAGGTTGCTTCCTTTTCTATACATTATTTATTTGTCTTTCGTCCTCTTGTAAGGGGAGGAGAAGGAGCTGAAAGGTCTTCAGATTCAAAAGTTCCCTCTGATGAAGGGGCTTAGGAAGCCATCCCTGCCTCGACTGGGGTCTTATGAACCAAAAAGTTGAGGTCTTTCCTAGAACTTGGAGAAGCAGGTTTTGGATCAGCTGCCCTCGTGGAGCTAGAGGGACCATGGATGCCCTGTTCTGGGACAACTGCAACTTTAGGTTCTTGTGCTTCATCTTCCTAGAGAACTTCAAAACTATTTTTGTTTTTCGAATGCGAAGTATCTGCAGAAGGAGAAGGAGAAACCTTGTGCTGAGACACTTGCGGATCCTTTCGCTGGGGAGGACGGCGTCGATTAGAGACCGTCTGGAAATCTGCATCTTTGGAAGCTACGAGATTTGCTGGTTTCTGTGGTTCTGCAAGCTTAGGGAAGATTTTGGTGAAGTGACTGTAAACATGGCAGAAGTTGCATTTGAAAAGGATCTACTCATAATCCAATTCTTGAATGTAGCTCCAGTCTCCTATTGTGAGCTTTAGGGATTCTGGGAGTCGTTTCTCTATATTCACCTCTACGCAGATACGGGCACATATGTACTGACCCCCTTTTGGTTTTGCAGAATCTATATAGCGAACTAACTTATTACCAAAGTCAGTCATAGTGCTTTTTCCCCAAAGATGAAGAGGGAGGTTAGGGAGTCTTACCCAAACTGGAGCGGCAGTGATCTCTGCTTCTGGATTAAACCCCAGAGACCATGGGGCTAAGAACAGACCTCTAGAACCCATGAAAAAAGGGCCCGAATGGAAGACAAGGTCTCCTTCTTCTTTATTTGAGAATGCACAGGTTCCATTTGTTACTGCAACTAAGAAATAGAATTGCAGAGAGTCCTCTAAATTGATGTAATTTTCAACAATTGAACAATTAATACAAATGGTCTCATTCGAAGTGGACCCGGAGACGTATGACAACAGACTCAAACTCCATTATGAAGTTGCATTCTTCAATTTTTGGTTTGCATCTCTAGATGTGCATTCCTATTTCTTATATGTTCTTTTTAAATCTTCCATTTTAAATTATTTTTGAAAGAGTTAATTGTTGATACATTCACACATAATTCATGGTTATTTAAGATCCTATAAATTTCATATCAATACGGCTAGAAGAATATATGAAGAGGGATCATCATAGACTTATAGACATTATAGATTGATCAAATTTATCATGTTTATGAAATTAAATTTATCACATTTGTAAAAATATACACTAAGTACATTTTTTCACGTTATTTTAGTTTGTTGACAATTCAAATTAAAAATGGTAATTTTATGGGATTGTCCTTTATCATGAATATGCTCAACCTATGAATATGTCATTTGTGGATGTTGAATAAACTCATCTAGCTATCAAGGAAGGTTCGATGGATGTTGATTCATGCCACAATATACTATCAAGTGTTATGTTCATATTCACGTGGAAAATAAATATGAAGAAAAAACTTTTATAAAAATACTTACAATAATTGATTTTTTTTCTAGTATGAATTTTGAGTGAAAGACATATCAAAAAATTTCAATAGAGTAGATGATGTAGTGGTTCAAAACCACATTGTTGTATTCTATATTCTACTCATGTTAAAATTTTCTATAATACCTTGAAATAATCATATCTTAAATTAAGAGAAGGTTGTATGGATGTTAACCCATGTCACAATATATTTAAATTTGAATGTTCATATTCACATAGAGAATATATATGAAAAAAATGTTTATTATAAAAAAAATTATAGTAGTTAAATTTTACCGATAAGAATTCAAAATAAAACACATCGAGCAACCAACAATTTTAATAAAAGTAGATGTTATAGTCTGATAATACATAGGTAGACTCCATATTCTCCTTTTCTTATAATTTTTTTAGAATATTGAATTCAAATAATCATATACTAAATATTAATCTTCCAGTGCATGCAGCTATAGAATATTGTGCTATTGTAGTGTTAAGTCATGAACTTGTTTCTTCAATTTTATATTTTGATTATGATTTTTTTTAAGTTTGCTCATTTGGTTTAAGTTTGCTCTTTTACTTACTTTAGAAAATTTTTTGGTTTTAATTGAAATTTTTGAGTTTTGCCTTTAGATTTTTATTATTTTTGTTTCTTTAGGTTCTGAAGGGTTCTATAGGACTTATATTGATTAAGGATGTCACAAATATACTCTAAGAGCAAAGTTTACCATAAAAAACCTCATTCAAAATGGAATTATTGACTAAAAAAGCACTAAATTTGAATTTGAAATATTCTTGTAGCGCAACGACTGAAATTTTACACAGCGGCGCTACAAGAATATCGTGGGCGTTAAAATCACCGATTTTTAAGCTGAATTCTCGCATGATTTCGATTTCTAAGTGACTAATCACATGTGTAAAGGGTTGTGATACGTGTTTTAGCATAAATGATCATGCAAACAGGTGTTGTTTAGAACGTGAAGGAGATCGTGGTGATCAGCAGTTAAGGTTGGGCGAATTATGACAAATCGAGGAAAGAGTCAAAATTGATGTGAAAGAAGTTCTCCATACATGCATTACGAAACTGGAGACTAAGTGGAGTGAGGACATTTGCTTAAAATCTGGAAGTTGCAGTTACAGAGGAGATTTAGGGCTTTCATAGTTACAGAGAAGATTTAGGGTTTTCTCGTCGCGCCAGCTGGAAGCAAATTGGAGACCTAAAGACACTTATACAATTAAATTTGAAAATCAGATAGCTCAAGGATTGATTTTAAACGTCTGCAGTAAGACAAGAATAAGGTATTCCGCGTTAACCTGATAGTGGCTGCTAAATTGGGGCTTTCCCAGTAAAGCTTGTTTTGTTAAAATTGATTAAGGAAAACATAAATGTATGCTTTTAACAAAAATCCTGTCGAAGAGATATCAGTCTAAGAGGTTTTTAGATGGTGTGGCAAGTGAAAAGTTGAAAGGTAGCAGTTGCATTGAACCATTACCCTTTCAAAACCTGAAAATATGGTAGGGTGAATATCTGTGCAGTTTGTGGTGACCAAAGTTTCACAGATTTATTTGTTACCTGTAAACAATGAAATGAATGAGCTGAGCATGTGAATTGCATGAAGACCTAGTCTGATTAGGTGCTAGAAGCTGACTGGTTTTGGTGCTAAATACAAGTTGGAGCAGAAAGTGAGCAGACATAAGATTGCTCTCATATCATTCCATCCACTAGATAAACAATCACAAGTTGATCTCAGAAGCAGGAATTTGAGAGCACTAATGAAAAATCTTTTTGCAAAGAGATAGCTCATAAGTGGCATTAAAAGGACTCAAGGGTACTATTTGTAGAGAATCATAACACACAGATGTATTCATACATTCTAGAGAGGGTCTAGCATCAAAATGAATATCTGAGACGGTAGTTATATTCAGCAGCAGTTTTATTGAAGAGTTTGTGGCACCCTGTTGACCTAAATTACTCAAGCCTGATGCAAAGCTTGTCCTGCATTGAAAACAAAAACAGGCTGTTAAAAAAAAATCAAGAGAAAACAATCAAGGAGAATCGAAGCAAGCTGATTATCAAAACCCTAGAAGCTTGAGAGAAAAAAAAGGAGATGTTAGGTCATTGAAAGGGCTTTAAAATTACACAGATTTCAGCCATTGAAAATATATGGGAAAAAGTGGCAAAACCAATAGGGCTGAGCCCACTGAGCTGAAATGGATTAACCAATTTCTAGGTTGTGCAAAGCTTTTTCAGAATGTTGGTTGGTTGGATTTCTTCAAGAAGATCGATGGCTATAACACTGAGGTCTCTTATAAATTTTCCCAATGCTATAACCAGGACATGGTAGTATTTGATACTCTAAAGTTTAAGTTTACTGTGGAGTTAGTTGCTAAAGCTATAGGAGTCAGAAATGAAGGGGAAATGTGGTTGAAAAAGTTGCCTTTCACCTTTAATGCCCAAAGGTACCTTTTACCTGGCATTACTCTAGACTGGAGCAAAGGAGTATTAATATAGAATTTTAGAGATGAATGGGTGCAGCCCATCAAAGTATTACAAAGCTACATCACCTGTGAGGGGAGATATGCTTTTGTATACAAATATCATTTCAGGTTCTTATAGCACCTTGTGGGTGAATCCAGGATGAGTCTTCCTTTCTTCTTGTTTAAAAATTTGTATAAGATGTCAAGTAGGGTTAAGGAGCATAAAAATCACACCACACAATCCATTTTCCATCATGGTTTGATCAAGTTGATTATCAGTGCTGTCCTGTAAAAAGAAGGAAAAACATGGGATTATTTCCTCTTATGGTCTGGTTTCCAAATTAAGCAGGAAGAGCAGCCAACCAAAAAACATGTGGACAAGGGGAAAACCCTAGTTAGAAAACTAGGGCAGAAAATCAAGTCTGAAGATAAAAAGGGAGTTAAACTTGAAGAAGAGACAAAGCCTTGAAAGGAAGACTATGAACATCAGCAGTCTTCAACTGATAATAAGGGAAAAGGTTCACTGTTTATAAAAGAAGAAGAGCATCCTGTGCAAGTTAGGGCACCAGCAGAAACTCTCATAAATGAGAAAATTATTGTCACAGAGAAGGTTGCAATGAAGGAAAAGGAGGACAAGGTCCAACAAAGAAGCCCTATCACTATTTTATCTGAAGATGACGGATATTTGCTAGAAGGAGATGATTTGACAGTCCATGCTGAGTCTAGGGTTAACACACACAGAGAATGCTACAGTCAAGAGAATAAAGCATAGAGGTAAAAGAAAAAGAATACCAAAGTTAAAGCAATGGAGTTAGCCATAGTGAGACATCAAGAAAAAACTTTGAATATGGTGAAAGAACTTGCCTCAGAATGGAGGTAAAAAACCAGACCTAAAAATAAACTAAGGCTAAATATGAAAAATCTTCTAAACCCTAAATTGAACACAGCAGAGGTCACCATGATCGATACCTCTTCTTCAGAGGAAAGCCTAAAATCTAGCAAAAGTAAAAGTAAAGGAAAGAAACCTTTGAAGACATTGGAAGAGTCTAGCCTCACCCAAAATAAACTATCAATTATTTTTCTTGAATTAAGAGATGAAATGGTGAACGAGCAGCAGAAAGAAGAAGTATATTCCTCTTATTTAGAAAATAAGATGCTAATGGATGAAAATGCACCTGACAAAATAGACACTCAATAAATTCCAAGAATTCCTAGTGTTTCTACAAGGCTGCTACAGGAGGATGAAGACATTTTTAGAAAGTTAGATATACCATGGTTGCCCAGTGAGTTCACTGTTTATAAAAGAAGAAGAGCATCCTGTGCAAAGTAGGGCACCGGCAGAAACTCTCATAAATGAGAAAATTGTTGTCACAGAGAAGGTTACAATGAAGGAAGAGGACGACAAGGTCCAACAAAGAAGCCCTATCACTATTTTATCTGAAGATGAGGGATATTTGCTAGAAGGAGATGATTTGACAGTCCAAGCTGAGTCTACAGTTGACACACATAGAGAATGCTACAGTCAAGAGAATAAAGCAGAGAGGTCAAAGAAAAAGAAGGCCAAAGTTAAAGCAATGGAGTTAGCCACAGTGAGACATCAAGAAAAAACTTTGAAGATGGTGAAAGAACTTGCCTCAGAATGGAGGCCAAAAACCAGACCTAAAAATAAAGTAAGGATGAATATGAAGAAGCTTCTAAACCCTAAATTGAACACAACATAGGTCACCATGATCGATACCTCTTCTTCAGAGGAAATCCTAAAATCTAGCAAAGGTAAAAGTAAAGGAAAGAAACCTTTGAATACATTGGAAGAGTCTAGCCTCACCCAAACTAAACTATTAGCTGTCTTTCTGGAATTAAGAGATGAAATGGTGAAGGAGCAGTAGAAAGAAGAAGTAGATGCCTCTTATTCATTTAATAAGATGCTAATGGATGAAAATGCACCTGATAAAACAGACACTCGAGAAATTCCAAGCGTTCCTAGTGTTTCTACAAGGCTGCTACAGGAGGATGAAGACATTTTCAGAAAGTTAGATATACCATGGTTTCCCAGTGAGATACAGGATACCACAATAGGGAAGGCTTTTGACTCAGAAAAATAGAATATGCAAAAGACTATCAAACAATACAAGCATCAAATGGATTACATGCAGGAAGTGAATGATGGCTTGATCCTAGCAAACAGAAGACTCAGGGAGGATTTGCAAGAAGTAAATGATCATTATCAAGAGCTTACTGTAGTGTCCAAGGAAGCCCTGAAGAGGAAGAGAATCACAGATTTGCAATGTGCAGAATTGGAGCCGACTGTCAAAATCCTACAACAGCAGAATAAAGAGCTTACTAAAATATTGAGAAAGATGGAAGCTGAACAATAAAAAGCAAATAAAAAGGCCCAAGCTTTGGATGGAATAGACTTACTAGCTGAGGCTCCTAAAGACATTTGAGTTTTGTTAGTTAGTCAGTTATTTATTATGTATTTTGAGAAATACTTTAGTTATTCAGTTGTTTGCTATGTTTTATAAGAAATACTTTATTTTGTAAATTATAATTTGACATTATCCCATCAATGAGTAGGTAGAAGACAGTTAGGGTTTAGACCCTAACTGATTTTTTTGAGAAACAATATTTAGGTAGATGAAAAAGAGAACAAGGGGTTCAATTTTTTGCTGACTCAAGGAGGTATGTGACTTGTTTATGAGCTAAGTACTATAACTATCATGTGTATTTGCTGAATAGAATTATGAAATATATGATCCTTTTAACCCTTCAGTCTATGTTTTGGATTCATTTTTAACTTGTTTAGTTACATGATTGATAAATTCATTGATGGTTTATGGTTTCTTTGCTGGTCATGCTTGTCAATTGTTGAATGAACTTCAAATGTCATGTTCTGATTGGATATTGGTAATTATATTATGCATCTCTGTTCTTCTTTGCTTATGATTCAGTTCTTATTTGGCTCATGAATGTATTCCCTTCAGTCACCAAACTTTACAATGAAGAAAACCTTTCAGAAACCCTAAAACCTAGTTTACTTGATTGAATTTTTGAGATTGTGTTGGCTTGTTTCCTTATAGCCTGGAAAGAATTTCTGGCACAAACATCTTTGGCGCCGTTGCCGGGGAACGAAGTTGAAAACAAATTTTTCTGTGGGATACTTATCTTTTTACTGGTTTTAAGAGGTGAACTTAAACCAGCACATCTTCAAGGCTATTTTTCACCAAGTTTGACACAGTGGCTACTAGAGGAGTTGGAACCAGGAACATACCTACTTTACCATTGCAGTTAGGTGTTACAGACCCTGAACAGATATTAAAGATAGCAAGGAAAATTAGAAGGTCTCAATATTTACCAGCCCTGTGTTACCCTGACTAGTTGAGTGGTTCAACACATTCAGATTTGCTAAGAAAAGAAGAAGAAACCTCACCTTGGTTAAATCCTACTATCCCTGATAGAAGTTTCCAAGTTTTTACTAATCCTCAATCCTTCAGAAAAGCCAAAACTGCCTCTCCTGGTAAGATACCTCTTTTTCAGCTGAAATTAGGTAAAAACCCCTTTCAACCAAGTTTCAATCAAACTTCTTCATCATCAAAGTCTGTCAGTCCAAAAATGGCAGCCAAAATCAGCCCAGAGACATGATGGACCGGATGGTTGCAGCCAAATATGCACCATTGGTCTTGCCTCAGCCTTTAAATGCACTGCCTGGGGGTGACTATCAAAAATATCTTCCTAGGTTTAATGGACAGGGGGAGACCACAGCTAAAGAACATTGGGAAGATTTCCTTAGTTATGTTGATAACCAAAACATTGAGGCCAAGGATGTATGGATGAGAATGTTTGTGCAGAGTCTCGATGGAGATGTAAGGAAATGGTTCAGGGAGTTTCCTGCTAATTCTATCACTATCATTGAAGAACTTCATGATCTCTTCATGAGACAATGGGGTGACACCAAATATCATACATACTACATAACTGAGTTTGGTGCCCTTAGGAGGAAAAAGGAAGAAACTGTTACAAACTTTTCAAATAGGTTTAACTATATGTACAGTAGAATTCCTGCTGAAATAAAGCCTACATAGACATCAGCTAAACTTACATATGCAAATGCTTTCGATCATGAATTTTCCTTACTATTAAGAGAAAGGAGACCTATTTCTTTACTGAATATGCAGGATGCAACATTGGAGGTAGAATCTAACATACTGGCTTCCCATAGATTGAAGAAGGAAACAACTCAGCAGCTGTATGACAAAAAAGGAAAGAAGGAAGTAGCTCCAGGAGGTTCATCTTCCCTTTCTGCTGAAGGGAAAATTGATGAAATGGCTAAGTTGGTGAAGATTATGACTACAAAATTGAACAAATTAGAGCTTGAAAAAAATTCCAACAAGCCTGCTCCAGAAGGTGAATGAAATCCTAATAATTAGAATCAGTTCAGAAGGCAATTTGCTCCCCGTTTCATGCCTAGAGAATGTAGGAATAATGATCTTCAGCGAGAAAGAAGAGAAAATGAGGACCAAAGAGTGCCACCACCTCTTCAGAACAATGTTGCTAATGAAGAAGAGGTTGATGATGAAGTAATATTTGAAAATACTGACCAAGATATGAAACATTTTGGAGAAAGATTGTCTGGGGGTTTTGTCACTGAGGAAGAGTTCCTAAATGCTGAAAGTTATGATGTTGATATGTTCGAAACAGAAGAAGATTTAGGTCTGAAAATGTCTGCTGTAACTGCTGATGTTTGTCAAAATGAACTTAAGAAAAATATAAACCTGAGGTCAAATCCAAAACAGATGGTACAAATTCTGAAGAAGAGGGCAGCTGTCCTGCTAAGCAGCCATCTGATCCTGTGACCGAGAAAAGACAAGTTGCAGAAAAAAAAAAAAACACAGAGGTTGAAGAGGTAAATAAAACAGTTCAGAATTTCAGCTTGGAAAATGAGTTAGGAAAGTTAAATATTCCTATACCTTTAACTGAATTAATAAAAAATCCTTCATATAAACAAACCGTCATTAAGGTGATGAATTTAGCAAGTAATCAGTCTATTTCTAATACAGTAAATTTGCAAGAAGAAAACCCTAGGATTTTCATTGGATCAGCCTTGGTTGAAAAGACTGAAAATGAAGCTGGTGCTTCACCTCCATTCTACATCACCCTGACAGTCCATGAACAAATGATACACAATTGCTTGTTAGATTCGGGAGCCTCACACAATTTAATGCCAAAGGCTATTATGGAAGATTTAGGTATGAGTGTCACTAAACCCTATCATGATCTGTATGCATTTGATTCCCGATCAGTGAAGTGTTTAGGTGTAATAAAATACATGGTTGTCAGCTTGGCTCAGTTACCTATGAAAAGTGTCATCATGGATGTAGTAGTAGCTGATATCACCCCTAAATTTGGTTTACTTCTCTCTAGGTCTTGGGAAAAGAAGGTTGGTGGGACATTACAAATGGATCTATCATATGCTACTATTCCTGTGTTTGGAGGAGAAAATAGAAGGCTATACAGAGAGCTTCAGTTTGCCAACATTGTGACGGACGACAAGAATCCCACCAATCACCCACTGTATGCTATTGATGAAGACCTGGGTACTTGCATGTTACATTTCAGCGAGGAGGACAATACTACTGGTTTGTTACAGGTTGAAAAAGAACAGCCAATAAAATGCAGCAGAGAACAGGAGGATGACATGTGGCAATTGTATTTTGATGGTTCTTCTTGTAAGGAAGGTGCAGGTGCAGGGGTTCTTCTCATATCCCCTGGAGGTGAAACAGTAAATATCATGTATAAATTGGAGTTTATTACTACAAACAATACTACTGAGTATGAAGCTTTGATGTTAGGATTAAAAGCTGCCAAATATTTTGGCATTCAGCAGATTGCTGCATTTGGTGACTCCAAATTAGTTGTTTAGCAAGTGAAGAGCAACTATCAAGTGAAGCAGGGTTTGCTGAAAGTCTATCGAAATGAGGTATGGGATATGCTTGAAAATTATTTTGTAGCATTTAACATTACTCATGTTCCAAGAGACCATAATCAGACTACAGATTCATTGGCCTTGGCTGCCACACATTTTAGAATCCCCAAGACCACTCAGTTGAGATATCCCATTGAGGTGAGGTACAGACCATCTGTACCTGATAATGTAAAGCAGTGGAGAGTATTTGAAGATGACATTGAAATTAAGATATTTCTAGAGCTTATCCATGAGTTTTCAAATTCCTTGATTGATCAAGAGGAAGATGAAGGGGATGAAGACTTGGAAGAGTTTGCTGAAAATGAAATAGCTGGACACAAAATCATTGAATTAAAAAGAAATTTCATCCCGAAAGGTTTGGTACCTTTAGAAAGGATTTTTTCAAAAGATGATACACTCTTGAAACCTGTTGTACATTCCTCAGAAGAGAATGTAGCGGATTGTGACATTGGATTTGCAGAATAGCCTAGAATGGTTAAAATTTCTAAAGCACTTACAACTGAACAAAGAAACAGGTATATCAAACTGTTAAAAGAACATGTGGATGTTTTTGCATGGTCTTATGAAGAATTGAGAACTTATGACAAAGGAATCATACAGCATAAAGTCCCTTTAAAACCAAATGTCAAACATTTTTGTCAGAAATTAAGGAGGATTAACCCAGCTTTGTTTCCTGTTATTGAAAAAGAAGTGAAGAAGCTGTTGGATGCCAAGATCATAGTGCCTCTCAGGTATTCTTCATGGATGGATAATCTAGTTCCTATTAGGAAAAAGAATGGAGAAATCAGGTTGTGTGTTGACTTCATAAATTTGAACAGGTCTTCATTAAAAGATAACTATCCTCTGCCTAAAATTGAGCAAATATTGCAGAAAGTAGTTGGGGCACGGAGGATCTCAATGGTTGATGGTTTCTCAGGGTACAATCAGATCTCTATGCATCCTGATGATAAGGAGAAGATAGCCTTTACAACTCCTTGGGGAACTTTTATGTATGATAAGATTCCCTTTGGTTTAATGAATGCTAGAGCCACCTTCCAGAGGGCTATGGATATTGCCTTTGTCAAAGAAAAGGCCAAGTTTGTGGTAATCTATTTGGATGATATTATTGTTTTCTCATAGTCAGATGATGAACATTTAAAGCATTTGAAGCAGACTTTCCTGAAATGTAGAAAATTTAGCTTGTCTTTGAATCCAAAGAACTCACACTTTGTTGTACAGGAAGGTAAATTGCTTGGTCATTTGGTGTCTACTGATGGCATAAGAATTGATCCTGAAAGGGTAAAGGCTATATTGAAGATAATTTTACCAAGGAGTAAAAAGGATGTTCAATCATTCATTGGTAAAATCAATTTTCTGCGTTGGTTTATACCAAACTTCATTGAAACTATCAAACAAATCACAGCCATGCTGAAAAAGGATCAGGAAGTCAGGTGGACCACTGAGGCAAAGAGTGCATTTGAGAAAATCAAAGTGGCTCTTACTGAAGCTCCTGTATTAGTAATCCTATATTTTACTAGAGAGTTTCTTACATTCTCATTTGCATCAGAGGATACACTAGCAGTTGTTTTGTTGCAGAAGAATAAGGAAGGACTGGAGCAGCCTATTGCATTCTTCAGCAAAACTCTCAGAGATTCTAAACTTAAATACAGTATCTTAGAAAAACAGTCCTATGCTCTGGTAAAAGCTTTAAAGTTTTTCAGAATCTATGTTCTGCATTCTAAAGTCATTTCATTTGTGCCTAATGCTGTTGTAAAAGATGTTTTGACACAGCCTGATAGTGAAGTGAAAAAAGGCAGGTGGATTGCTAAAATCATGGAGTATGATGCAGATATCAGACCTACCAAACTTGTCAAGGGACAAGTTTTAGCCAAGCTGCTGGCTGAATCAAATTGTCAGGCTCTGGGATTGCATATCATGACTGAAGAATTAGCTCAGAAAGAAGATCAAGCAATACTGGAAAAAGAGAAGATCATGGACTATTATTCATCATCAACATGGTATGCAGACATTGTATATTTTTTGTTGTTTTTGCAATGTCCGGAGAATTTAGATAGGAAAGCTGCTAGATCCTTAAAGCCTAAAGATACTAAGTATTGTCTAGTAGAAGAGAAGTTGTTCTGCAAGGACCCAGGTGGTATTCTACTCAAATGTTTGGACAAATCTGAAATTGAAGGAGTAATTTCTGAATATCATGAGGGTGCTTATGGAGGGCACAAGTACTGGAAGACAACATCATATAGAATTTTAAGAGCTGGATATTATTGGCCCTCCTTGTTTGCAGATGTTTATCAGCAGGTAAGAGCCTGTATCCCTTGTCAGAAGTTTGCTGGCAAACAAAAATTGTTGTCATTGCCCCTAAAACCTATTGCAGTTAATGCTCCTTTCCAGCAATGGGGTTTGGATTTTATTGGAGAAATAAATCCAGCTTCCTCAGGACAACACCGTTGGATTTTAACTGCAACAGACTTCTTTACTAAATGGGTGGAAGCCATCCCTAGAAGGAATGCCATAGACAAAGTAATCATGGAATTTGTTGAAGAGAATATCCTTAGTAGATTTGGCTGTCCTCGGAAATTAGTAACAGATAATACAAAGGCTTTCAAGTCCAAGGCAATGGAAGCCTTTTGTGAAAAGAATGGTATCTTGCTGAAACATTCAACTCCTTACTATCCCCAGGGTAATGGTTTGGATGAATCCTCTAATAAAAACATCATTCAGAGTATCAAAAAGTTGCTCAAGCATAATAAGACATCATGGGATCCAATGCTAAAATATGCATTGTGGGCTGATAGGATAACAGTCAAACAAGCAATTGGAACTTCTCCCTTCCAGTTAATTTATGGTACAGATGCAGTTTTTCCTGTTCAATTGGGAATCCCAGTGATGAATTTTCTTCAGAATTCCCAAGAAGAGCCAAATGATATGCAAAGAAGGATTTATGAGATGATAGAGTTGCAGCAGAATAGGGAAATGGTGGAAGAAAGGGCATAGTTGTACAGATTGAAGATCAAAAGCAGATTTGATAGGAACATCAAAGAAAAAACTTTCTCAGTTGGTGATATGGTTTTAAGGTGGGATGCAAGGAAAGAGCAAAAAGCGAAGCATGGTAATTTTGACAACCTCTGGTTTGGCCCTTTCCTAGTGTGTAAGATTTTGGAGAATAACACTTTTGTCCTGCAGTCTTTGGCAGGTGAGGAATTATCCAGTCCAATCAATGGATGATTCCTTAAGCATTTTTACAGTTGGACGATTCCTTAAGCATTTTTACAGCCTTTGAGGAGATTTTCACTTTTCATTGTATATACCGGTGTGAGTGAAGCATAATAAAGACTCCATAACCCAATGGAAATTTTGTAGACTAGTAGGTAGCAGAAAAGAAGGCACTGGTCTACAGGTTGTTGAAGCCTCACAGGGAGGACTTCATCCCGCAGCTGGAGCCAGATGTTAAGTCATGAACTTGTTTCTTCAATTTTATATTTTGATTGTGATTTTATTTTAAGTTTTCTCATTTGCTTTAAGTTTGCTCTTTTACTTACCTTAGAAAATTGTTTGGTTTTAAGTGAAATTTTTGAGTTTTGCCTTTAGATTTTTATTATTTTTGTTTCTTTAGGTTCTGAAGGGTTCTATAGGATTTATATTCATTAAGGATGTCACAAATATACTCTAAGAGCAAAGTTTACCATAAAAAACCTCATTCAAATTGGAATTATTGACTAAAAAAGCACAAAATTTGAATTTGAAATATTCTTGTAGCGCAACGACTGAAATTTTACACAGCGGCACTACAAGAATATCATGGGCATTAAAATCACCGATTTTTAAGCAGAATTCTCGCATGATTTCAATTTCTAAGTGACTAATCGCATGTGTAAAGGGTTGTGATACATGTTTTAGCAGAAATGATCATGGAAACAGGTGTTGTTTAGAACATGAAGGAGATCGTGGCGATCAGCAGTAAGGTTGGGCGAATTATGACAGATCGAGGAAAGAGTCGAAATTGATGTGAAAGGATTTCTCCATACATGCATTAAGAAACTGGAGACTAAGTGGAGCGAGGACATTTGCTTAAAATCCAAAAGTTGCAGTTATAGAGGAGATTTAGGGCTTTCATAGTTACAGACAAGATTTAGGGTTTTCTCGTCGCGCCAGCTGGAAGCAAATTGGAGACCCAAAGACACTTGTACAGTTAAATTTGACAATCAGATAGCTCAACGATTGATTTTAAATGTCTGCAGCAAGACAGGAATAAGGTATTTCGTGTTAACCTGATAGTGGCTGCTAAATTGGGGCTTTCCTAGTAAAGCTTGTTTTGTTAAAATTGATTAAGGAAAACATAAATGTATGCTTTTAACAAAACTCCTGTCGAAGAGATATCAGTCTAGGAGGTTTTTAGATGCAGTGGCAAGTGAAAAGTTGAAAGGTAGAAGTTGCATTGAACCATTACCGTTTCAAAACCTGAAAATATGGTACGGTGAAGATCTGTGCAGTTTGTGGTGACCAAAGTTTCATATATTTATTTGTTACTTGTAAACAATGCAATGAATGAGCTGAGCATGTGACTTGCATGAAGACCTAGTCTGATTAGGTGCTAGAAGTTGACTGGTTTTGGTGCTAAATACAAGTTGGAGCAGAAAGTGAGCAGACATAAGATTGCTCTCATATCATTCCATCCACTAGATAAACAATCACAAGTTGATCTAAGAAGCAAGCATTTGAGAGCACTAATGCAAAATCTTTTTTCAAAGAGATAGCTCATAAGTGGCATTAAAAGCAGTCAAGGGTACTATTTGTACAAAATCATAACACACAGATTTCTTCATACATTCTAGAGATGGTCTAGCATCAAAATGAATATCTGAGATGGTAGTTATATTTAGCAGCAGTTTTATTGAAGAGTTTGTGTCACCCTGTTGACCTAAATTACTCAAGCCTGATGCAAAGCTTGCTCTGCATTGAAAACAAAAACAGACTGTTAAAAAAAAATCAAGAGAAAACAATCAAGGAGAATTGAAGCAAGCTGACTATCAAAACCCTAGAAGCTTGAGTAAAAAAAACGAGTTGTTAGGTCATTCAGAGGGCTTTAAAATTACACAGGTTTCAGCCATTGAAAATAGATGGGAAAAAGTGGCAAAACCAACAGGACTGAGCCCACTGAGCTGAAATTGATTGACCAATTTCCAGGTTTTGTAGAGCTTTTTCAGAATGCTGGTTGGTTGGATTTCTTCAAGAATATCGATGGCTATAACACTGAGGTCTCTTATAAATTTTCCCAATGCTATAACCAGGACATGGTAGTATTTGATACTCTAAAGTTTAAGTTGATTGTGGAGCTAGTTTCTGAAGCTATAAGAGTAAGAAATGAAGGTGAAATGTGGTTCAAAAAGTTTCCTTTCACCTTTAATTCCCAAACGTAATTTTTACCTGGAATTACTCTATACTAGAGCAAAGGAGTATTAATCCTGAATTTTAGAGATGAATGGGTGGAGCCCATCAAAGTCTTACAAAGCTACATCACCTATGAGGGGAGATATGCTTTTGTATACAAATATCATTTCAGGTTCTCACAACACCTTGTGGGTGAATCCAGGATGGGTCTTCCTTTCTTCTTGTTTAAAAGTTTGTAGAAGATGTCAAGTAGGGTTAAGGAGCATCAGAATCACACCACACAGTCCATTTTCCATCATGGTTTGATCAAGTTGATTATCAGTATTGTCCTGCAAAAAGAAGGAAAAACATGGGATTACTTCCTCTTCTGGTCTGGTTTCCAAATTAAGCAGGAAGAGCAGCCAACCAAAAAACATGTGGACAAGGGGCAAACGCTAGTTAGAAAACTAGGGTAGAAAATCAAGTCTGAAGATAAAAAAGAAGTTAAACTTGAAGAAGAGACAAAGCCTTCAAAGGAATACTATGAACATCAATAGTCTTCAATTGATAATAAGGGCAAAGGTTCACTGTTTATAAAAGAAGAAGAGTAGCCTGTGCAAAGTAGGGCACCAGCAGAAACTCTCATAAATGAGAAAATTGTTGTCACAGAGAAGGTTGCAATGAAGGAAGAGGAGGACAAGGTCCAACAAAGAAGCCCCATCACTATTTTATCTGAAGATGAGGGATATTTGCTAGAAGGAGATGATTTGACAGTCCATGCTGAGTCTAGGGTTGACACACACAGAGAATGCTACAGTCAAGAGAATAAAGCGGAGAGGTCAAAGAAAAAGAAGACCAAAGTTAAAGAAATGGAGTTAGCCACAGTGAGACATCAAGAAAAAACTTTGAAGATGGTGAAAGAACTTGCCTCAGAATGGAGGCCAAAAACCAGACCTAAAAATAAACTAAGGCTAAATATGAAAAAGCTTCTAAACCCTAAATTGAACACAGTAGAGGTCACCATGATCGATACCTCTTCTTCAGAGGAAAGCCTAAAATCTAGCAATGGTAAAAGTAAAGGAAAGAAACCTTTGAAGACATTGTAAGAGTCTAGCCTCACCCAAACTAAACTATCAACTATTTTTCTTGAATTAAGAGATGAAATGGTGAAGGAGCAGCAAAAAGAAGAAGTAGATGCCTCTTATTTAGAAAATAAGATGCTAATGGATGAAAATGCACCTGATAAAACAGACACTCAATAAATTCCAAGAATTCGTAGTGTTTCTACAAGGATGCTACATGAGGATGAAGACATTTTCAGAAAGTTAGATATACCATGGTTGCCCAGTGAGATACAGGATACCACAACAGGGAAGGATTTTGACTCAAAAAAACAGAATATGCAAAAGACTATCAAACAATATAAGCATCAAATGGATTACATGCAGGAAGTGAATGATGGCTTGATCCTAGCAAATAGAAGACTCGGGAAGGATTTGCAAGAAGTAAATGATCATTATCAAGAGCTTACTGCAGTGTCCGAGGAAGCCTTGAAGAGGAAGATAACCACATATTTGCAATGTGTAGAATTGGAGGAGACTGTCAAAAGCCTACAACAGCAGAATAAAGAGCTTACTAAAAGATTGAGAAAGATGGAAGCTGAACAGCAAAAAGAAAAGAAAAAGGCCCAAGCTTTGGATGGAATAGCCTTATTAGCTGAGGCTGCTAAAGACCTTTGAGTTTTGTTAGTTAGTTAGTTATTTGTTATGTCTTTTGAGAAATACTTTAGTTAGTCAGTTGTTTGTTATGTTTTTGAAGAAATAATTTATTTTGTAAATTATAATTTGACATTATCCCATCGATGAGTAGGCAGAAGACAGTTAGGGTTTAGACCCTAACTGATTTTTTTGAGAAACAGTATTTAGGTAGATGAAAAAGAGAACAAGGGGTTCGATTTTTGGCTGGCTTAAGGAGGTCTGTGACTTGTTTATGAGCTAAGTACTATAACTCTCATGTGTATTTGATGAATAGAATTATGAAATATATGATCCTTTTAACCCTTTAGTTTGTGTTTTGGCTTCATTTTTAACTTGTTTAGTTACATGATTGATAAATTCATTGCTGGTTTATGGTTTCTTTGCTGGTAATGCTTGT
The DNA here is from genome assembly GCA_001517045.1 of Pseudotsuga menziesii. Classification (NCBI taxonomy): domain Eukaryota; kingdom Viridiplantae; phylum Streptophyta; class Pinopsida; order Pinales; family Pinaceae; genus Pseudotsuga; species Pseudotsuga menziesii. The sequence continues at coordinate 515,950 of LPNX010258664.1, forward strand.
CAATTGTTGAATGAACTTCAAATGTCATGTTATGATTGGATATTGGTAATTATACTATGCATCTCTGTTCTTGTTTTCTTATTATTCAGTTCTTATTTGGCTCATGAATGTATTCCCTTCAGTCACCAAACTTTACAACCAAGAAAACCTTTCAGAAACCCTAAAACCTAGTTTACTTGATTGAATTTTTGAGATTGTGTTGGCTTGTTTCTTTATAGCCTGGAAACAATTTCTGGCACAAACATGTAGAACCATCACAATATATACATTCTTATGAAATGAATAAAGACAAAAGAATCAAATGTGGAAGTGATGAAGTAATTAGAGGTAATTGATGAAGGTCCATTCTATACTCTACTCATGCCATACTTTTGTATAAGGATTACCAAATACTTAAAATCAATTATCATTAATGTTTTTCGTGTAAAAACGATGAACCATTCACAATTCACCTATATAAGAATTTGTTATTGTGTGTTGATTCATTACCATTATGTACATTATTAATACAATGAGAAATACAAACTTGATTTTTTTTGTTTTTTGAAAAAGTTCTAATTTTCTTTCTTACCATTATGTACATTCTTAATACAATGAGAAATACAAACTTGATTTTTATGTTTTTTTAAAGAAAAATATCTAATTTTCTTTCTAAAGGAAAAGATGAAACTATTGAAATGATCTGAGACACTCATTTAGATTTGCAATAACAAATTTATTAAGGTATTTATATTATAAAAATAATCATTTTTTAATACATAGTATATGATATTTTTTGTATAGTGTAATGTTCTCAAAATTCAAAAAAAAATGTAATCTAGTGAAATGATACTTTTCATGGACATTATATATCATTTGTGGAATGTATATGTCATTTTTTACTAGATCTAGGTCCGTAAGCTATCTTTCGATCTTTATGTACTTTCCTATATAATGACTATATGTTTATGTGATGTAGTTATAATACTTGGATTTTCTTATATGATTATTCTACTTATCTTTACTATTAACATGAATTTGCATATGTTGGTTCACTTACATATTACTTCCTATTTACCCAGATTTTCTTTCATTTATGGCTTTATTTATTAAAAGGTATGACTTGACTTTACATGTCAAGGGGTGGAGTGGCGCGATTTGATCCCTTGAGGGACCACTCGGAGAGGTAAATAGGTTCCCTCTGCTTTTATGGGGTTTACTTAGTTCATTGCAAACTAATGCAAACTTCCACTTTTTACAGGTTACTTTGTTGGCAAAATCTATCTATGACAGTGAAAAGTAATAACATCCTATAGCATGATAACTATGCTATACTATCCTATTCATAACTTGAGATAAGAGGTCTAAAGTCTTGAACTAGATATTCCTACATTCTATGTTTACAAAGAGTTGAAAGTGTGTGGCTTAGATATTTATGGTCGTCATTATTATTATGTTTAAGGTTATCCAAACTTATCCACTTTTATATTCAGTTTATAAAATGTAACTCCTTAAAGTATAAATCCTAGGATTTAATCCATCATCCATTTATCATGGAAAAACCTTGTATAAGTTCATTGGAAAACTATGGAATGAGAATAATAGATTTATGCAATATTTCATATGACATAAACCTTTGGCATAACGTTGTGATGGATGGTTTTGAAAATGGTTTAACGCTAGGGTTGTGGACTGTAGTGAAATGTTGTGAACTTGACTATGGAACTGTGGGTTTGGATTTTGTGGGTAGTGGAGGACGCGGTGGCACTTTTATTGTTGCTTGGGAAGTGTGGGAAATGAGCCTCATACCCTGGGTATGGTCATTGTGTAGTTCATTTTGTTTTTCCTCTGGTTGTCTATGTGGGTTTGAGCTCTCTAGAGCTATTATGCGTTGAGAAATAGTCTTCCCTTTCGGCTGGTAGATGTGTTCTTGACATGGTTTGCAATGCTGTATTGTTTTTCTTGCTTCTATCGAGGTTTGTCTCACTTATCATAGCTCTACGTGTTTGGTTTGCAGGTGAAATGGGTGGCTCAAAATCATGGCTTGATGAAATATTGAGGTGGTCTGTAAGCCCTGCTAAATGCAAAGGCCCTTACCTCTGCGTGTCTATTTGACAGAGTATTGAACTCTATGTTGAGAGAGTTAATTCTATATAGCTTCGATTATGGGTTTGATAGCTTGGGTATTTTGATAGATTGGGCCTCTAAGAGATGCATGTTTATTTATTTGTTTCTATGTAGAACTGTATGTAAGATTTTTGGGGAAAGTGTGTAACTATCAAGTGAAAGACTTGACTCTGTGTATAATAATTCATCGTTGGCATTGTTTTGTCAAGTTGTTGGGTTTTAAGGTTTTAATGGGAAACTCTGCGTTTTGAACAGGGTAATTTTTAGTGGTGAAATTTCTCCAATTGCCTATTTTTTGGGTTTTTTTCAAAAAATAAATTTGCTATTTGGTCATTTTTAGTCTCTAATATCGCATATATTTACATAAAATATTCTTTTTTATCATAATATTCACCATAATTTACACATTTCAGTGTTAATTGTACATTTCATATTTAATGTTTGCCTACCTACCTATAAACATGTTTTTTTCAATAAAAAACAATCGCCTAGATTACTATACTTAAGTATAATATTAGAATCCTTAAAAAATACCCTGGTTTTGACCTCCACTGATGCATATGGTTGGCTTCATAGTGCCATTGCTTGTAATCGCATGGTTGATATCATGACTATATTTAATTCTCATTTCTCTGCATTATATTTTTTGGCTATGATTTAATATTTATCATGGGCTGGGGTTTCACCTTATGGCCATGAGTCTGGCTCGGCGTTTAGGTGAATACGTAGCCTGCACATTTTGTTTTTATGTTTAATTAGAATATGTGAATGTGTATAGATTTAAATAATTTTTAAGGATGAAGTTTACAGTCATGATCTTTGGAATCTTTGGCTCAGCCCTTATATGAATATGCAACCGATGAATAGAGTGTTTGATTTATATATTTGTGTAATTGGTTATGCTAGCATACCTCATATTAGTTTAAACTATAGGTTTGTGTTGAAACTTTTGTGGGAATCCTATAATGCGAAGCCCTTGCTATATAAGTTGCAACGTTTATGTTTATTTGTATTTATCAGTGTTCCTACAGGACTTGATCATGGGCGTTAACTACTTAGACTTGTGGTTTAGCGTTTAAGGTTTCATGTTTTGGCCATGACACCTACAAGATTCGATTTTGGGTGCAACAATGTTTAATAATGCATTGATTTACATTTGATAGTGAGTTGATATATTTTAAATGTAAATTTTTCTCTCGACCAAACCTTAACAGGTTTTGATGGCTAGGTTTTTATGTAAAGGGTTTTGTAATAGAATTTGTATGGGATTTATTAAGACTTATAATTGTTATGTGTTATCCTAGCCCAGGGGGGGCGCAATTCCTCATGGAATCAGATGAAATCAACTGATGGAGAGTCCATCAATACAAAACTGAAGCTGAACTGAGCCTACTTGTCAACCGGGGGCTTGATTGAGCCGACACATTAACCCATACACTGACACATCAGTCCACAGATCATCCAGGAGAGTCCACACATGTGGAGGAGAGAGAGAGGGTGCAATTTCCCATGAAGAAAGTTGAAGATCAACTCTGGATCTGATTTGATCATCTCGTTCAGTCAAGGATTTGTGAGATCCAGTCAATCTGCTTCATATCTAAGTGATTTCAATCAAATTGGCTGAGAATCCATTGATTTATGATTTTGGATTTGATCCATTATTCATCAATTTATTAATTAAAATAATTAATAATTGATTTTTGGGGCTTTCTAACCTGAGTGATGGAAAATCACTCAAAACTTTGAAATAGTGGGTCCATGGGTTTACATGGTTCTCTTAGCTTTAAAATGAGCACCTACATGACTGAAACTAATTATTTGGCCCACTTTTATTACAAAATCAATTTTTCCAATTAAACTATTAAAAAATAGCCTAAGTTTTGGAAAAATTAAATTTTTAATAAAAAACACTGAAAAACCTAAAAATTTGAAAATTTGAAAAACACATTGGGGGACTTAGACATGTTCATATGACTCAATAATGATGTCTAGCATTATTATACATTGACACATAGACTCTAATAACCTCAACAGGCCTAAATGCCAAGCCGACCACCCCAACTTTGGAGGTATGGAGTGAAAAACTCATAAATTATCAGTCATTTATTCAACAACCAATAATAACCAAGGGAGAAAACACCCTGGGCTGATCGGATTGACAAATAAATTCTAAAATACTGAGTCTTTTATAGACACTATCATGCTAGAACATTTATTACAACTCCCCCATGGGGTATGAACATGTGATATAGTACAACAAGCACTTCCCAGAAGTACTTCCACAGGTCTTCTGAAGTCCAAACAAGTTAACCCTATCCAGTTCACCAGGATCACTTGATACAAAACCACTAAGTATAACTTAGGTGGTAACATGAAGCTTGAGTGATGACAAGATTTCAAAATTTTTTTTTACTGTCCATGTTTAAGGGAGGATTTTTCCCACTGGGTTTTTGCCTCTTTCCTTGGTTAAATGGACATGCAGTATGTAAAGGGTGACTAAGCCTTGTTGCTAGGCCCTATAATTTTCTGATATTTTATTCCTAAGTCAGGCTTAAGGGCGGTTGTTAGAATAATCAACCCATAGTTAGCCACCATAGACATTAATTAATCCAATTTTTGTCTTATTTGCCTAGTTTCCATATTACACCTTATGCAAGTTGTCCTCCACACATCCATAGTGGTCAAACTTGCTAAATTTGAGTCATGGAGTGCTTGGGAAACCTCTTGGAATCAAATCTTCTTTATTCTTGGCCTCCCTAGTGCATGTCTGCTTTTTCTGCTTTATTGTCTGCTTTCTCTGAGTTTTAAGGCAATTGGGAAAGTTTGACTAGGTGAAGTTAACTTGTTTTTTGTACTTATCATCCTCCACTCTTTTCTCCTATGAAAATCATGTATGAGTTGTCATTCCACCACCTATTAGCTTGCCTAATCACTTTTTCCAATTCGTGAGCTCCTAGACAGATTTGGAATGTGCTTTATGCACCTATGGGGGATTTGCTTAGATTTAGTAAGCCTGCTTTTGACTAAATTCAAATGGAATCCTTATGCATTTGAATATCTCATGTAATTATTTATTGTGGAATCCTATGACTTCACAGGGTTGGATATTGTACACTTATTCAATACAGATTAGTGTTCTGCTCCATATTCAGTCTCCTTTTGTGAGTAATTTGCATGTGTAATTGGCAATTGTTGTGAGTGTAATTGTTCTAACACCTGGGTTCAATTTCCACACTGTGATAATGCAAACAAGTCAAAAAATACAACACAACATCGGAGAAGTCAAGACCATCTTGCGGAATACTTATCGTTTAGCTTCTGCAACGGAAGCTCCATAAGGAAATATGGCTTCGATACATTGTTTAAATGGCCTCCGAAAAATCAAACTAAAAAGTTGCTTTCGGTTGGGAAGTGATGAAGTTTGTTTCACCTCTAAAACAGTGGTGAAAATGAGAAATAGACTTCGAGAACAAAGAAAGAAACCGCAGATCAAAGGGCAAAAACCAAACTCTAAATTCCACAACCCAAAGCAATTTCATATATAAGCAATTTTCCGAAAAGCATGAAGAGGGTTAACCTCAAAATAGTACAAACTTGTAGCAAAGGGACAACAAAGATAGAGCTCATGGATCCAAATGATTCTAGGAAAGATAAAAATTAACAGGAGGGTCCAAAATTTCGAAAATTTGGGAAAACAGTTGCAGCTGCAACACTACGGTAAGTGTTGTTGAGATATACACCTTAATGGTTGGTGAAATATTATCCATGTTACCTTATTCAAAGGCACTAGGTGTCAGGATTGGGTTTTTAAACCAATTGACACTTCCATGGATGAACTCTTTCGTTTCGACAGAGAATTGGCTTGATGATGAAGAAGGTTCATCGGGGATGAAGAAGGAGCGATGGTGCAAATCATACCAAGGATAGTCATGAGTTGAAATAGCTTCTAGGATCTCTCCATCATTGTAAAAGTAGCACATGGATAGGTTGGAAGGTTGTTCCACTGACGAGGAGGGGATCCATATAAATTAATTAAAGATCATGTAAATGTTGTTATTAGCGTACAAGGAAGAGGTTAGAGGTTTAATATCCTCAAGGAAATTGATTTCAGACTCAAGGAGTTCTTGTGGAGGTCATTGAGGAGAGACCAATACTTGGGAAAGTTTGGGAAATGATGGGAATAATGACCATGTGGGAAACAAATTGCACATGGGTGGTTCATTCATAACGATTTATTTTTAACCATAGGTATGGTTGGTAAGTTGAAAACTAGAGAGTCATCTATATCGACTACTATGTGCATGCGGGTACGGAGGATTGGTAAATTAGGACAATTTTGTGTCACATGGCCTTTGAGATCGCATAAAGCACAAGTAGGAGGAGGACTTGGTTCTATTGGGTATTTTGTCTCCTTTCCCCCAATCTTCGTAGGAGGAGGGGGTGCAGGAGTAGATGAATATGTAGTCATTTGTGTACCAGGAGGTGGGTGTGACACTGTATCAATAGGATTGAATGCTATTAACACAATCTGTGGCATCGAGGGAAGGGTGGGGGAATTAAGGTACCGCATGGGAATACCCAATGTAAATATTGGAAGGTTAAGAGTATCCATGACTAGCTTACTCATAATTTCATATGGTGGAAAGAGGAAAGAGATAGTGTGTACGGGGAATGAACCCAAATAACTCTCTAGGGTCCATGGTTGGGTTTGCAGCTGAGGTTACAACTTACAAGGAGGTTAGAATGTTATCGTATGTCATAGTGCATAAATATGATATGTTAGTCATTAAAGGAGGGGGTGGGAGGGACAAAAGGGTGTTTGCCAAAGGGGAGTTGGTAAATAGTCCTAAACCAATGGTAGATAGAAAGGGGATGGAGATGATGTCAATGGTTGTGTCGATAGTAGAGAGGACATGTTCTAGGGTGGAAGGTCCTTTAGGATAGTAATACGTCAATTGGTCGATAGTCATGATCTTCCCATCATGGGGAAACATCAAGATTCAAAAGACAATAAAAGAAATGACTCGCATTTCATACATATAACTACATTCAAGGAGGAGGTTGTAATTGAGTTGGGTACTGAGAACCTCAATTTGAAACAACATGGTTTTTCCAGCTAGATTAACATGGACATTCATGAGAAAACCATGTGGTTGAGTAGCACGACCATTATAAACATGAAGGGAGATGGTTGAGGGTTAAAGGGTTGGGGATTTGAGTTTCTTCCAAGAAAAGGTTGACATAACTCAAGTGGATTCTCCCTCATCAATGATGCATCAATGAAAGACCAAATTCTTAATAGTGAATGAAACTTGGAAGGCTAAAGATGATGGCATCTGAGGTTCTCCTCGAACCATGTCGAAAGTGATTAACCTAGAATAAGAGGGTTCAATGATGCCTAAAGAGGATAACAAAGATTTTCATTGCAAAGTACAAGTTTTCAGGAATTCTAGAGAATACATGGCCAAGGGATACTAGGCCAAGTTGTTGATGATATTGTAATTAAAAGTGGTTCTGGCAGTGGGATTGTTTGCAACGGGATGCAAAGGGAACCATGGTAATTTGGTAATCCCGTCTAGGGGGGTATCATCACATGTAAGGACATATAGAGAGAGGTAGAAGTAGATGTCATGGGGGGATTAATGGTTTCTATGGTGGAAACTTATTGGTTTCATCGAGTCTGTAAGTTGACATCAGATGACAATGTCATAAGGTGATGGACCCAAGGATCCATGGGTTGACCCGCAAAAGTGGTTACGGTATTTTGTGGTACCAAGGGTTGGGTTGAAACCATCCATTCATTTGGTAATGGGTTCTACAACACCATAGGAGGAGGACCTTGTGGTGATGGGTTTATCTTTGCTAGAGCGACCAGATTAGTGTAATGTTGATTGTTGGTTTGTAACAAATTCAAAACTCAATTCATATGGGGTAATTTCTCTGTATAATGGTCATAAGTATCGAAAATGATGCATGGATGATTAGTCTGCAATTAAGGGTTATTCCTAGGTCTAGGTTGATATTGGGGATTCTATGCAGGGGGGTTATCTCTATTTTTATTTGGAGGGTTGGTTTTTTGGCCACCTGCTTGATGTTGGTTATTTCACCAGTTCCTAAATCTCTATTGTCTTCCCTTCCCTTGCAGGTTATTACAGGTGGGTTGATTAAGGAGGTTATGTTTAGTGTAGACCCATCCTTGAGGAATAAGAGGCATTAGAGGAAATTTGGGGTCTAAAATGGGCCTTATAAGAAAACGTGCCAAAATAAGTTTTTGTGAGTTGGAATTCAAGAACCAATAGAATTTCAATAAAATAAGTCAACCATAATGGTTGAATTGACATAGTTGTCATTAAAAAAAACTACTTTTTTTGTTCGTATTTTCGACATATCTCATTGTGTTTTTACTCAAATTTCGATCGGGAGAGCTTGTTGGATGTGGAATTTGATTCTGCATCCAATGAATACCCACACTGCATACTTTTGACGGACCCCGCTACCCCAAAAACAAGAAATACCTGAAAAACATGATGATGACATCATCATCATGTTTTTTCAGGTATTTCATTTTTTTGGGGTAGCGGGGTCCATCAAAAGTATGCATTGTGGGTACTCGTTTGTTGCAGAATCAAATTCTGCATCCAACGAGCTCTCCCGATCGAAATTTGAGTAAAAACATAGGGAGATATGTCAAAAATACGAACACAAAAAGTAGTTTTTTTCTTTCTTCCTCCAAAATTAATCAATATTATTTTATTATTTTAACTATTATTTTATTATTTTCCTTAGGAGGCCCATTTTAGACCCCAAAATTCCTCTAATGATTAGGGGCCAGATAACGTGTAGGTTACACAAGTGGTGGGAAATAGGTAGGAGTAGTTGGAGGGGCTGTAAATCCTACTGTCTCGCCATTACATGTAGGTGATAAGAAGTTCGTTCCATGAATGCGAGGAAGTAGTAAGGGAGTGTTGAAGCCTCGGATGATTTATGTGTCTGAAAAAGTGAGTCTAAGAGTTACAACACAGGAAGAAAAACCTAACCAAAGGCTTCAAGCAATCCCATGCAAGTATTGATTTATCCTCGAGCTATTTAAAGTAGTGATCTCCCACGGATATTTCAATAGCATCCTCTAGATTTTGAGAGTTTGGTCTATAGAGGATCTATTTTCCTAGAGGACACAAGAATCTAAAAAGGAAACACAATCTAAATCTAAGCTATTTAAAGGATATGCTAAATAGATTTGCAGGTGATCCAGAGGTGAAAAATATACAAGTAACTTCATAGAATTAACAAAAATGTAAATTAGATTAAGAACTTACCACTTAAATTACAACCAATTAATAAATTCAATTTACAACAACCTAATATTATATCATTCAGAATCAAACTACATAGCACATGTCAGTTGAAAAACCAACATTTCTTGCTGTAAATTTTTCATTGTTCAATCACTTACAGAAATAGATAAAGACAGTTAAAGAACAAATTCCTTAATGCTTTGCCAATTCATTAATTAGTAACAAAGAGAAATATAGGTTATGAATGAACACATTTATCGATTGCAAGTCAATCACAACATCATCTGACCATTCAAAACAAGAAAAATTGAGATTTGTCAAAGAAATTCAATGATATCATAGACAAGAGATACGGAATAACAGTACTGTATTTATTCAAATTTTAGCAATAAATTACATAAACCTCAGGAAAAACATAGGTGTTTTTTCACTCTCCTGTACCAATCTTTCCTTCTCCAAAAATACCCTGATATGTTTGAGAACTACCTCTTAAATAATTATTACAAAAGAATGAATCTCCCTCAAAAGGGTATAAAAAAACCTAAACAAAACTAATATCCCAGAAAATCCATCCATATTTTCGATACCCGTAACAATTCCTCAATATCAGGATAGCTAGAGGATTCAATGCCAAGTAGGGCATTGCACTTGTGATCTTCTATTTCAGTTTTAGCTAGCTTATGCCAAAAATGAATATAGATGTGGATTTTCCATTCAACTGCAAATGGTAAATTGATTAACTGATCCACATCATCTATACTGACATGATCAAGCTCCTTGATCTTCTCTTTCGCTTCATCTCTTCGCTGCTCAACCTGTTCAATCATTAACCTTGGCGGACATGATTTGTCAATGAGTACCATTACAGGAAAAGATAAATCATCCATGAGACTATCTGCAGTGTACCACCTCCTGGTACAAATGCCTTGTGCTTTCTTTATAGCCTCAACAATCGTTTCATCTAGATCCTCCCAGGCTCGCAGGATAGTCCTTATTTTCTTTAACTAGAAGTTGTTGAGAATGTAAGGTTGTTCGGCTTGTCTTTCATATACCTTTTCCAGTCCGTAACTTCATCATATGCTTTTGAAGCTTGTTTCCTTTTTTCAACCAGATCTTCTAGAACAAAATACATTTTATCAAAAATAACATGAGTTTCAAAAATGTTATCCAAAGTTTTAAATAGCTCATTGATTAAATCATGGTGCTCCCTATTGGTTCGAAGAGCGATCTCCTTGAATTACACCTGAGAAAAATTAGAAAATGAAGATGAAGCTGCACTTGAAGTTGCATCTTCATATTGTTTTTCCAACAAAACTACCTTATGTGCCAAAGTAGCATTGGTAGTATTCTCTCTCTATAACTCATTCTGAAGAGAAACATTCTTTACCTACAATTCACTATCTTTGTCATCATATATCTTTACCAAATTAGTAACTTGGTGCTCAAGTTGTCCTTTGACCTATTCCAATTCCTCCTTTAATTTGATAATTTATGCTTTCTTATTATCGAATTCCTTGTTCAGAGTATTGACAACATCAAAATTAGCACCTGTAAAATCCCCTAGAACATAAGCAACGTCCGTAGCATCCACCTATGGATCACTAGATCTTTGCATCCATACAATGTCATTTGAAATAGATGTATCCACATCACTTTTCCCTCTACTCCTCTTTTTTCCTCTCTTGACCTCTGATTTAAAATATTTTCTATAATGATACTCTCCTAGAGATATTACAAAGTCTTCATTGAATTCATCTCTCATCTCATCAATGGGGGGTACATTAATACCTGTAGATATTAAAGAGGAGGTTTGAGTCATAGTATGAGAAGGCATGGGCATAGTAATATGAGTGGTGAGTGAAGATGAAGTACTACTCTGGGAAACAATCACTTCGGGAGTTGAAGGATGAACAGGAAAAAAAGTTTCAATCTATCAAACTTGCACTATGGTAGCTTGAAGTGATGATGGAGAAAATGTTGAGGCTTTCTCATGAATAGGAGATGGCACTGAACTCAAAGAAGGAATATGCAGTGGAACTTTGAAGAATGGAGGTATAGTGGATGATGGAATGGTCATTTGTACAGAAACAGGTGTAATAGAATGGGGTAGACAGGTGGCATCATGATATAGCTGAGACATCAGATGGTGTCATGGTAGAATCAGTAGGAAAGGAAGATAATCCTAGGATCGATTAAAGGAGTAAAACCGAAGATGATGGAGAAGGATGAGAGTAAGATTGTGGTTGTGCGAGATATGATGAAGATCTCCCATTGTTTCCACTACACACATTCATGAAATCCTGCAAATTATTATCATTTCCATCTTCTTGAGTGACAGGGGCAAGGGAAAGTCTTTCATCTTCCTCTTTTGAATTGGTCAAATCTATAGTAGAACTAGGGAATCATGAAACTTGAACCTTAAGTTCCTTGAATGGCTTCTCCTCATCTTAATTTTGTTCAGATGGAGCTTTATCAACAATAGTAGTCAACTGAGTAGCTTCAGCTAGTTGATAAGTTGCAATTTCTTGAGTGTCCAATGTCGAGGTCATCCTGGTCAGCTTCTGCTTAATTTTATCTAAAGTATGTATTAGGGATTTAACCTGCTGATCAACGGATACCTATGGAATCTCTTCCATGGGGCCTTTACCTTTATCTATTGCTGAACTTGTTGTTGTGGAAGGGTCTTTGGCTGCTCGAGCCTCTTTTGTTGCCACTTGGGCCTCCATTTCTTCTCTGTCTCTTATTATGTTTTCTTGAATATCCAATTCCATAGCCCTGTAGTGTAGGACCATGTCCCTGATTTCCTTTTGATATAGCAGGATTTGACTCTGTTCTTGTTTACTTTTATCCTTATCCAAAACCTTAGAGAAAGTATCAACCCCCTGATACAAGAAGTCATCTGGGACTTCTTCATGAGTGTACCCTACTTTGAAATGATTCTGCTTAAAGTGAAAATCAACAATCCCCTTGGGATCATGCTATCATTTACTCAAAAAACCTAGATTGAGTGACACTATATGATCACTAAGTTTTGACACCCAGGTGGAGGTTGGTATACTCAAGGATCCAATATTTTGAGGAAAATTGGGACAGACTTTCCTTTTGGGTGCTACACACTTCTTATATATTCCCTCAGTCACCGTCTGAAATGATATTTCTTCAAGAACCAACCTGTCAGGTACGAACTTTGGTAGTATATGAGCGTCATTTCTGCTAAAGACCCTGATGTATGCAATGACTCACTGACATACCAATCCCCCATTGTGGCTATAAGGGTTTTAGCTTCAGGGGAGAAAGCAGGAGCTTCCTTGTTGAAAATTAGGAAATAGACTCCGCCGAGGAAGCTCTCACAAATGTCATAAACTCTGTTCACATAGTTGGTGTCCCATAGCTCTGCATGATAAATGTGTACAGGCAAGGCTGGTAATACCCAGCTCCATCCCAAATTTGGATAACAGAACTCAATGCAAAACATGTTAACAATGTAGGTAGAGAAAAATAAATTAGGTTTCTTCCTGGTAGTAGCTTTCTGAAATTCCTGTATGGTTTTTTTTGAGTTCTAAAGATAGGATTGAACCCCATTAGAGAGATTCGCCCAGGGTTATAACATGATGGGCGATCAGATCCCATTCTTCCTTAAAGTAAGAACGGTTAGGGAGACCGTAGAGCCTGCACAACATTGTTGCAAGAAGGGAATAGGGTTCATTACACCATTCAGTAGGGTAGATTTCATCTTTCCTCTAAGAAATATTACGTGGTTCAGTCATCCAAGACTTCAACATTTTGTCAAAATTATACCTGGACTTAGCAGCTTTAACGAAATCAGCATTAAGGAGCTCCCTAAAAGGTTTGAGAGCATAAATTTTTACAAAAGTATCAGAATGGAAATTGGAAAGTAGCAATGCAGTACTATTATTAAAAGAATGATCTTTTATATTGGCATGATCAATAATCCATCTGACCATCCGTTGTAAGGGAGAAAGATAGGTCTTGCTGCAAACATGTGGATGCTAGAATCCCTATTTCTCTCATAAATGGGTTCGTTATCTTGAAAGTTTGAGAGATCATTGTTTTCAAAAATGGAATAGATTCAGGACCAATATAATCAATAGGTCTCACTAACCCGGCCACTGGTATCAGAGAAGACACCGAAATTCGGGTCTTTGGTCAGCATGTGTTTCTGTAGGTTTTTACACCGGGTAATTCTAGGTGTTTTTAAAGTTGACATATTCTGTTGAACGCATAAACCAGAAATTAAAACTAATTTATACTGGAACAATAGTAAGCAATTAAAATTAGGAAAGGAGACTCGAAAACTAACCTATAACTAGAGCGAATAGTGGAAAAGTTTGTTGGTAAAACACCTCGAAGTAAATTCACGCAGAAAAACAAGTTACAGTGGTAAAAATGGTGAAGAAATCATCAACAAGACCAACATATATATAATTTCCAGGAGATAATTAAGATCGTAGGATGAGGATAAGATCTACGGTCAAGATCAAAATTTTACAGGATGCGGGATTAAAACAAAAAATTAAAATTTTATTCATCGTTCCATAACCCGCATTCTTCATTTGCGGGATGCAAGATGCAAAATTGTAAAACAACAAACATTTATTCAAACCTCTCCGCAACCCGTATTTCGCAGTTTGCGAGATTCAGGTTGCGGGGTCATGCAAACTGAACGACTTAACAAACGACACCCCTCACTCCACATTCCTCACTTATGTAGGATGATGGTTATAGCTTGATCAAGCATATCTATAAAAAAATTTCTCGCTTCCCACATTCCGCATTTGCAGGATGCGGGTTGCGGGATGAGAAAATTCAAAATATATGAGTGCAACTTCCCACATCTTGCAACTTGTGTGTTGCGAGGTGCGGGCTACGTGATTGAAATAATTCCAAACATAACTAGCTTTTCGCATCTGTGAAACACACAAATCAAGCATGGATTTTGGAAGTTTTGTTCGAGTTAGGAGACTACAGAAACCAAGATAAGTAAAATAAAAGCCATGGAATGGATAAAGTATTTTAATATTTTACCTTTGTATGTGTAATTGGGCTCCTATGTAAAAAATGACATGGGATCTATTGTACTTACAATGAATGGTGACTGGCTAGAAGAACTAGTTATCTCTACAAAACAATAACCCTTTCTAATTAAATTTGTCAGTAGAGAAATGATCAACTTGAGACTTCAAAAAATGTCAATATAAGAGTGCAACCAACAAAGGATTATCAAAGAGCGATTAATGCATTCCCATCCATGGTCATCGTAAGGATAATGCAACTCTGATTTAGATGGCACGAAGATTAAGGATCACTCAGAGTAAGGTTGACATAGGCACGTAGTTCAAGTTGAACCTGGGATCAGTCCTTGACAATTTTGGATCTTCACACATAAGCCATTAAAATCATCAGCAGATTTTTTTTTTTCAAATAAAAGAGTTTATTGACATAGGACCACTACCCCATTCTATGGTGATCAATGCCATTCACAAACTTGACTTAGAAAATGAACAAGTCAGCTCGGTAAGGAGACCTCTTGTCTTCTAGCAATAGGGATGCAAGCAACTGTCATGGCTTGGGAACCATCTAATGATAATTTCAGTCCAAAATCAAGTCCATGATCATAGTAAGGCTAGATTTGGGTAAGACCCCCTCATCCTTATGTACAATAATTTTCTCTTTGGGAAAAACTGTAGTTTTATTTGGATATGGATTTGCAAGACACTACCATGGCTTGCTTTGCAGATCATGAGTGAGTCAACCTGTGATAGGATCTCCTATCTTTCTAGAAAACTAGAAGCCACCTCCCCAAGTCATATGGTAAATATTTCATTCCACTAAGAACCTATGAACCTAATGAGCTAGCTCATGATGAGAACCCTCATCTTGCAATCCACATAATAAAAATTATATGTCCATGATTGAATTCCAAAAAGGTAAGACTAACCAAGTTATATAAGTATGCTGTAGTGCTCTAATGAGACCTTAGACAAGATGAACATTTTCTTCCATGACTTTTATCACAAGAGTAAGGCATATAGAATGTACTGGCCAAGGTGAGAGCGCATCAATCTGAAACCCTACAATGATTGGTTTCCATTCACATATAACAGATGTTGATACAAGCTAAGGAATATGGAAAATGACAATCTGCTTAGGTTAAGAGTATTGAGTATTGAGAAGGACTGATTTCCCATCATTTCCCTATGTGTAGAGATTACCAAAAGTATACTAATATCAAGCAAACACTTAGAAAATAGGAAAATAAAATAGCACACCAAACCTATGTACAGGGTTGAAGAATCTTTTCAAGAAAACTACTTTTTAAGCAGGAAAACATTCACTGGATAGGTATCAACGATTCCTTCCAGTGTTTGTAACCGAACAGTACTAGGACCAATAGTTTCTGTAACAATGAATGGTCCCAGCCAAAGGTGTTGGAACTTGGTAGACTCCTTGTTTTCTTTGTGTTGCTTTCCCATCTTAATACTAAATCTCCCAGTGAAAAGTATCTATCAGATGAGGAGTTCCTGTCAAACCATTTTTTCACCAACTATTGATGTTGGTAGAATCTGTTCTTGGCTCTTTCTCTATCTTCCTCTAGTTTGAGCAGAGAATCAATCCTCTACTGTAATGGGGAAGAATCGTCCTCTAGGATGGATTGGGCCAACTGCAATGAAGGGATGGTGAGATTAGCTAGTAGGACTGCTTCTTTGCCATAAACTAGGTAATAAGGGGAGTTACCAATGGCTACCTTTGGAGTGATTCGATTTTCCCAAAGATCATTATAGAGCTTGGTATGCTAATTTTTGTGATATGAAGCCACTGTCTTTTTCAGGATGTTTATCAAGTTTTTGTTAGAAGATTCTGCAAGTCCATTTTCCTGAGGATAATAGTTGGCAGAAAATTTAATCTTGATCCCTTTCTCAATGGTGTAGGTAGTTAGGTCAATGGATTCTAAGTATGATGCATTGTCAAAAATGAGATACTTAGGGGTGCAAAACCTGGTGACCATTTGGTTTTCAAGAAAGGAAATTACCTAGTTTGTGTTACATGGTCTTAGAGGGACTACTTCAACCCACCTGGTGAAATAATTAGTGGTTTTCAAAATGTATTTGTGCTGTAAAGAAGATACAGGGTTTATAGGTCCAAAAAAATCCAATCCCCACTCCTAAAATGGGAATTGGACTAATACTGGCTACAAATGGAAGGCAGGTTTCTTGATTTTTCCATCTCACTTCTGGAAAGGCTCACATCTTCTGACATATGCATGAGCATCTCTGAATAGGGTAGGCCAATAGTATCCTGCCTAGATGATTTTGTGAGCTGTTGTATCACCTGAGAAATGCCCACTTGTAGGTCTTGTATAAAATTGAAATATGAACTCGTCAGTCTGGTCCTTTTCAAGGCATCTAAGAAAAACTCCATCATAATTCTTTCTAAACAACACATTATAAATAAGTTGATAAGGGGCTGATTTCATCCTTAATGCTCTACGTTTCTTAGGATCAAGGGTTTCAAAAGAAAACCCATTATGAATAAAGAACTTGATGTGATCATATCATTAAGATGTCGTTGTTTTGATTGCATTAACAAAACCTATAGGCATGGCCTCTTCCTGTTCCTAATCGGCGTGTTGATATACATGATCATTTGATTGGGTAGTGATTTGACACAACCCTTGTCCCTTGACTATCTTCCCAATTTCGATCTCTAGATCATATTGTTTTAGGGTCATCATCTAGTGAGCTCTCTTTTATCCCAACTCCTTTTGGATAAGGACATTGTGAATCGCTGCATATGGGACAATCACCTTGGTCCTTGAATTCAAAAGATAATGCCTGTAATCTTATATTGATTTATACACTATGTAGGCCTATTTATCGACTTGAGAATAATTGAGTTTAGCTCCTTTAAATGTCAAACTCATGAAAGAAATGGGGATCTCAGCGTCGTCATGATTTTTCTGTGTTAGGACAGTTGCATAAGAAAAATTAGTAGCAAAAGTATGAAGTATGAAGTCTTTACTGAAATATGGAGATGTAAGAGTAGGCACTTCTACTATAGCTCTCCTGATTTCAGTAAATGCATTCTTCTACTCATGGGAGCACTTAAATGGTACATCCTTTTTAACTAAAATTTGCAGGGGTTTAATGACTTGAGCAAAATCTGGAACGAATCTACGGATGAAATTAATCTTACCCAAGAATTTCTGCATTGCCTTTTGGGATTTAGGGAGGCTGATATTGAAGATTGCTTCAACGCACTCTGGATCAATGATCATACCTTCCTTTGAGATGATAAAACCTAGCAACTTACCTTCCTTCATAGCGAAGATGGACTTCTTAGGGTTGAGGGAAATCCCAAATTTCCTACATCTTTAGAATACATGTTTCAAAGAATATAGATGATCTTGTCATTTTTTAGAGTAAATGGTTACATAATCTAAGTATACAATGACATAATTGTGGATTAAGCCCCTGAAAGCTATGTCCATATCTCTCTGGAACATGGATCTTGTGTTTATTATCCCAAACAAAATTTGTTTTTATGTGAATGTTCCCCAAGGAGTTCGAAAGGTTGTTTTAAGTTCATCATCGAGGGAAACTAGGACTTAATTGCAACCTAAAAATTCATCCAAGATTGAGAACATCTCAAATCCGACTACTTTCTACAAAATTTGCTCCATTGGTGGAATAGGGTAATTGTCTTTTTCAGATGCCCGGTTCAAGTTTTTGAATTCTAGGCAGAGTCTGATTTCCCCATTATTCTTCTGAACAGGTACTAAGTTAGTGATCCACTGCGTGTGTCTGATGAGAAATATGATCCTGGTTGATATTAGCTTATCGATCTCTTTTTTGACAGAAGGCTCTAAATTGAGGTGCATTTTTCTCATTTTCTGCTAATGTGGTTTTACCTCAAGTTTCATTGGGATGTTATGGTGCATAACAACAGTGTTGAAAGTACTAAGTTCATTATATTTCTCGGAGAACATGTCGTTAAATTCCCTACACATTTTAATAAAAATTCTTCTTCCATCATGGGAACAATGAATTCCAAGATTGATAAAGTGGGGTTCTTTCTCTGTTCCCATATTAATAGGTGTGTAATTCAGGGTTGAGCTCTGGGTCTTACAGTTGGTGGTATGTCTAAATTTATCTTATAAGTCGTAAAATGTTTCTAAACTAATGATAGAGTTGGGGATAATGTTGGAAGGGTCAGATAGAGAATTTTCATGATTATCTTCGTCAATAGCCATACCTTCGAAGGTGTTTTGCGATAAAAGGAAGTCTATTATTTGTTAGCCATCATCGAACACTTTCCAATTTGTGACATTGTCTGGTATAGAAGGTCTGTAAATCAATTCAATAGAGAAATTTTGTGGGGACAAAACTTCAAGAGGGATTAGTCTCGATGTAGTATTGGCTAACAAATCAACATCAAAGTTCTGTGATCTAGGAATAGATTTGATATTAAATGCTGAAAAGAAATTAGTCATATCTCTGATTAGTCTTTGATAATTGACCAAGCGTGGAGACAAACAATGTATTTTATTTCGTACCTTTTTCACTATGATTTTAGAGCCTCCTACGCATTCAAATGCTGTCACTCCCATATCAATAGCTTTCCTAAGTCCTTGGACTAATGCCTCATACTCAACTACGTTGTTAGTAAATTCAAAGTTCAATATGCATGTGATCATTGTTTTGATCCCCTTTGGATCAATAAGGAAGCATCCTGCACCTGCTCCATCCTTAGATTTAGAGCCATAAAAAAAAAAATCCCAAACGACAAGGTCAATTCTGAAGTTAGTATTTACGTTATAAACATTATGTACAATAGTGTTGGAGAATGGCACATAAGTAAGACGAGTTATCTGAGATTGTTTCTGCACATTCTCTGCTAGAAAAACATCAGCAGGTAGGTCTCCAAAGAAAGTGTCAAATGTAAAATGTTCAATTTGATTATCGAAAAAGGAGACAAATTCATTGGAACCATGGAGATCAGTTACATTTTGTTTCATGAATGGTTCTCTATCAACTTTGAGTTTTTTAGGCTTCCCGTTAAGGGGTAACCACAGGTGAGACCAATCAGTAGCAAAGTAACCTCTTAGTTTTTCTTACCAATCTCGACTTAACCACATATCGTAAGTCTCTAGCATATCTGCAATCACAATATCAATAGTCTCATGAATGCGGGGATCTGCAGATAATCTGACCAAAACATTCCTCAGTCTTCCTACAACTTTAACTTTGGATTTGTCTAATTGTACAATTTGAATAGGACAATATTCCCATGTAGCATTCATCTTTATGCATATAGAAAGAGGCATGACATTAGATGAAGCACCTAAGTCTACCATGTAATTGTGTACGTTCCTATTGAAGATTTCAAAAGTAAGTAAGAAGGGTGGAGTTCCCTTGCTTCCAGGATTTGGGTGGTTTGGTCTAGAAGAAGAGTTGATATTGTTATTCTGAGCTTCTCTAGGTTGTTTTATTATCATGCTTTTGGGTAAGGAATCCCTTATGGAAGGGATTTTGAGAAGGTCAAATAAAGATATGTTTTCCTTGATTCTCTTTAGATCCTCAGCCAAATTGTATTCTGACTCAGGAATGAGAGTGTCTTTCTGAGTTTGGGTTTTACCTTTTCTAGGAGCCTGGGTCGCATGTGTTGATTTCTGTGGAGGTGACCCTTTAGATATAGTATAGTGAGTGTGTTGTAGGTTGAAAACTATGTCAGGTTCTTCTTCCTCTTCTTCTCAAAAGAAACTCATAGTGCTGACCTACTGTTCATCTTCCTCTTCCTCTTAAGGAGGTTGTGCATCTTCAGTGGATTGATCTTTAGAGGATTCAAGAATGTCTAGTGTTCTTGTAGCTAAGGCTTTTAGGATATAAAATATTTCTTCTAAGGTGAATCCATTGTTAGGATTTGGAGGTGATGGATTTTGAGGATATTGCTTGGGTCTCCTAAAAGGTGGCCTATTAAATCCCCTATTGTTGGATTTATTTTCATTGTTTGTTTTCTTGAGATTTGCCATCTCATTAGACATTCTTTGGTGGAGCTTCTTCACTTCACTCATGTTGAACGGATCTTAACTTCCAGCGGAGGGTTTAGGAGAACTGTCACTTTTCTTACATGAGGTAGACACTTGTTCAGATGATGTGTCATGGTTTTCCTTGAGACAGAACATGTCCCTTTCGACTTGTATTGCTTCATAGAAGGTGTCTTGCAAGGAATCCTTATGGTCCCTTTTAACCCAAATGGCTATTTGGGTCAGGAGACCCTTAATATAGTATGCTACTAGTAACTCCTCAACAAGCAGTACTCTACTTGGAATCCTATTCTTCAGATATGAAAACTGATGGTTATAATCTTTGACCCTTTCTTTACCCTTATTCTTCATGGAGGAGAGCTCTATGACTAAGTCCTATGGGGTCTTGTCATCCCCAAATTTTTGAGTGAAGAGTTCAGAAAACAAATCCCATGATGGGATGGAACTAGCTTCTAAGGAAAAATACCAGGTAGAATCTTTTCCCTCAAAAGTGTAAGGGAATAGTATGCAGACCATGTCTTCGTGTATGATGTTCCTAAGTCTAATGCTTGCATAAAATGTTTGATGTGGTAATACACAAGTATTTTTTCATATGGATTAAATTTTGGAAGCCACTTCTCAGGGATTTTAGGCAACCTATACAGATCACGTAAAACAGACACAACACTCCATTCAACCAAGGCATGTTAGGTCTTTCATCAGCCATGGGAAGAGATTCCTCTGATGAGGCTGAAGATCCAGAATCTGATGATTCATCTGAGGAAGATGAAGAAGAGGGAGGAGATGGTGGTGTCCCTCCTTCATGGATGCTGTGTTAAGAAGTGGTTGACTCTTGAAAAAATGAATCTAGATCTAACCCAGGGGTAGATGGTTCACTGAAAAAGGTCATGGAATCTTTCAGTGTTTGGATTACCTGAGTTAAGATTGGTTTGATCATTATTTTGGGGAAGATTCCAGGTTAGACATTATTCATTGAACTTTCTTCTAATCTCGGCATCGTTATCAGAGTTACCCTTCAATAGTTGTTCAACTGTGATGGGTCCTAGATTAGGTGATACAAGAACATATCTATTTATTGGGGTACTCTATTCTTGTCCAGTGGTAGCTGGGATAGTGTCAAAATATTGTGCTATTTGTTCCCTTGATATATACATATGGGCATGACCACGAGTGATAATCATATCTCTTGCTAGAGGAGGTGTCTGTGTTTTTGGTTTAGGCATGATGTGTTGGCCCTCCTTCTAGCGCCATTTGTTGAAGCCTTAGATGATGTATGTGGCTAAAGAAGGGTGTCTAAGACTTAAAAGATAGGAAGAAAACCCAGTCAAAGGCTTCAAGCAATACCATGCAAGTATTTATTTATCCTCAAGCTATTTAAAGTATTGATCTCCCACGTATATTTCAATAGCCTCCACTGGATTTTGAGAGTTTGATCCATGGAGGATCTGTTTCCCAGATTGGAAAACAATGTGGGTAATGTGAAAAAAAGGAAACTTGGATCTAAAAAGGAAACATAATCTAAATCTAAGCTATTTAAGGGATATGTTGAATAGATTTGCAGGTGAACCAGACGTGAAAAACAAACAAGTAACTTCACCCAATTAAAAAAAATGTAAATTAGATTAAGAACTTATCACTTAACTTACAACCAACTGATAAAGTCAATTGACAACAACCTACAAATATATCATTCAGAATCGACCTGCATAGCACATGTTAGTTGAAAAATGAACATTTATTGCTTTAAATTTTTCATTGTTCAGTTACTTGCAAAAATAGATAAAGACAGTTAAAGAACAAATTCCTTAAATCTTTGCCAATGAATTAATCAGTAACAAAAAGAAATCTAGGTTATGAATGAACACATTTATCAATTGAAGGTCAATCACATTATCATCTGGCCATTCAAAACAAGAAAAATTGAGATCTGTCAAAGAAATTCAATCAGATCATAGCCAAGATATATGAAATAATAGTAATATATTTATTCAAAGTTTAGCAATAAATTACATAAACCTCAGGAAAAACAAAGGTGTTTTTTAGTCTCCTGTACCAATCTTTCCTTGTCCAAAAGTCCCATGATACATTCGAGAACTACCTTTTAAATAATTATTACAAAAGAATGAATCACCCTCAAAAGGGTATAAAAAAACCTAAACAAAACTAATATCCCAGAAAATCCCTCCATATTTTCCATATGCGTAACAATTCC
This sequence comes from Pseudotsuga menziesii, assembly GCA_001517045.1. NCBI lineage: Eukaryota > Viridiplantae > Streptophyta > Pinopsida > Pinales > Pinaceae > Pseudotsuga > Pseudotsuga menziesii. The sequence continues at coordinate 538,628 of LPNX010258664.1, forward strand.
TCAATATCAGGATAGCTAGCGGATTCAATGCCAAGTTGGGAATTGCACTTGTGATATTCTATTTTATTTTTAGCTAGCTTATGACAAAAATGAATATAGATGTGGATTTTCCCTTCAACTGCAAATGGTCATTTGATTAACCAATCCACATTATCTATACTGACATGATCAAGCTCCTTGGTCTTCTCTTTCATTTCATCTCTTTGCTGCTCAACCTGTTGAATCATTAACCTTGGAGGACATGCTTTGTCAATGAGTACCATTGCAAGAAAAGATAAATCATCCCTGAGATTGTATGAAGCGTATCACCTCCTGCTACAAATGGCTTGTGCTTTATTTATAGCTTCAACAACTATTTCATCTAGATCCTCCCAGGCTTGCAGGATAGTCCTGATTTTCTTGAACTAGAAGTTACTAAGAATAGTAATGTTGTTTGGCTTGTATTTCATATACCTTTGCCAATCTGTAACTTCATCATACACTTTTGAAACTTGTTTCCTTTTTTCAACTAGATCTTCTAGAGAAAAAGACATTTTATCAAAAATCACATGAGTTTCAAAAATGTTATCCAAATTTTTAAACAGCTCACTGATTAAATCATGGTTCTCCCTATTGGTTCGAAAAGATAGCTCCTTGAATTCCTCCTGAGAAAACTTAGAAAATGAAGATGAAGCTACACTTGCAGTTGCATCTTCATATTGTTTTTCCAACAAAACTACCTTCTATGCCAAAGTAGCATTGTTAGTCTTCTCTCTCTGTAACTCATTCTGAAGAAAAACATTCTTTACCTACAATTCACTATCTTTGTCATCATATATCTTTACCAAATTAGTAACTTGGTGCTCAAGTTGTCCTTTGACCTATTCCAATTCCTCCTTTAATTTGATAATTTATGCTTTCTTATTATCAAATTCCCTGTTCAGAGTATTAACAGCATCAAAATTCACACATGTAAAATCCCCTAGAACAGAAGCAGCGTTCGTAGCATCCACCTATGGATAAATAGATCTTTGAGTCCATACAATCTTGTTTGAAAGAGATGTATCCACATCACTTTGGTCTCTACTCCTATTTTTTCCTCTCTTCACCACTAATTTATCAAATTTTCTATAACGATACTCTCCCAAAGATATTACAAAGTCTTCATTGAATTCATCTCTCATCTCATCAATGGGGGGTACATTAATACCTGTAAATATTAAAGAGGAGGTTTGATTCATAGTATGAGAAGGCTTGTGAATAGTAATATGAGTGGTGAGTGAAGATGAAGTACTACTCTGGGTAACAGTCACTTCAGGAATTGAAGGATTATCAAGAACATAAGTTTCAATGGATGCAACTTACACTGTGGTAGCTCGAAGTGATGATGGAGAAAATGTTGAGGCTTTCTCATGAATAGGAGATGGTACTAAACTCAAAGAAAGAATATGCCGTGGAAATTTAAATACTGGAGGTATAGTGGATGATGGAATGGGAATTTGCACAGAAATAGGTGTAATAGAATGGGGTAGACATGTGGCATCATGATATAGCTAAGACATCAGAGGTGTCATGGTAGAACCAGTAGGAAAGGAAGATAAGGATAGGATCGATGAAAGGAGTAAAGCCGAAGATGATGGAGAAGGCTGATAAGAATATTGTGATTGTGGGAGAGCTGATGAAGATCTCTGATTGTTTCCACTAAACACATTCATGAAATGCTGCAAATTATTATCATTTCCAGCTTCCTCAATGACATGGGCAGGGGAAAGTCTTTCATCTTCCTCTTCTGAATTGGTCAAATCTATAGTAGAAGCAGCGAATGATGAAACTTGAACATTCAGTTCCTTGAATGACTTCTTCTCAACCTGATTTTGTTCAGATGGAGCTTTAGCAAGAATAGTAGTCACCTGAGTAGCTTCAGTTAGTTGAGAGGTTGCAATTTCTTGAGTGTCCAATGCCGAGGTCATCCTGGTTAGCTTCTGCTTAATTTGCTCTGAAGTATGTATTAGGGATTTAACCTATTGATCAATGGATGCTCGTGGAAAATCTTCCATGGGGCCTTTACCTTTATCAGTGGTTGAACTTGTTGCTGTGGAAGTGTCTTTGGCTGCTCGAACCTCTTTTGCTGTCGCTTGGGCCTCCTTTTCTTATCTATCTCCTATTATCTTTTCTTGAATATCCAATTCCATAACCCTGTAGTGTTGGACCCTGTCCCTAATTTCCTTTTGATATAGCAGGATTTGACTATGTTCTTCTTTACTTTTGGCCCTGGCCAAAATGTCAGAGAAAGTATCAACGCCCTGATAGATGAAGTCATCTGGTACTTCTTCATGAGTGTACCCTGCTTTGAAATGATTCTTCTTAAGGTAAAAATAAAAAATCCCCTTGGGGTCATGCTTTCTTTTATTAGAAAAACCCAGCTTGAGCCACACTATGTGATCACTGAGTTCTGACACCCAGGTGGAGGTTGGTATACTCAAGGATCCAATAGTTTGAGGAAACTTGGGCCAGACTTTCCTTTTGGGCACTGCACACTTCTTATATATTCCTTTGGTCACCATATAAAATGATATTTATTCAAGAACCATCCTGTTAGGCACAACCTTTGGTATCATATGAGTAGCATTGCTTCCAAAGACCCTGATGTACGCAAATGACTCACCAACATACCAATACCCCATTGTGTCTATAAGGGTTTTAGCTTTAGGGCATAAAGCAGGAGATTCCTTGTTGAAAATTAGGAAATAGAGTCGGCTGAGGAAGCTATCACAAATGTAATAAAATCTATTCACATGTTGGTGTCGTACAGCTTCGCATGATAAATGTGTACAGGCGGGGCTGGTAGTAACCAGATCCATCCCAAATTTGGATAACAGAACTCAACACAAAATATGTAAACAATGTAGGAAGAGAAAAATAAATTAGGTTTCTTCTTGGTGGTAGCTTTATGAAATTCCTGTATGGTTGTTTTGAGTTCTAAAGACAAGATTGAATCCCATGGGAGAGATTTTCCGGTGGTTATAACATGATGGGAAATCAGATCCCATTGTTCCTTGAAGTAAGAACAATTAGGGAGACCATAGAGCCTGCACAACATTGTTGCAAGAAGGGAATAGGGTTCCTTAAACCATTCAATAGGATAGAGGCCATATTTCCTCTGAGAAAAATTACATGGTTTAGTCATCCAAGACTTCAACATTTGGTCAAAATTATACCTAGACTTAGCAGCTTAAATGAAATCAGCATTAAGGAGTTGCCTAAAAGGTTTGAGAGCATAAATTTTTACAGAAGTCTCAGAATGGAAATTGTCAAGTAGAAATCCAGTACTTTTTTTAAAAGAATGATCTTTTGGATCGACATGATCAATAATCCATCTGATCGTGTCGTTGTAAGGGAGAACGACAGGTCTTGCAACAATCATGTGGATGCCAGAATCCTTAATTATCTCGTAAATGGGTTTTTCATATTGAAAGTATGAAAGATCATTGTTGTAAAAAATGGAATAGATTTGGGACCAATCTAATTGGTAGGTCTCACTATCCTGGCCACTGGTATCAGAGAAGACACCGAAATTCGGGTCTTTGGTCAGCATGTCTTTCTGTAGGTTTTTACACCGGGTAATTCGAGGTGTTTTTTAAGTTGACATATTCTATTGAAGGAATAAACTAGAAATTAAAACTAATTTATACTCGAACAATAGTAAGCAATTCAAATTAGGACAGGAAACTTGAAAACTAACCTATAACCAGAGCGAATAGTGGCATAGTTTCTTGGTAAAACACCCCGAAGTAAATTCATGTAGCATAAAAAGTTACAATGGTAAAAATGGTGAAGAAATCGTCAATAAGACCAAAATATATATAATTCACGGGAGATAATTAAGACCGTAGGATGAGGATAAGATTGAAGTTCAAGATCAAACTTTTGTGGGATTGGTGATTAAATCACAAAAGTCAAATTTTATTAATCGTTCCGTAACCTGCATTCTAAATTTGTGGGATGTGGGATGCGAGATGCGGAATCGTAAAAGAACAAACCTTTATTCAAACCTCTCCATAGCCTGTATTTCGCACTTTGCGGGATGTGGGTTGTGGGGTCACGCAAACCGAACGACTTAACAAATGGCAACCCAAACCTCGCATTCTTCACTTATGTGGGATGTGGGTTGCGGGTTAACCAAGCATATCTATCAAAAATTTTCCTGCAATGCCATATTCTGCATTTGCGTGTTGTAGGTTGTGGGGTGAGAATATTCAAAATATATGAGTGAAACGTCCCACCTCCCGCAACTTGCAGGTTGTCAGGTGCAGGCTGTGGGATTGAAACAATTCCAAACATAACTAGCTTTCTGCATCTGTGAAACACACAAATCAAGCATGGATTTTGGAAGTTTTGGTCGAGTTAGAAGACTACAAAAACCAACATAAGTGAAATAGAAGCCATGAAATGGATAAAGGTGTTGGAATATAATAAACCCACTCATAAAATAATTAATCATTATTTGATTAATTTCATACCCACTAGCTTAGATAGTTGGCATCCACTTGTAGCTTAGAGTCAACACTTGCCATCTATATCCTAGGAATGATTTATTTCTAATTTTGGGTTGATCTTGACCACTTTATGGCTATCCAGAATTGGTAACTGCACTTTACAGCAGATTCTGCTTTATTCTTCTTTTTCTGCTTTATCCTACTTTTCTGTGGATAAGGTAAAGCTAGTCAACTAGGAATCTAGAAGCTTTTGTTGCCAACCCATCCTCCATTATTTTCTCTCCATATTCTAGGATTAACAAGTGTTTCCTTCACTCATCATCACTCACACATGCTATTGCTAATTCGTTAGGTGCTTGGTAGATTGGGAAAGCGCTTTAGTCAACTATGGGGTTTATCATAATTAGTAAGCCTGCTTTATGAGCTAGCTCAAGTTGTCTTATAGAAACTCCATTTTCCTTTATAAGAATGTATTACCTATGTAATAATATAAATTATCATTTATTGACCATTCATTAATGTGTGTTCATTAATTCTTCTCCTTCTCTCCTTATGTTAAATCTATACAATTCTCTATGAGGTTAATTGTGTGCCTAGATAGTTAGCCTATTTATGAAATTACTTATGCCATCAAGGCTTTAGAATTTCTACAAAAGGATTTCAATCATTTACCTTTGTATGTGTAATTGGGATCCCATGTAAAAAATGATAGGGAATCTGTTGTACTAACAACAGGCAGATGCATATGAAGGTGTTACTCTAGATTGCACCTCTATGCATGAAACGTTAGGGGCGTAGCCAAGTTGGCCAACACTAGGGGTGTTACCGGAGTGAGATGGAATCAAAGGAGAGGTTGTCTACATATGGGGATGATGGGTAATAGAGCCAATGAATCCATCAGCAACATGGGATTCCCCTAGAATATCTATATTTAAGGAGCCAGAATGGGGAGCATCAGGTATGAGGGTATACAAATAACCAAATTGGTCATAAATGATATTGAACTATTGTACTTTGATAATGGCCTCTTCCTCAGTTTGTGGGAACTCATATGCAACATCCTTGGTGATAGGAAAAGTAAGGTTTTGAGAAACCAATCGAGGAAAATCTGGTTATCTAACTAGATTTTATAAAATCTACGACGATGATGTCATTCATGGATATGATTTGTGGTATGGGTAGTAATGTTATGTCTATAGGATAATATGATTTCCTTATCCTCATCATAATGAACACGTAGCTAGAAGAACTGAAGATACATCGTGGTTAATGAATAAAAGTCTAGACAAGTGGCATGGTATAGTTTGATATACCATTTGGCTGCAACACTTATTATTGTGCACTCGAATAGCCGCAATCGGGTAGAATCATCAACTATGTTGTTAGATGTACATCATAAGTGGAATGACATGATGTGGTTTTGAGGGTATATTTCCACCTTTCCCTCAAATTTAGGGATGTCTGATGGGATTTTAGTAGGCATGGGACACCACAATGGGTCATGATGGATGGGGTCATTCGTCGACTGTGCCAAATCAAGAAGGTTGATACTAGACAAAAATTGTAGACTATGACGTGGACTAGATCGAGGGGGGACATAAATGGTGTAGGGACAAACAAACATGTAGTTAGTACATGCAAACGGGGGATGGTATGGCTGACTTCTGACAATAGGAGTAGTCACTGGAATGGTGTAAATAGATGAAATGGTAGTATAAGGGCCAATGCCCCCATGCATAAATGAAGGTATAGTGCGAACCATGGTGCCTTGAGTGAGGCCACCACTAGTGGGTAGAGAACCAACAATAATGTGTGGGGTGGAAAGGGTCTTAGTAGGACAAGGGCATGTAGGTCAGGTAGATAGGATACCCTATATGATGGGTGGAATGGTCATAAGGCCACTATCAGCCATCCCCCCTTGGAAGGGATTTGGAGGTGCAAAAGCCATGGGGCTAGATGGGGAAATGAACAAGGTAGGATTGAATTGATAAGAATATGAATTAGAATTAGATAGAATATGCATATTTTAAGGTGGTGAATGACGTCAAATATGGATCAGGAGATGACAGTCCAAGGAACCAAACTGAGGGGTATGTCCCCTATGTCTCTGTGAGTAGCGTGGTGGAGAAATGGTGGTATGATGGTGTGTTATGCGATCAATGATGGCTCAAGGGTGTCAAACAAAAGTTCAAAATTCCAATTACAATTGATTGTGCATAAGGAGAGCTAGTAAATGGTGGCACACATGCCAGAAAGAAAGCTCTAAAACCAAACTGCAATAACGTGTCACAACAAGAGAGTCTACAACAATGCTGCTAGAAATCGAAAAAGAAGATCTACCTAGAAAGAAACTTACACACTAACCTATGGGGTATAAGTGCAAGAAAATACTAGGTACAATATGGAATCCCCTCACAAATAATATCCTCTACTGGGTTCTCAAATCCATAGTCAAACAATATGAAATGGAAGAACCAAATGTTAAGAGAATCCCATGATCGAGAGAGAACTTGAGTAAAAGAGCCCTAATAGACTGAAAACAATGCTACCTCATTCGACACATGCCTAGGATTGTTTAATCATGCTTTAACTATTTGGTCGTTGACACCTGATATGGTGCTTGGTCTACACAAGGAGGAATGTGAAGGCTTATCCTTTAGTACATAATCATGTGTGGTATTCCACCCTGACTTCTGGAAACCCTTAGTTGTGGCTTACCCCCACATTATTTTGTAGCCTAGAGGACAACAAATATGTTGATATGTAGGTGACAAAGGCGTTTTATTTGGATGTATATCCCCAATGTCTTATATTAACACAAATATTGTTTTGTTCCTCAAATGAGGTTACAAAGTTGGTTGAGTTAAGGTAAATTATAGGCTCAGCTTGGGGTCATGAACCAATCGTTTTAATTTAGGGTGTGAGATGTGTGCACAAGTGATGTATAAGTTCTAAACCCGAATGATGGCACTACCTAGACACAAATGCCGAAAAATAAATAATGGTAACTGACAGTAAATATTTTTTTTAAACAACTAATTCTTTCAGAAAAAAATGTACACAAATAAATGAGCGCAAAAGGAACTTAACAAGAAGTACAAAATACACAGGGGGTCTCAAATACCAATATTGACTAAGGGGGCTCACATACAATGAAAATAGGTCCGTAAAAAAACCATGGGGCTGTAAGAAATTAGGTTCAGAAGGAAACAGTTGGGGAAGGAGTAGAACACATTCAAGGGGTATCAAAAGCGTATCAAACACCACAAAGGAATGGAAAAAATACAGGTTGCACCTATTGGTAGAATAGGTGTGGTCAAGGTCACATAGAACTATAAAAAAGTCGTGACTAAGATGGAAAATCAACATAATGATTCACGTTGCACAAAATAGGGGTTTCTGTGTGACAAGTCGCACGAAACTGGGTTACACTAGCGACTATAATTTATTTGGAATCCTATATAAGTGTTATGTAGAGTTTTGGTCTAGGATGAACTTATTAGGGGAGAAGGAATAACCTAGGATCCTCTTATTGCAAAAAAATGTGCGACCTTGGTTGCATCTTTCTGCCAGATAGGTGGGACCTGTTCGTAACTGAAGGTTTGTTAAGAAAAAAATGCATGCTTCGGTGGGGGGGGGCACGGTAGGAACTGTGATAGGACTAGTTCGGATCTACTGTAGGGTGGTCATATATGTGACGGCTAAAAATATCCAAGTAGAAAAAACCAAAAAAAACACCTACAAAAAAAATATTTAATGGGATCAAGCCATTGGAGTCACCAAAATTATACTGTGGATTTCTCCCCTACTACATGCAAAAGCACCTACCCTAGATCGACCAGTTTTAAGGGTAGATTTCATGGTACAAGGGATTTCTCAACCTCGACTTACAACAAGAAATGACAATAAATTTATAATTTTCATTTTAACTAATGCAGTAAAGAAACAAAAAAAAACCTTTAACTTGGGCCACTACATCCATTTGAGGAAATCATCCATAGGCTCCCATGATCCTGATTTTCGTTTATCTCTAACAAGGGGTTGTCACCAGAAAATATATTAAGGGTTGCACAAAGAGAAATTGATGTGCAACATGTGGTGATATGTGTAGGGAGTGAGGAATTAAGGAATGTCCAAAATTCAATAGTTTTTGGAATGTAAAGTTGACAAAAAAAAAAATTGGGGAGGCCTTCATAATGTCTTTATAGGATCATCCAAGGTTTTCTGAGCCATGGTATTTTGTTGTGCATGGAATGTTTTCATATTTTTTGTCATATTCTCATTTAGTTTTTTTGGTAGTTTTTGGAGAGAGTGGGATTATGCTGCAATAAATGCTCAACTTCCATGTATTTATGGGGGAAGGAATAATAATGTTTTGGACCATCTTTTGTGGAATTTAATTTTTAAGGTAAAAATGAAGGGAATGATGGTGGTACTATGATGTATAATTATGGTTTGGACCATAGAGAGCTATGCAGACAATTTTTGGTGTTAACACTAGTAGGGAGGTTTGATCCAAGAGGATCTCCCAATGACTGAACATGAAACCCCTCAAATGTTTAAAAAAAAAATATACAATCACATAGATATCACCAAAATATTTTTGGTGACTCTCGTTTCATAAAAAATGGACTATGAATGAGAAAGATACCGACAATATAAGTTGCTAGTGATTAGGGCCTATTACATACATTCAACTTACAACATCATGATCAAAGAGTCTAGAGGATCATTTTTAATGTTATTAGTCCAATGTTGACTTTTGACCTCCAATTTTGCTATCAAAAAATTGTAGTGGTTGTAGTTATTCTTATTTGGACAATGTCAACTTATGACTTCCAAATATGGGATTGGAAATGTCAGGGTCATCATGTTGATATTGGAAAAGTTGTATAAAAAAGTTAATATTGGAAAAGTTGGGATCGCAGAGAAATATATAAATAAATAGTCCAACAAAATCAACAACAAATACTACCAAACAACTTCGAATTTTATCTTGGATTTATTCTATATGATCTGCAATTTTTTTCACTACACTAATGCCTTTAATCTTGGTATTTATATTGAAATATAATTTAAGTTGGAAATCAGATTTAATAGCCAATTTGGGCTCATCCCTTGTGACACTCAAATCAATCCCAACTATGTTATTTAACCCATATTTTGGGTGTTGTCTAGGACATAGGAGGTTAGGATGAGAAGTTGAGAATTAACAGTGGGAAGGAGTGGACTTGACAATCATTGTGTATTATTTACAATTTAGTGAAGTTAAATAATAGTTTCGAGGTGGATGCAAACAACTCAAGAGATAGATTTTCTCATATTGAATGTGAAGGGAGGTTTTTGATAAAGTGAAAAATCGCACAGGTTCCATTTGTTTTTTTTTTAACAGAAACTTAGAAATTTTGATTGATTAAAAATGGTTGTAGCCCAGCCCAGCTTACAAAGAGAAATCCTGAAAAATAAGACTAATGCCCTCTAAAAGAACAGTCAGCCTTCTTATAAGTTCTTTGAGAAGAGAGTCCCAAAATTTTCTGAGGCTATTTTGAGAAAAAAGAATGCTTGCAAGAATAGACTCTCACGAATTGTGAGCAGAGAAGAATACATAAACAAAAAATTAAATAGGATGAGAGGAAAGCCCCTTAATGAAAGGATCCAATTTCTTCTAAGAGCCCAAGCAGATATTTGAGGTTGCTTCCTTTTCTCTACATTCTTTATTTGTCTTTCGCCCTCTTGTGAGGGGAGGAGAAGGAGCTGAAAGGTCTTCAGATTCAAAAGTTCCCTCTGATGAAGGGGCTTAGGAAGCCATCCCTGCCTCGACTGGGGTCTTATGAACCAAAACGTTGAGGTCTTTCCTAGAACTTGGAGAAGCAGGTTTTGGATCAGCTACCCTCATGGAGCCAGAGGGACCATGGATGCCCTGTTCTGGGACAACTGCAACTTTAGGTTCTTGTGCTTCATCTTCCTAGAGAACTTGAAAACTATTTTTGTTTTTCGAATGTGACGTATCTGCAGAAGGAGAAGGAGAAACCTTGTGCTGAGACAATTGCGGCTCCTTTCACTGGGGAGGACGGCGTCGATTAGAGACTGTCTGGAACTCTGCATCTTTGGAAGCTACGAGATTTGTTGGTTTCTGTGGTTCTGCAAGCTTAGGGAAGATTTTGGTGAAGTGACCATAAACATGGCAAAATTTGCATTTGAAAGGGATCTACTCATAATCCAATTCTTGAATGTAGCTCCATTCTCCTATTGTGAGCTTTAGGGCTTCCGGAAGTCCTTTCTCTATATTCACCTCTACGCAGATACGGGAACATATGTACTGACCCCCTTTTGGTTCTGTAGAATCTATATAGCGACCTAACTTATTACCAATGTCAGTCAGAGTGATTTTCCCCCAAAGATGAAGAGGGAGGTTAGGGAGTCTTACCCATACTGGAGCGGTAGTCATCTCTACTTCTGGATTAAACCCTAGAGACCATGGGGCTAAGAAAAGACCACTAGAACCCATAAAAAAAGGGCCCGAATGGAAGACAAGGTCTCTTTCTTCTTTATTTGAGAATGCACAGGTTCCATTTGTTACTGCAACTAAGAAATAGAATTGCAGAGAGTCCTCTAAATTGATGTAATTTTCAGCAATTGAACAATTAATACAAATGGTCTCATTGGAAGTGGACCCGGAGACGTATGACAACAGACTCAAACTCCATTATGAAGTTGCATTCTTCAATTTTTGGTTTGGATCTCTAAATGTGCATTCCTATTTCTTATATGTTCTTTTTAAATCTTCCATTTTAAATTATTTTTGAAAGAGTTAATTGTTGATACATTCACACATAAATCATGGTTATTTAAGATCCTATAAATTTCATATCAATACGGCTAGAAGAATATATGAAGAGGGATCATCATAGACTTATAGACATTATAGGTTGATCAAATTTATCATGTTTATGAAATTAAATTTATCACATTTGTAAAACTATACACTAAGTACATTTTTTCACGTTATTTTAGTTTGTTGACAATTCAAATTAAAAATGGTAATTTTATGGGATTGTCCTTTATCATGAATATGCTCAACCTATGAATATGTCATTTGTGGATGTTGAATAAACTCATCTAGCTATCGAGGAAGGTTCGATGGATATTGATTCATGCCACAATATACTATCAAGTGTTATGTTCATATTCACGTGGAAAATAAATATGAAGAAAAAACTTTTATAAAAATACTTACAATAATTGATTTTTTTTCTCGTATGAATTTTGAGTGAAATACATATCAAAAAATTTCAATAGAGTAGATGATGTAGTGGTTCAAAACCACATTATTGTATTCTATACTCTACTCATGTTAAAATTTTCTATAATACCTTGAAATAATCATATCTTAAATTAAGAGAAGGTTGTATGGATGTTAACCCATGTCACAATATACTTAAATTTGAATGTTCATATTCACATAGAGAATATATATGAAAAAAAATGTTTATTATAAAAAAATTTATAGTAGTTAAATTTTACCGATAAGAATTCAAAATAAAACACATCGAGCAACCAACAATTTTAATAAAAGTAGATGTTATAGTCTGATAATACATAGGTAGACTCCATATTCTCCTTTTGCTATAATTTTTTTAAAATATTGAATTCAAATAATCATATACTAAATATTAATCTTCCAGTGCATGCAGCTATAGAATATTGTGCTATTGTAGTGTTAAGTCATGAACTTGTTTCTTCAATTTTATATTTTGATTATGATTTTTTTTAAGTTTGCTCTTTTACTTACTTTAGAAAAAAATTTGGTTTTAAGTGAAATTTTTGAGTTTTGCCTTTAGATTCTTATTATTTTTGTTTCTTTAGGTTATGAAGGGTTCTATAGGACTTATATTGATTAAGGATGTCACAAATATACTCTAAGAGCAAAGTTTACCATAAAAAACCTCATTCAAAATGGAATTATTGACTAAAAAAGCACTAAATTTGAGTTTGAAATATTCTTGTAGTGCAACGACTGAAATTTTACACAGCGGAACTACAAGAATATCATGGGCGTTAAAATCACCGATTTTTAAGCCGAATTCTCGCATGATTTCGATTTCTAAGTGACTAATCACATGTGTAAAGGGTTGTGATACGTGTTTTAGCATAAATGATCATGCAAACAGGTGTTGTTTAGAACATGAAGGAGATCATGGCGATCAGCAGTTAAGGTTGGGCAAATTATGACAGATCGAGGAAAGATCCGAAATTGATGTGAAAGGAGTTCTCCATACATGCATTACGAAACTGGAGACTAAGTGGAGCGAGGACATTTGCTTAAAATCTGGAAGTTGCAGTTACAGAGGAGATTTAGGGATTTCACAGTTACAGAGAAGATTTAGGGTTTTCTCGTCGCGCCAGCTGGAAGCAAATTGGAGACCTGAAGACACTTATACAATTAAATTTGAAAATCAGATAGCTCAAGGATTGATTTTAAACGTCTGCAGTAAGACAAGAATAAGGTATTCCGCGTTAACCTGATAGTGGCTGCTAAATTGGGGCTTTCCCAGTAAAGCTTGTTTTGTTAAAATTGATTAAGGAAAACATAAATGTATGCTTTTAACAAAAATCCTGTCGAAGAGATATCAGTCTAAGAGGTTTTTAGATGGTGTGGCAAGTGAAAAGTTGAAAGGTAGCAGTTGCATTGAACCATTACCCTTTCAAAACCTGAAAATATGGTAGGGTGAATATCTGTGCAGTTTGTGGTGACCAAAGTTTCACAGATTTATTTGTTACCTGTAAACAATGCAATGAATGAGCTGAGCATGTGAATTGCATGAAGACCTAGTCTGATTAGGTGCTAGAAGCTGACTGGTTTTGGTGCTAAATACAAGTTGGAGCAGAAAGTGAGCAGACATAAGATTGCTCTCATATCATTCCATCCACTAGATAAACAATCACAAGTTGATCTAAGAAGCAGGCATTTGAGAGCACTAATTCAAAAAATTTTTGCAAAGAGATAGCTCATAAGTGGCATTAAAAGGAGTCAAGGGTACTATTTGTACAGAATCATAACACACAGATGTCTTCATACATTCTAGAGAGGGTCTAGCATCAAAATGAATATTTGAGAGGGTAGTTATATTCAGCAGCAGTTTTATTGAAGAGTTTGTGGCACCTTGTTGACCTAAATTACTCAAGCATGATGCAAATCTTGTCCTGCATTGAAAACAAAAACAGGCCGTTAAAAAAAAATCAAGAGAAAACAATGAAGGAGAATTGAAGCAAGCTGACTATCAAAACCCTAGAAGCTTGAGAGAAAAAAAAGGAGATGTTAGGTCATTGAAAGGGCTTTAAAATTACACAGATTTCAGCCATTGAAAATATATGGGAAAAAGTGGCAAAACCAATAGGGCTGAGCCCACTGAGCTGAAATGGATTAACCAATTTCTAGGTTGTGCAGAGATTTTTCAGAATGTTGGTTGGTTGGATTTCTTCAAGAAGATCGATGGCTATAACATTGAGGTCTCTTATAAATTTTCCCAATGCTATAACTAGGACATGGTAGTATTTGATACTCTAAAGTTTAAGTTTACTATGGAGCTAGTTGCTGAAGCTATAGGAGTCAGAAATGAAGGTGAAATGTGGTTCAAAAAGTTGCCTTTCACCTTTAATGCCCAAAGGTACCTTTTACCTGGAATTACTCTAGACTGGAGCAAAGGAGTATTAATCCAGAATTTTAGAGATGAATGGGTGGAGCCCATCAAAGTATTACAAAGCTACATCACATGTGAGGGGAGATATGCTTTTGTATACAAATATCATTTCAGGTTCTTACAGCACCTTGTGGGTGAATCCAGGATGAGTCTTCCTTTCTTCTTGTTTAAAATTTGTATAAGATGTCAAGTAGGGTTAAGGAGCATAAAAATCACACCACATAATCCATTTTCCATCATGGTTTGATCAAGTTGATTATCAGCACTGTCCTGCAAAAAGAAGGAAAAGCATGGGATTATTTCCTCTTCTGGTCTGGTTTCCAAATTAAGCAGGAAGAGCATCCAACCAAAAAACATGTGGACAAGGGGAAAACCCTAGTTAGAAAACTAGGGTAGAAAATCAAGTCTGAAGATAAAAAGGGAGTTAAACTTGAAGAAGAGACAAAGCCTTGAAAGGAAGACTATGAACATCAGCAGTCTTCAACTGATAATAAGGGCAAAGGTTCACTGTTTATAAAAGAAGAAGAGCATCCTGTGCAAAGTAGGGCACCAGCAGAAACTCTCATAAATGAGAAAATTGTTGTCACAGAGAAGTTTGCAATGAAGGAAAAGGAGGACAAGGTCCAACAAAGAAGCCCTATCACTATTTTATCTGAAGATGACAGATATTTGCTAGAAGGAGATGATTTGACAGTCCATGCTGAGTCTAGGTTTAACACACACAGAGAATGCTACAGTCAAGAGAATAAAGCATAGAGGTCAAAGAAAAAGAAGACCAAAGTTAAAGCAATGGAGTTAGCCACAGTGAGACATCAAGAAAAAACTTTGAAGATGGTGAAATAACTTGCCTCAAAATGGAGGTCAAAAACCAGACCTGAAAATAAACTAAGGCTAAATATGAAAAATCTTCTAAACCCTAAATTGAACATAGCAGAGGTCACCATGATCGATACCTCTTCTTCAGAGGAAAGCCTAAAATCTAGCAAAAGTAAAAGTAAAGGAAAGAAACCTTTGAAGACTTTGGAAGTGTCTAGCCTCACCCAAACTAAACTATTAGTTATTTTTCTTGAATTAAGACATGAAATGGTGAAGGAGCAGCAGAAAGAAGAAGTAGATGCCTCTTATTTAGAAAATAAGATGCTAATGGATGAAAATGCACCTGACAAAATAGACACTCAAGAAATTCCAAGAATTCCTAGTGTTTCTACAAGGCTGCTACAGGAGGATGAAGACATTTTCAGAAAGTTAGATATACCATGGTTTCCCAGTGAGTTCACTGTTTATAAAATAAGAAGAGCATCTTGTGCAAAGTAGGGCACCAGCAGAAACTCTCATAAATGAGAAAATTGTTGTCACAGAGAAGGTTACAATGAAGGAAGAGGAGGACAAGGTCCAAAAAAGAAGCCCTATCACTATTTTATATGAAGATGAGGGATATTTTCTAGAAGGAGATGATTTGACAGTCCAAGCTGAGTCTACGGTTGACACACATAGAGAATGCTACAGACAACAGAATAAAGCAGAGAGGTCAAAGAAAAAGAAGGCCAAAAACCAGACCTAAAAATAAACTAAGGCTGAATATGAAGAAGCTTCTAAACCCTAAATTGAACACAACAGAGGTCACCATGATCGATACCTCTTCTTTAGAGGAAAGCCTAAAATCTAGCAAAGGTAAAAGTAAAGGAAAGAAACCTTTGAATACATTGGAAGAGTCTAGCCTCACCCAAACTAAACTATTAGCTGTCTTTCTGGAATTAAGAGATGAAATGGTGAAGGAGCAATAGAAAGAAGTAGATGCCTCTCTTTCATTTAATAAGATGCTAATGGATGAAAATGCACCTGATAAAATAGACACTCAAGAAATTCCAAGCGTTCCTAGTGTTTCTACAAGGCTGCTACAGGAGGATGAAGACATTTTCAGAAAGTTAGATATACCATGGTTGCCCAGTGAGATACAGGATACCACAATAGGGAAGGCTTTTGACTCAGAAAAACAGAATATGCAAAAGACTATCAAACAATACAAGCATCAAATGGATTACATGCAGGAAGTGAATGATAGCTTGATCCTAGCAAACAGAAGACTCAGGGAGGATTTGCAAGAAGTAAATGATCATTATCAAGAGCTTACTGCAGTGTCCAAGGAAGCCCTGAAGAGGAAGAGAACCATAGATTTGCAATGTGCAGAAATGGAGCCGATTGTCAAAAGCCTACAACAGCAGAATAAAGAGCTTACTAAAAGATTGAGAAAGATGGAAGCTGAACAGTAAAAAGGAAAGAAAAAGGCCCAAGCTTTGGATGGAATAGCCTTACTAGCTGAGGCTGCTAAAGACATTTGAGTTTTGTTAGTTATTCAGTTATTTGTTATGTATTTTGAGAAATACTTTAGTTAGTCAGTTGTTTGTTATGTTTTTGAAGAAATACTTTATTTTGTAAATTATAATTTGACATTATTCCATCAATAAGTAGGCAGAAGATAGTTAGGGTTTAGACCCTATGATTTTTTTGAGAAACAATATTTAGGTAGATGAAAAAGAGAACAAGGGGTTCAATTTTTTGCTGGCTTAAGGAGGTATGTGACTTGTTTATGAGCTAAGTACTATAACTATCATGTGTATTTTCTGAATAGAATTATGAAATATATGATCCTTTTAACCCTTCAGTCTATGTTTTGGCTTCATTTTTAACTTGTTTAGTTACATGATTGATAAATTCATTGATGGTTTATGGTTTCTTTGCTGGTAATGCTTGTCAATTGTTGAATGAACTTCAAATGTCATGTTCTGATTGGATATTGGTAATTATATTATGCATCTTTGTTCTTCTTTGCTTATGATTCAGTTCTTATTTGGCTCATGAATGTATTCCCTTCAGTCACCAAACTTTACAACGAAGAAAACCTTTCAGAAACCCTAAAACCTAGTTTACTTGATTGAATTTTTGAGATTGTGTTGGCTTGTTTCCTTATAGCCTGGAAAGAATTTCTGGCACAAACATCTTTGGCGCCATTGCCGAGGAACGAAGTTGAAAACAAATTTTGCTGTGGGATACTTATCTTTTTACTGGTTTTAAGAGGTGAACTTAAACCAGCACATCTTCAAGGCTATTTTTCACCAAGTTTGACACAGTGGCTACTAGAGGAGTTGGAACCAGGAACAGACCTACTTTACCATTGCAGTTAGGTGTTACAGACCCTGAACAGATATTAAAGATAGCAAGGAAAATTAGAAGGTCTCAATCTTTACCAGCCCTGTGTGACCCTGACCAGTTGAGTGGTTAAACACATTCATCTTTGCTAAGAAAAGAAGAAGAAACCTCACCTTGGTTAAAGCCTACTATCCCTGATAGCAGTTTCCAAGTTTTTACTAATCCTCAATCCTTCAGAAAATCCAAAACTGCCTCTCCTGGTAAGATACCTCTTTTTCAGCTGAAATTAGGTAAAAACCCCTTTCAACCAAGTTTCAGTCAAACTTCTTCATCATCAAAGTCTGTCAGTCCAAAAATGGCAGCCCAAAATCAGCTCAGAGACATGATGGACCGGATGGTTGTAGCCAGATATGCACCATTGGTCTTTCCTCAGCCTTTAAATGCACTTCCTGGGGGTGACTATCAAAAATATCTTCCTAGGTTTAATGGACAGAGGGAGACCACAGCTGAAGAACATTGGGAAGCTTTCCTTAGTTATGTTGATAACCAAAACATTGAGGCCAAGGATGTATGGAGGATGTTTGTGCAGAGTCTCGATGGAGATGTAAGGAAATGGTTCAGAGAGTTTCCTGCTAATTCTATCACTATCATTGAAGAACTTCATGATCTCTTCATGAGACAATGGGGTGACACCAAATATCATACATACTACATAACTGAGTTTGGTGCCCTTAGGAGGAAAAAGGAAGAAACTGTTACAAACTTTTGAAAGAGGTTTAACTAGATGTACAGTAGAATTCCTACTGAAATAAAGCCTACAGAGACATCAACTAAACTTACATATGCAAATGCTTTCGATCATGAATTTTCCTTACTATTAAGAGAAAGGAGACCTATTTCTTTACTGAATATGCAGGATGCAGCATTGGAGGTAGAATCTAACATACTGGCTTCCCATAGATTGAAGAAGGAAACAGCTCAGCAGCTGTATGACAAAAAAGGAAAGAAGGAAGTAGCTCCAGGAGGTTCATCTTCCCTTTCTGCTGAAGGGAAAATTGATGAAATGGCTAAGTTGGTGAAGATTCTAACTGCAAAATTGAAAAAATTAGAGCTTGAAAAAAATTCCAGCAAGCCTGCTCCAAAAGGTGAATTGAATCCTAATAATCAGAATCAGTTTAGAAGGCAATTTGCTCCCCGTTTCATGCCTAGAGAATGCAGGAATAATGATCTTCAGCGAGAAAGAAGAGAAAATGAGGACCAAAGAGTGCCACCACCTCTTCAAAACAATGTTGCTAATGAAGAAGAGGTTGATGATGAAGTAATATTTGAAGATACTGACCAAGATATGAACCATTTTGGAGAAATATTGTCTGGGGGTTTTGTCACTGAGGAAGAGTTCCTAAATGCTAAAAGTTATGATGTTGATATGTTCGAAACAGAAGAAGATTTAGGTCTGAAAATGTCTGCTGTAACTGCTGATGTTTGTCAAAATGAACTGAAGAAAACTATAAACCTGAGGTCAAATCCGAAACAGATGGTACAAATTATGAAGAAGAGGGCAGCTGTCCTTGCTAAGCAGCCATCTGATCCTGTGACCGAGAAAAGACAAGTTGCAGAAAAAAAAAAGAAAAACACAGAGGTTGAAGAGGTAAATAAAACAGTTCAGAATTTCAGCCTGGAAAATGAGTTAGGAAAGTTAAAGATTCCTATACCTTTAACTGAATTAATAAAAAATCCTTCATATAAAGAAACAGTCATTAAGGTGATGAATTCAACAAGTAATCAGTCTATTTCTGATACAGGAAATTTGCAAGAAGAAAACCTTAGGATTTTCATTGGATCAGCCTTGGCTAAAAAGACTGAAAATGAAGCTGGTGCTTCACCTCCATTCTACATCACCCTGACAGTCCATGAACAAATGATACACAATTGCTTGTTAGATTCAGGAGCCTCACAAAATTTAATGCCAAAGGCTGTTATGGAAGCTTTAGGTCTGAGTGTCACTAAACCCTATCATGATCTGTATGCATTTGATTCCCGAGCAGTGAAGTGTTTAGGTGTAATAAAATACATGGTTGTCAGCTTGGCTCAGTTACCTATGAAAAGTGTCATCATGGATGTAGTAGTAGCTGATATCACCCCTAAATTTGGTTTACTTCTCTCTAGGTCTTGGGAAAAGAAGGTTGGTGGGACATTACAAATGGATCTATCATATGCTACTATTCCTTTGTTTGGAGGAGAAAATAGAAGGCTGTATAGAGAGCTTCATTTTTCCAACATTGTGATGGATGACAAGAATCCCACCAATCACCCACAGTATGCTGTTGATGAAGACCTGGGTACTTGCATGTTACATTTCAGCGAGGAGGACAATACTACTGGTTTGTTACAGGTTGAAAAAGAACAGCCAATAAAATTCAGCAGAGAACAGGAGGATCACCTGTGGCAATTGTATTTTGATGGTTCTTCTTGTAAGGAAGGTGCAGGTGCAGGGGTTCTTCTCATATCCCCTGGAGGTGAAACAGTAAATATCATGTATAAATTGGAGTTTATTACTACAAACAATACTACTGAGTATGAATCTTTGATGTTAGGATTAAAAGCTGCCAAAGATTTTGGCATTCAGCAGATTGCTGCATTTGGTGACTCCAAATTAGTTGTTTAGTAGGTGAAGAGCAACTATCAAGTGAAGCAGGGTTTGCTGAAAGTCTATCGAAATGAGGTATGGGATATGCTTGAAAATTATTTTGTAGCATTTAACATTACTCATGTTCCAAGAGACCATAATCAGACTATAGATTCATTGGCCTTGGCTACCACACATTTTAGAATCCCCAAGACCACTCAGTTGAGATATCCCATTGAGGTGAGGTACAGACCATCTGTACCTGATAATGTAAAGCAGTGGAGAGTATTTGAAGATGACATTGAAATTAAGATATTTCTAGAGCTTATCCATGAGTTTTCAAATTCCCTGATTGATCAAGAGGAAGATGAAGGGGATGAGGACTTGGAAGAGATTGCTGAAAATGAAATAGCTGGACACAAAATCATTGAATTAAAAAGAAATTTCATCCCAGAACTTTTATGTATGATAAGATGCCCTTTGGTTTAATGAATGCTAGAGCCACCTTCCAGAGGGCTATGGATATTTCCTTTGTCAGAGAAAAGGTCAATTTTGTGGTAATCTATTTGGATGATATTATTGTTTTCTCATAGTCAGATGATGAACATTTAAAGCATTTGAAGCAGACTTTCCTGAAATGTAGAAAATTTAGCTTGTATTTGAATCCAAAGAAGTTGCACTTTGCTGTATAGGAAGGTAAATTGCTTGGTCATTTGGTGTCTGCTAATGGCATAAGAATTGATCTTGAAAGGGTAAAGGCTATATTGAAGATAATTTTACCAAGGAGTAAAAAGGATGTCCAATCATTCATTGGTAAAATCAATTTTCTGTGTTGGTTTATACCAAACTTTGTTGAAACTATCAAACAGATCACAGCCATGCTGAAAAAGGATCAGGAAGTCAGGTGGACCACTGAGGCAAAGAGTGCATTTGAGAAAATCAAAGTGGCTCTTACTGAAGCTCTTGTATTAGTAAGCCCATATTTTACTAGAGAGTTTCTTACATTCTCATTTGCATAAGAAGATACAATATCAGCTATTTTGTTGCAGAAGAATAAGGAAGGACTGGAGCAGCCTATTGCATTCTTCAGCAAAACTCTTAGAGATTCTCAACTTAAATACAGTATCTTAGAAAAACAGTCCTATGCTCTGGTAAAAGCTTTAAAGTTTTTCAGAATCTATGTTCTGCATTCTAAAGTCATTTCATTTGTGCCTAATGCTGTTGTAAAAGATGTTTTGACACAGCCTGATAGTGAAGTGAAAAGAGGCAGGTTGATTGCTAAAATCATGGAGTATGATGTAGATATCAGACCTACCAAACTTGTCAAGGGAAAAGTTTTAGCCAAGCTGTTGGCTGAATCAAATTGTCAAGCTCTGGGATTGCATATCATGACTGAAGAATTAGCTCAGAAAGAAGATCAAGCAATACTGGAAAAAGAGAAGATCATGGACTATTATTCATCATCAACATGGTATGCAAACATTGTATGTTTTCTGTTGTTTTTGCAATGTCTGGAGAATTTAGATAGGAAAGCTACTAGATCCTTAAAGCTTAAAGATACTAAGTATTGTCTAGTAGAAGAGAAGTTGTTATGGAAGGACCCAGGTGGTATTCTACTCAGATGTTTGGACAAATCTGAAATTGAAGGAGTAATTTCTGAATCTCATGAGGGTTCTTATGGAGGGCACAAGTACTGGAAGACAACATCATATAGAATTTTAAGAGCTGGATATTATTGGCCCTCCTTGTTTGTGGATGTTTATCAGCAGGTAAGAGCCTGCATCCCTTGTCAGAAGTTTGCTGGCAAACAAAAATTGTTGTCATTGCCCCTAAAACCTATTGCAGTTAATGTTCCTTTCCAGCAATGGGGTCTGGATTTTATTGGAGAAATAAATCCAGCTTCCTCAGGACAACACCGTTGGATTTTAACTACAACGGACTTCTTTACTAAATGGGTGGAAGCCATCCCTAGAAGGAATGCCACAGACAAAGTAATCATGGAATTTGTTGAAGAGAATATCCTTAGTAGATTTGGCTATCCTCAGAAATTAGTAACAGATAATACAAAGGCTTTCAAGTTCAAGGCAATGGAAGCCTTTTGTGAAAAGAATGGTATCTTGCTGAAACATTCAACTCCTTACTATCCCCAAGGTAATGGTTTGGCTGAATCCTCTAATAAAAACATCATTCAGAGTATCAAAAAGTTTCTCAAGCATAATAAGACATCATGGGATCCAATGCTAAAATATGCATTGTGGGCTGATAGGATAACAGTCAAACAAGCAATTGGAAATTCTCCCTTCCAGTTAATTTATGGTACAGACGCAGTTTTTCCTGTTCAATTGGGAATCCCAGTGATGAATTTTCTTCAAAATTCCCAAGAAGAGCCAAATGATATGCAGAGAAGGATTTATGAGATGATAGAGTTGCAGCAGAATAGGGAAATGGTGGAAGAAAGGGCACACTTGTACAGATTGAAGATCAAAAGCAGATTTGATAGGAACATCAAAGAAAAAACTTTCTCAGTTGGTGATATGGTTTTAAGGTGGGATGCAAGGAAAGAGCAAAAAGGGAAGCATGGTAATTTTGACAACCTCTGGTTTGGCCTTTTCCTAGTGTGTAAGATTTTGGAGAATAACACTTTTGTCCTGCAGTCTTTGGTAGGTGAGGAATTGTCCAGTCCAGTCAATGGACGATTCCTTAAGCATTTTTACAGTTGGACGATTCCTTAAGCATTTTTACAACCTTTGAGGAGATTTTCACTTTTCATTGTATATACCGGTGTGAGTGAAGCATAATAAAGACTCCATAACCCAATGGAAATTTTGCATACTAGTAGGTAGCAGAAAAGAAGGCACTGGTCTACAGGTTCTTGAAGCCTCACAGGGAGGACTTCATCCCGCAGCTGGAGCCAGATGTTAAGTCATGAACTTGTTTCTGAAATTTTATATTTTGATTGTGATTTTATTTTAAGTTTTCTCATTTGCTTTAAGTTTTCTCTTTTACTTACCTTAGAAATTTTTTTGGTTTTAAGTGAAATTTTTGAGTTTTGCCTTTAGATTTTTATTATTTTTGTTTCTTTAGGTTCTGAAGGGTTCTATAGGACTTATATTCATTAAGGATGTCACAAATATACTCTAGGAGCAAATTTTACCATAAAAAACCTCATTCAAATTGGAATTATTGACTAAAAAAGCACAAAATTTGAATTTGAAATATTCTTGTAGCGCAACGACTGAAATTTTACACAGCGGCGCTACAAGAATATCACGGGCATTAAAATCACCAATTTTTAAGAAGAATTCTTCCATGATTTCGATTTCTAAGTGACTAATCGCATGTGTAAAGGGTTGTGATACATGTTTTAGCAGAAATGATCATGCAAACAGGTGTTGTTTAGAACGTGAAGGAGATCATGGCGATCAGCAGTTAAGTTTGGGTGAATTATGACAGATCGAGGAAAGAGCCGAAATTGATGTGAAAGGATTTCTCCATACATGCATTAAGAAACTGGAGACTAAGTGGAGCGAGGACTTTTGCTTAAAATCCAAAAGTTGCAGTTATAGAGGAGATTTAGGGCTTTCATAGTTATAGACAAGATTTAGGGTTTTCTCGTCGTGCCAGCTGGAAGCAAATTGGAGACCCGAAGACACTTATACAATTAAATTAAACCCGAAGATAAAAAGGAAGTTAAACTTGAAGAAGAGACAAAGCCTTCAAAGGAAGACTATGAACATCAGTAGTCTTCAACTGATAATAAGGGCAAAGGTTCATTGTTTATAAAAGAAGAAGAGAAGCTTGTGCAAAGTAGGGCACCAACAGAAACTCTCATAAATGAGAAAATTGTTGTCACAGAGAAGGTTGCAATGAAGGAAGAGGAGGACAAGGTCCAACAAAGAAGCCCTATCACTATTTTATCTGAAGATGAGGGATATTTTCTAGAAGGAGATGATTTGACAGTCCATGCTAAGTCTAGGGTTGACACACACAGAGAATGCTACAGTCAAGAGAATAAAGCAGAGAGGTCAAAGAAAAAGAAGACCAAAGTTAAAGAAATGGAGTTAGCCACAGTGAGACATCAAGAAAAAACTTTGAAGATGGTGAAAGAACTTGCCTCAGAATGGAGGCCAAAAACCAGACCTAAAAATAAATTAAGGCTAAATATGAATTAGCTTCTAAACCCTAAATTGAACACAGTAGAGGTCACCATGATCGATACCTCTTCTTCAGAGGAAAGCCTAAAATCTAGCAAAGGTAAAAGTAAAGGAAAGAAACCTTTGAAGACATTGGAAGAGTCTAGCCTCACCCAAACTAAACTATCATCTATTTTTCTTGAATTAAGAGATGAAATGGTGAAGGAGCAGCAGAAAGAAGAATTAGATGCCTCTTATTTAGAAAATAAGATGCTAATGGATGAAAATGCACCTGATAAAACATACACTCAATAAATTCCAAGAATTCCTAGTGTTTCTACAAGGCTGCTACATGAGGATGAAGACATTTTCAGAAAGTTAGATATACCATGGTTGCCCAGTGAGATACAGGATACCACAACAGGGAAGGATTTTGACTCAGAAAAATAGAATATGCAAAAGACTATCAAACAATATAAGCATCAAATGGATTACATGCAGGAAGTGAATGATGGCTTGATCCTAGCAAACAGAAGACTCAGGAAGGATTTGGAATAAGTAAATGATCATTATCAAGAGCTTACTGCAGTGTCCAAGGAAGCCTTGAAGAGGAAGAGAACCACATATTTGCAATGTGCAAAATTGGAGCAGACTGTCAAAAGCCTACAACAACAGAATAAAGAGCTTACTAAAAGATTGAGAAAAATGGAAGCTGAATAGCAAAAAGAAAAGAAAAAGGCCCAAGCTTTGGATGGAATAGCCTTATTAGCTGAGGCTGCTAAAGACCTTTGAGTTTTGTTAGTTAGTTAGTTATTTGTTATGTCTTTTGAGAAATACTTTAGTTAGTCAGTTGTTTGTTATGTTTTTGAAGAAATACTTTATTTTGTAAATTATAATTTGACATTATCCCATCGATGAGTAGGCAGAAGACAGTTAGGGTTTAGACCCTAACTGATTTTTTTGAGAAACAGTATTTAGGTAGATGAAAAAGAGAACAAGGGGTTCGATTTTTGGCTGGCTTAAGGAGGTCTGTGACTTGTTTATGAGATAAGTACTATAACTCTCATGTGTATTTGCTGAATAGAATTATGAAATATATGATCCTTTTAACCCTTCAGTCTGTGTTTTGGCTTCATTTTTAACTTGTTTAGTTACATGATTGATAAATTCATTGCTGGTTTATGGTTTCTTTGTTGGTAATGCTTGTCAATTGTTGAATGAACTTCAAATGTCATGTTATGATTGGATATTGGTAATTATACTATGCATCTCTGTTCTTGTTTGCTTATTATTCAGTTCTTATTTGGCTCATGAATGTATTCCCTTCGGTCACCAAACTTTACAACCAAGAAAACCTTTCAGAAACCCTAAAACCTAGTTTACTTGATTGAATTTTTGAGATTGTGTTGGCTTGTTTCTTTATAGCCTGGAAACAATTTCTGGCACAAACATGTAGAACCATCACAATATCTACATTCTTATGAAATGAATAAAGACAAAAGAATCAAATGTGGAAGTGATGAAGTAATTAGAGGTAATTGATGAAGGTTCATTCTATACTCTACTCATGCCATACTTTTGTATAAGGATTACCAAATACTTAAAATCAATTATCATTATTGTTTTTCGTGTAAAAACGATGAACCATTCACAATTCACCTATATAAGAATTTTTTATTGTGTGTTGATTCATTACCATTATGTACATTCTTAATACAATGAGAAATACAAACTTGATTTTTATGTTTTTTTTAAGAAAAAGATCTAATTTTCTTTCTAAAAGAAAAGATGAAACTATTGAAATGATCTGAGACACTCATTTAGATTTGCAATAACAAATTTATTAAGGTATTTATATTATAAAAATAATCATTTTTTAATACATAGTATATGATATTTTTTGTATAGTGTAATGTTCTCAAAATTCAAAAAAAAAATGTAATCTAGTGAAATGATACTTTTCATTAACATTATATATCATTTGTGGAATGTATATGTCATTTTTTACTAGATCTAGGTCCGTAAGCTATCTTTCGATTTTTATGTACTTTCCTATATAATGACTATATGTTTATGTGATGTAGTTATGTTACTTGGATTTTCTTATATGATTATTCTACTTATCTTTACTATTAACATGAATTTGCATATGTTGGTTCACTTACATATTACTTCCTATTTACCCGGATTTTCTTTCATTTATGGCTTTATTTATTAAAAGGTATGACTTGACTTTACATGTCAAGGGGTGGAGTGGCGCGATTTGATCCCTTGAGGGACCACTCGGAGAGGTAAATAGGTTCCCTCTGCTTTTATGGGGTTTACTTAGTTCATTGCAAACTAATGCAAACTTCCACTTTTTACAGGTTACTTTGTTGGCAAAATCTATCTATGACAGTGAAAAGTAATAACATCCTATAGCATGATAACTATGCTATACTATCCTATTCATAACTTGAGATAAGAGGTCTAAAGTCTTGAACTAGATATTCCTACATTCTATGTTTACAAAGAGTTGAAAGTGTGTGGCTTAGATATTTATGGTCGTCATTATTATTATGTTTAAGGTTATGCAAACTTATCCACTTTTATATTCAGTTTATAAAATGTAACTCCTTAAAGTATAAATCCTAGGATTTAATCCATCATCCATTTATCATGGAAAAACCTTGTATAAGTTCATTGGAAAACTATGGAATGAGAATAATATATTTATGCAATATTTCATATGACATAAACCTTTGGCATAACGTTGTGATGGATGGTTTTGAAAATGGTTTAACGCTAGGGTTGTGGACTGTAGTGAAATGTTGTGAACTTGACTATGGAACTGTGGGTTTGGATTTTGTGGGTAGTGGAGGACGCGGTGGAACTTTTATTGTTGCTTGGAAAGTGTGGGAAATGAGCCTCATACCCTGGGTATGGTCATTGTGTAGTTCAGTTTGTTTTTCCTCTGGTTGTCTATGTGGGTTTGAGCTCTCTAGAGCTATTATGCGTTGAGAAATAGTCTTCCCTTTCGGCTGGTAGGTGTGTTCTTGACATGGTTTGCAATGCTGTATTGTTTTGCTTGCTTCTATCGAGGTTTGTCTCACTTATCATAGCTCTACGTGTTTGGTTTGCAGGTGAAATGGGTGGCTCAAAATCGTGGCTTGATGAAATATTGAGGTGGTCTGTAAGCCCTGCTAAATGCAAAGGCCCTTACCTCTGCGTGTCTATTTGACAGAGTATTGAACTCTATGTTGAGAGAGTTAATTATATGTAGCTTCGATTATGGGTTTGATAGCTTGGATATTTTGATAGATTGGGCCTCTAAGAGATGCATGTTTATTTATTTGTTTCTATGTAGAACTGTATGTAAGATTTTTGGGGAAAGTCTGCAACTGTCAAGTGAAAGACTCGACTCTGTGTATAATAATTCATCGTTGGCATTGTTTTGTCAAGTTGTTGGGTTTTAAGGTTTTAATGGGAAACTCTGCGTTTTGAACAGGGTAATTTTTAGTGGTGAAATTTCTCCAATTGGCTATTTTTTGGGTTTTTTTCAAAAAATAAATTCGCTATTTGGTCATTTTTAGTCTCTAATATCGCATATATTTACATAAAATATTCTTTTTTATCATAATATTCGCCATAATTTACACATTTCAGTGTTAATTGTACATTTCATATTTAATGTTTTCCTACCTACCTATAAACATGTTTTTTTCAATAAAAAACAATCGCCTAGATTACTATACTTAAGTATAATATTAGAATCCTTAAAAAATACCCTGTTTTTGACCTCAACTGATGCATATGGTTGGCTTCATAGTGCCATTGCTTGTAATCGCATGGTTGATATCATGACTATATTTAATTCTCATTTCTCTGCATTATATTTTTTGGCTATGATTTAATATTTATCATGGGCTGGGGTTTCACCTTATGGCCATGAGTCTGGCTCGGCGTTTAGGTGAATACGTAGCTTGCACATTTTGTTTTTATGTTTAATTAGAATATGTGAATGTGTATAGATTTAAATAATTTTTAAGGATGGAGTTTACAGTCATGATCTTTGGAATCTTTGGCTCGGCCCTTATATGAATATGCAACCGATGAATAGAGTTTTTGATTTATATATTTGTGTAATTGGTTATGCTAGCATACCTCAGATTAGTTTAAACTATAGGTTTGTGTTGAAACTTTTGTGGGAATCCTATAATACGAAGCCCTTGCTGTATAAGTTGCAACGTTTATGTTTATTTGTATTTAACAGTGTTCCTACAGGACTTGATCATGGGCGTTAACTATTTAGACTTGTGGTTTAGCGTTTAAGGTTTTGTGTTTTGGCCACGACGCCTACAAGATTCGATTTTGGGTGAAACAATGTTTAATAAT
The DNA here is from genome assembly GCA_001517045.1 of Pseudotsuga menziesii. Lineage (NCBI taxonomy): Eukaryota > Viridiplantae > Streptophyta > Pinopsida > Pinales > Pinaceae > Pseudotsuga > Pseudotsuga menziesii. The sequence goes on from LPNX010258664.1 coordinate 567,084, forward strand.
GTATTGATTTACATTTGATAGTGAGTTGATATATTTTAAATGTAAATTTTGCTCTCGACCAAACCTTAATAGGTTTTGATGGCTAGGTTTTTATGTAAAGGGTTTTGTAATAGAATTTGTATGGGATTTATTAAGACTTATAATTGTTATGTGTTATCCTAGAATTAGTATTTAATTAAGTTTAATTCTGTGAACAACGTTTATGATATGTTGTTTATATTTAATTCTTATATGTAAATAATAATAATATGCTTGCTGGTAATATGAAATATGCCAGCGCTATAGTTTTATATTTTGAGAGTTGGTTTTTAAATGGTTTGTAAGAGATATGAATTATGGTTAGTTTGATCCTATTTATGTTTGTAGATTATTTATTTATGTAAACTTGTTCTGTATCTAGTTTAAATGCTAATAAGTTTTAGTTTGTTAATCTTTAAGAAGACTCTGACTTTTGCATCCAAGTTTGAACAATAAACAGAACACTAATTATCTTAAATATGCTAGAGTTTTAAGCCCAAATAAACCTTAGTCCAAAAATTACACAAATACAGAGAAGGCTAACTTTAAGATATAAATCATAGCAAGAATAATACTGAAAGAATAGAGACCACAATTTTTCCTAGTTTTTTGAAATCTAAGAAAAGCATATGTGACAATCTAAAAACAATACTAAGGAATATAATCTATATTTTCTTAACAAGGTAATCATGGTTAAGCAGACAAGACACCATTGTAGAATAATCTCTACTTCTAAGGTTTGTATGAACATAAGAATCGGGTTTTAAGTTATGTACACAAAATAAACCTAGCTATTCTTTAAGGCTCTGTAAACAAAAGTAAACCTAGCTACAACAAGCATATAATAGACAGATTTTCATCCCATATTATAATCACTTCATTTAATAAGAAAATTGTATGAACTATAAGCAAGATAAAGAAACCCCATACCTACATTTTAAAACTATTTTAATGGCTGGAAAACCTGCACACTCAAGCAAATAGTATTAACAAGAACATCGACAATTCTAACCTCATATCTGTGAACCAAATAACTTGGGAACTACCACATTCCACCCAACCATGACTCAGAACCATTCCTGGTTTCAATATGGATCCCCCCAAGTTGGTTCCAACATGTAAGTATCTTAGAGCTCCTAAAGGTAAGGATTCCCTATCTAGGATAATAGGTTCTGTACCAGTGTGCTTTTCTTGTTGGAAAAAATGCTCTCCAAGAACTCTCTTGAGAATTTTAATCAGGTAGAATAGATGGAATAATGAAGTGAAATCCAAGCCTCTCTTTGGATTGGGTATTTATAGACAATATCTATAAAAAGGGATACTTACATCAAGAATCATTTGTTTTCTTGAAATAACCCTTTTTACTTAATTTAGGTGAATTTAATATTTATTTATTTTAACTTAGAAACTCTTTGACTAGTTCCTATTTTTACTCTTTGAGGTATTTAAATATTTAATTAATATTAGTAGAAAATAATAATGCATAGGTCCTTTCATTATTATTTATAGTTACTATTATTAATACATATGCTTACTCTTTTATTCACATTATATATAAAACATACATACATACATACATACATACATACATACATACATACATACATATATATATATATATATATATATCATTGTTAACATTTTTACTTTGGGTATCATATAGCATGATCCCAAATCACATGATACTTTTCTTTTAGCTTATAGTCACTTCTTTATTAAGGATGTCAGATATGGGTTAGGTTAACTAGGTTAGGAAGCTCTAAACCTCCTCACATGTTGGATTACCTCGTATAACATGGTAGTTCTTCCATGCTTGATGAGAAACATAAATTTGAAATTTCATTTAATCATTTAAAAATAAGTAAGATGAGATTGATGTTTTATCAGATTTGTTTTCACTCAACATATTAATTTTTCAGTAACTCCTAACCATTATCCAACGCCCATACTCAACACTAAGAAATGGGGAGTTACAACTTAGTGCAATTCTACGGCTCCTCGCTCAACACTAATTCTAGGATGTATTTCTAGGATACACCTAGGGATACAATGGCCAAGGATATGATGTTCCAGAGCTTATGATCAACATCAACTTGGAATGCTCCAGGGTTTATTCCCAATAGTTCCAATTCTTAGATTTTCATGTGCTTCAAATCTTCATGCTTAACACAAATGTTTCATAACTCATGAAATCCATAGATTCTTTCTCAACACAAACATCAAATACTTATGTGCTCCAGAGCTTCTTACTCAACACAAACATCAAATACTCATGTGCTCCAAAGCTTCTCACTAAACACAATTGTTGGAGCAGTAATACATCCTTAGTACATAGTTGTAACCTTAGGTTAACTTTATTTGCCTTCATACAATGATATCCTATGGTTTAAGACTTATGAGAGCTAATTCAGCATTATAAATGGTTATTTATGCCTTTTCACACCTACAACAGCACCCTATTTGGTCAACCTAGCACATGTGCACCTCATTTAATGTCTTGGGGCACTACCTCCTTGATTTGTGGGGCCCTGGTTTGACTAAGTGTGCTAGGGGGTGTATTTGGCCTGTTTTAGCTCTCCTAGGAGCATTTATTGCCACCTAGAGCACCCCAATCACCTCTATCTTCTCACCCACACTTTCCTAGGACCCATTAATGAACCAACACACTTCACATGAGGTCAGGGATGATTTTAAGGATCCATACTTAATTAAAAGTGTATAAATGTCGGTGAATGTTACCAATTCTTAAAACGCTAACTATAAAATGTTTGGCAATACTTTTTAAAAAATATTATAATTTCCAAGGATTTTATATCATTTATATAATAATTTGGTGAATTTTAAGGTGAAAAAATTTTACCCCGTCAAAATTAGGCGAAACTAGGCTTCAAAAAATGCAAAATGGTGAATATTTTTTGGGAGAAAAACATGGAAAAATAGCCCATGGGATAAATTTCTCCCCTAAAATGATCCTTGCATGAGGTTTTGTGACCATTTGGGCTTAGTTGGAGCTCCTTTGGTCCACCTAGGGGGGTTGGGGGTCAATTCTCACCATGACGCTTGTACTTTCCCAATTAGCTGCCAAAGCCACTCAAATTTTGTCTAATGTATTATAAATGTGTAATATAACATCTACAAGATGTATGATAATAATATGATCAGAAATTAGCACTATTCACATGTGTTATTCCATGTATTTTCTGTCTCTTTGTTGATTTTCTTGCACATTTTGTCGAACACTTCATGTGTGAACATTGCTATAGCTCCTAGATCTGATTAAGAAGTAAAATTTAACATGGTATCATAGCTAGTAGGATCTACAAACAAATCTTGTGAGGTTTGAGTTGTTGTTTAGGGCATATTTCCATAAAACTTGAGTGTTTGATTGCAGGTTTAACAACATTTTTGTCATAGGTTGCACAGGTAGGATGGAGGAAACTTGAGCTATGTTTACTCCATTCAATTATTTTGAGTGGAAGGTTGAGATGGTCATCCATTTGAGGTCCAAGGGCCTCTACCGGGCCACGATGGGAGCTAAGAACGAGCCAAATTGTGCTATGGAGAAAGCTAAGTATTTCAATAGGATTGATGAGTCCTTCAGCATGCTCTGCCTTGGAACTTCAAGATAAATTCTCTTTCACATATAAAGTATTGGCACAACGAATGAAGTTTGGGTCAAGTTTGAGTCACTATTCGGGAAGACAGATTAAATAAGAGGCCATCATATTAAGAATTAGCTAATCTCACTGAGCCCAACTCACTAAGAGATCATTGAAGATTCTTCACCAAGTTTAAAGCACTGGTACTTCAGCTAAAACAATGTGGCATAGAGAATAAATATGACCATATTATCTTGTCCATCCTTTCTAAGTTGGGCCAGAGTATTCTGTATATGTTTCAACCTTTCACTCCAACAAACTACAACAATAAATTGGAAGATGCCTGTGCTATAATATTTCATGGAGTCTTTGACTCAAGAGCAGGACAAGCTCATACAAATGGGTACCATCATCAAATCCAAGGATCAAGCTCTTGTTGCTGGTGTATCAAATCAATCCCAGAGTAAGAAGAAATATTTGAAACAAGAGAGAAATACCCAGATGTGATTATTGCAAAGGTTCACATCTTGAGAGAGCTTTATTTAGAAATAAAATGGACATCATGACCAAGATCCTTGAGGAGAACCTTCTCCACATTGCTCTTCCAGAATTTGCAAAATGATGGGAGTGCAAGCAAGGAAATGGTAAGGCTGAGCATGCAATGGGTGCATGGGTAAAAACCAATTCTGTTTTCTTTGTTTCTAATAGATATATTTTGGATTCTCATTCTAATATATCAGAACCTGAAACCTCCATCCCATCCTTGAAAAAATTCCCAGTCAGTTCATCAAAGCTTCATCCCAAAACTAGTCATTTTTCACTAGCTTTTAATGTGCCTTCTGAAATATCTTCCCAAATACATTTCGATATTTACATTTCTTATTTTGAAGATGATATACAGGATTATATATATCCTATGATAGCCATTTAATCATTTCCCCAACCATCTCATGACCAAAATACCCATCAACCCTCAAGTTCACTAGTTGGAAATTCAGAAAATTGTCTAGTTTCCAATGTTATGTCTCTTGTATATGTTGTTGTTATGTATTGCATGTATTTAATTGGTTTGACATCCATATTATTGGCCTTCATAGGAATTCTGTTCTATATGTCTATACTTTCCTTCAGCACCCATGGTTCGAATCTCAAGTCTCCATACTTTCCAGGTTCACTCAACTGCAATTGTGATCTAGTTGCTCGCTCTTCTCTTCCTATGGATCCATTCGCCCATGGAGACACCATACCTATGATATTTTATACTATGTATGACATATATTCTGATATTTCAGAGCCTCATGAGATTTTTTACAGAGTTGTAAAGGTGCTTCATCAAATTGGGAGAAAGATTCATGGTTTTATTCATGATACGACAACTACACATAATGCAGATTTTGTTGAATCTTTTGATATTATTTGGGAAAGAGTTTGTGGAGATATATTTTCCATGGTTGATTATGTTGTTAGATCATAGTATGCTTGCATAAAAAAAAAATTCTTATGATTCACCTCCATCATCAAGTGATGACCATCAAAGGGCCTCTCCACATGATCTTTATTTACAAAACTTTGATGCATTCATGCATGATCTTGGCATCCACAACATCTTCACCAAGTCCATCACAAAGAAGTTGTTCATTCAGATCATTCAAGTAAAGAAGAAGACCTACTGAAGAAATTTTTGATCTCTTTCATATCCATTTTTGAGGGGAGGTTTTCCTCGTTACCTCGGTTACATGAATCAATAAAAATTATGTTGTAAAAGGTGACTTGTGCCTTAGTTTCCAAGGCCTTAATAAATATTTTTGATTAAATTGTACTAAGTATAGATTAAGGGGGGGTGTTGGAGTAGTAATACATCCTTAGTACATATTTTTTACCTTAGTCTAACTTTATTTTCCTTCATGCAATGATATCCTATGGTTTAAGACTTAGGAGAGTTGATTCAGCATTATAACTGGTTATTTTGGCCTGTTCAAACCTACAACAGTACCCTAGCTGGTTAACCCAGCATGTGTGCACCTCATTTAATGTCTTGGGGAACTACCTCCTTTATTTGTGGGGCCCCGGTTTGACTAAGTGTGCTAGGGGGTGAATTTGGACTGTTTTAGCTCTCCCAAGAGCATTTATTGCCACCTAAAGCACTCCACTCACCTCTGTCGTATCACCCACACTTCCCTAGGACCCATTAATGACCCAACACACTTCACATGAGGTTTCATGACTGTTTTAACTTAGTTGGAGCTCCTTTGGTCCACCTAGGGGGTTGGGGGTCAATTCTCACCATGACACTTGTACTTTCCCAATTGGCTTCCAGAGCCACTCAAATTTGGTCCAATGTATTATAAATGTGTAATATAACATATACAATATGTATGATAATAATATGATTAGAAATTAGCACTATTCGCATGTGATATTCCATGTATTTTCTTTCTCTTTGTTGATTTTCTTACACATTTTGTCAAACACTTCATGTGTGAACATTGCTCTAGCTCCTAGATCTGATTATGAAGTAAATTCTTAAAACAATCATTAAATACTCATGTTCCTTAGGGCTTGCACTCAACAAAAACATCTCATCAATTATGTGCTTCAAGGTCCACACCCAACACATGAAATCATATACATAAAACATATGCATTTGTCTTACGCCCAATATATCAAAAAAATAATTATTCTCATGTGCAGTTGGGCCTTATTCGCAATATACAAGATAAAACATCAAAGAAACATCACACGCAATAAGAATTATTCCCATAAGTGTCAGGTCAAAAATTCAGGATATTACATCCCTCCCCTCTTAGAACAACACCGCCCCTAGTGTTCTAAATAAAAGGAATGAAATCATGAAACAAGGCGGGGTAATCCTCTCTCATGGTTTATTCATTATCCAAAGTAGCCACATCATATTTAGAGTGCTTCCATTGCACTTTCAACTGGACTATGTTGTGCTTCCTAAGCTGCACATCTCTCTTGTCTAGTATATGAAGGGGTTCAGGTACAAACTCCCCTTCAGGTTCCACCTGTAACAAGGACCAATCAATCACATGTTTTGTATCATATACATATTTATTTAATAAGGGTGCATGGAAAACATTATTAACTCTTATGTGAGCACGTAAAGCTAGTTGATACGCCCCTAGCCCTCCTTTTCCAGTACCTCAAAGGGTCCACAAAATCTTGGTACTAACTTTCCGCACCTCCCCAAGCTTGATGAGATTCCCTTTTATTTTACTTTTAAGTAAACATGGTCGCCTATATGATAATATTTATGTTTTCTTTTCTTATCTGTGTAACTCTTTTGGTGGTCTTGTGCTTCTTTAAGGTTCTGTTGGACCTTGGCGACCAATTGTTCCAAGTCCTTTAGTAAATCAGGCCCTAACATGAGCTGATCCATTGAGCTATCTGGTATCCAGTGTTCTACACTTCTGACCATAGAGTACCTCGAAGGGACTCATCTTGGAGGTATGGTATCTGTTTTTATATGCAAACTTTGCAAGATGCAGGTAATACTCCCACTTGGTGGGGTTTTTCATGACATACATCCTAAGCATGTCCTCTAAAATATGGTTTACCCATTCTATCTACCCCTTTGTTTACATATTGGTAAGAAGTAATTAAGTTCGATTGCGTCTCTAATCTGGAGAATACAGATCTACCAAATTTCCCAGTAAAATTTGTATCTCAATCCAATATGATTTTCTTGGGTATCCTGTGTAATCTGAATATCTCTTTAAAGAACATGTCTACAATGTGAACTTCCTTGTAGGTCGACTTCACTGGAATGAAGTGTGTTGCTTTTGACAACTTGTTAACTACTACAAAGATAGAGACATTTCACTTCTTACGCTTAGGTAGAACGATAATAAAATCCATACTAATGACCTCCCACTTCCATTCCGGAATGGGTAATGGCTGCAGCAATCCCTAAGGATGCTGGAGATCCACTTTGACCAACCGACATTCCTAACATTTTTCCATAAACAGTGTTATGTCGGCCTTCAACTTAGGAAAAAAAGAAATTGTTTCTTTAATGCAAATATCATCTTTTGATATCCCTGATGCCCCAAGTAGGGTTTTCGATGAAATTTCGTCAAGATGTTGGACCTGATGTCCCATCCTTTTGGAACATACAGTATTTCTTTGAACCACAACAATCCAATTTCGTTTACCTTATACTCTTTTTGTTGTTGAATCAACCTGTCTTCTTGGGACTTCCTGAGGATTTCAACATAGAAAGGGTCAACTCTGTTGGTCATTATAATCCTCTCATGTAAATATGAATCGGTTTGACTTAAAGTCACCTAATATAACATATGAGCTTGTCGACTTAAAAATCAACAATTTTATTCTTCTTTCTCTTTATATGCTTTAACTCAAAATGGTACTCGCTAAGAAAATCCAACCATCTATCCTACCTAGTATTTATATTCGGTTGATCAAATAAACACTTCGACTCATATTGTTTGTCTTCAAAAGAAATTTCTTTCCCATGAGATAGTGCATCCACATCTTCAAGGCGTGGATGATGGCTGCTAACTCAAGATCATGGGTGGGGTAGTTTTGTTCGTGTTCCTTTAACTTTCACGGTTCATAACAGATCACATAATCGTTCTGCAATAGGACTCCTCTGATCCCTTCCTTGCTTGCATCCGTGCAAAAAACAAAATCACCATCGAGATCCACAATTCATTGTATCATTGCAGTCATAAAAATTTGTTTAAGCTTTTGAAAACTTTCCTCACACTTGGTCATCCATAAGAACGTGTTTGCCTTATTTTGCAAAGCAGTCAAGGCCGGACAAGCTATCCTTGAAATTTCTCAATGAACTTTCAGTAATAATTGGATAATTCCAAAAAGGACCTAATGTCTATGACACTAGTAGGGGTAGGAACATCCTCAATGGCTTTAATCTTTTCCTGGTCAATGGCTATCCCCTTCTTGGAGATGATGTGACCCAAGTACTATATCTGTGGTTTGTAAAAATCACATTTACTAAACTTGATGTAGGGTTGGTGTTCTCGTAATACCTGTAGTACTATGAGGAGATTCTCCTCATGTTCCTCTTTACTCTTAGATTAAACTAGGATGTCATCTATAAAAAACAATACAAATTTATCTAGGTATTTACAGAAGATATTGTTCATCATACACAAAAATTTCGTGGGTGCATTGGTCAACCCAAATGGAATTACTACAAAATTGTAGTGGTTGTATCTCATACGAAAGGAGGCTTTATGAATATCCTCATCGATGATCCGTACCAAATGGTCTCCGGACTGCAAGTTGATGTTTGAAAATATCTTGGCTCCTCCTAGTTGATCGAACAAGTCATCAATCCTAGGGAGTGGGTATCGGTTCCTGATGGTCATCTTGTTAAATTGGGGGTAATCAATGCACATATGCATCATACTTTCCTTCTTCTTTATGAAAAGGATCGGTGATCCCCAATGGGACACACTAGGCTGGATATAACCCTTGTGAATCAACTCCTGCAACTGCAACTTGAGCTCCACCAACTATGGTGTGCTCATGCGGTAAGGGGATTTTGAAGCTGGAACTGAACCTGGTGTCAGTTCTATGGAATAATATAAGTCTCATTTCAGTGGTAATCCTGGTATTTCCTCAAAAAATATATCTGTAAAGTCTACGAGAACTGGAAATTCCTTTATGCATTGTTCTCTTTCAGCTTCTACATTTTGGATGTTCACTGAAAATAGTTTGCAACCCTTCCTAATGCACTCCTTTTCTTGTAAGGAATATATTTTTCTTATGGAAACCTTCTTAGGTATGCCTTGAATCTTTACTTGATTCCCTTTGCTAACTATACACAAGATTGACTTGTGTAGACAATCGAGCATGATATGGTGTTGTTCCAACTAGTCCATTCCTATAAGTACATCATATGATCCTAAGGGTAAAACATTCAAATTTATCCTAGTATGGAAACCATTCAAGTTTACCTCGCAATCTCTAAATATTTCTGAAACCTTTCATTTCATACCCATGGTTAATTGCACTAACCATGGTTTCTCATGTTTAACTTTGTCTAGTTTACAAAAATCAACAATTTTAGGCCATACATAGCTTCGACAAGCACCGGGGTTAATCAATATTTAAAAACAAGTGTCAAAAACCTTACCTTCTATTTCAACCATACTAGCCTAATGGTCTACCTATCGCCATCGAAGGTTGCATAAATCCTTGGTGTTCCAACTATGTCCTTTACCGTTGGTTCTTCTTGTAAATTGTGCAATACCCTGTTGGTCTTGTTCTTACAATCTCGGGCATAATGGAGCCCTTGGAATTTCCACCATTTGATTTGCAGGGGGGAAACATTGGCTCCCCCATTTGTTGCTGGTATGTTAGCATTTGGTGCTGGTACATATGGCATTATACCTATCTTAGTGAAGTTCTTATTGGCTGGAAAACTATTGTTCTATTTTCTGTAAGGTAGTGGGTTGAAACCCAATTTGCAGTTGTCCGAGAAGCTCCTAGACCTATCTCTAATTCTGTTGATTTTTTATTGCCTTACTTGTCCATGCTCATAGAAAATCCTATCTTTTTGTAGGGTAGTATCCAGAATCTTAGGCATATCAAATTCAATTCTCTCTCGAAAATTGAGAGGAAGACATCCTAAAAACTGTTGTATTTTCACTTTAGTCTTTCTCATCCTTTCTATAAGGTACGTAGTGTAATAGATCCAAAAATATGTTGATGAAATCATCCATGGTCATGGAACCCATTATTAACTCATGAAATTCTTTCAACTTCCTGTCAAAGAATCTTTCAGATGTGTATTTCTCCTGAAACAATTCTACAAAAGTTACTCCATCGTATTTATTTTACCTCCTCTTTCTTGGTATGCTTTAGGTCCCTCCACCATGTAGCTAATTTTCCATTTAAATTATATATGGATAGACAAGCTTTCATCTCACTAGAGTAGTTGTGCACTCATAAGTAATTTCTCATACTAAGAAGACATTCTTCAGCTTTTTCCCGGGTGTTCATCTCCCCTTCCTAGGTTGGGGTTCTTATCTTTCTGAACTCTCTTGGAGGTTGTCATCATTCCTTTGCTTCTTTCTACAAGGAGAAAGGGAATTATCACCAGAAATACTATAATAATCTCTTTCTGTAGGCTCATGTGTGTGTTTTTATTTTCCTTCTTCTTTTGGGTTATTGGCCTATTTATGATAAAAATCTTTCTTGAACTTGTTGGTTGAATGAGTGGGCTATCCATGCAGGCCTCCTCCCGTTATGTTCCATAGTAAAGAGTCATTAATTAATTTATTCTCTTCTCTTTCATTCATATTATCATCCTTGAAACTCTATAAATCTGCTTGCAGACAATGTATGGTTTTTAGTATATCAGAATTTAATTCAACCACCAGTTCTTATTCCCATGTGGGGATATTTAGTTTTCCTTGTCGGTTTTTGTCTTCTTCTGTGTTCATGATATGAAATGTTCTTTGAATCCTTCAATGTAAAATTTCGAATAACAAGAAATTTTATGTTAGTTAAAAAAAATTCAAAATACATAATTTATTTTCTGTAACGAATGTTTTGCATGCCCATTAGGTCTCTGAGTGTTGAAAGTGGGCTCTGATACCACTTGGTATGTCCCCAAAACTAGAAAAAAAATTATAGGCTAGTCAAATTCTAGCTTTCATGCACTTTTATTATCTTTTGCGGAATGTATCTATCGTTGTTTACTAGATCTAGGTGTCATAAGATATATTTCCCTTTTCATGTATTTTCCTATATAATGACTATCTTTTTATGTGATGTAGTTATGTTACTTGGATTTATTTATATGATTACTCTAATTGTATTTACTATTAGCATATATTTTCATATGTTGGTTTAGTTACATCTTTCTTCCTATTTATCTGTATTGTCTTTCGTTTATGGTTTAATTTATTAAAAGGTCTGGCTTGACTTTACATGTCAAGGGGTGGAGTGGTGGGATTTGATCCCTTGAAAGACCACTTAGAGAGTTAAAGAGGTTCCCTCTTCTTTTACGGGGTTTACTTAGTTCATTGCAAACTAATGCAAACTTCCACTTTTGTGCAGGTTACTTTGTTAGCGAAATCTATCTACGACAGTGAAAAGTAATAACATCATACATCATGATAACTATGCTATACTATCATTCTCATAGCTGGAGATAAGAGGACTAAAGTATTGACCTAGATGTGCCTATGTTCTATGTTTAAGTAGAGTTCAAAGTGTGTGGCTTATATATTTATGGTCATCATTATTATTATTCTTAAGGTTATGCAACCTTATCCACTTTGATATTCAGTTTATAAAATGTAACTCCTTAATGTATAAATCCTAGACCTTGTATAAGTTCATTGCAAAACTATGGAATGCGCATAAAATATTTATGGAATATTTCATATGCCATAAAATTTTGGCATAACATTGTGATGGAGAGTTTTTATAAGGGTTTAATGCTAAGTTGGTGGACTGTAGTGAAATGTTATGAACTTGACTATGGGACTGTGGGTTTGGATTTCGTGGGTAGTGGAGGACATGGTGGCGTTGTTATTGCTGATTGGAAAGTGTGGGAAACGATCCTCATACACTGGGTATGGTAATTGTTCAATTCATTTGTCTTTTCCTATGGTTGTCTGTGTAGGTTTGAGCTCTCGAGAGCTATGCTACATGGATCAACAATATTTCCTTTCGCCTGGAAGTTGTGTTCTTGACATGTTTTCCAATGCTCTATTGTTTTGTTTGCTTCTGTTGAAGTTTGTCATACTTCTCATAGTTCTGCGTGTTTGGTTTGTAGGTGATAGGGGTGGTTCAAAATCATGGCTTGATGGAATGTTGAGGTGGTATGCGAAACCTATAAGTGGTAATCCCTGCTAAATGCAAAGTCGCTTAAGTCTGCATGTCTATTTGATAGAGTATTGAAATATGTCATGAGAGAGTTAACGATGTGTAGTTTTGATTATGGGTTTGATAGATTGGGCATTCAAGAGATGAGTCTATATTTAGTTGTTTCTATGTGAAATTGTATGTAATACTTTTGGGTGAAGTTTGCGACTGTCCAACGAAAGACTCGACTCTGTGTATAAGACTTCGTCATTGCCATTGTTTTGTAAAGTTGTTGGGTTTTAAGGTTTTAATTGGAAACTCTGTGTTTTGTCCTCCATTGATGCGTATGGTTGGCTTCACGGTTCCATTGCTTGCAATGGAATGGTTAATATCATGACTGGTTTCATTCTAATTTCTCTGCATTATGTTCATTGGGTATGATTTAATATTTATCATGGGCTATGGTTTCACCTTAAGGCCATGAGTCTGGCTCGACCTTTAGGTAAATATGCAGCTTGCACATTTTTTTATGTTTAAATAGAATATGTGACTATGTGGGTTTTGAAATCTAAGAAAATCATACGTGATAGTCTAAAAACAATACTAAGGAATATAATCTATATTTTCTTAACTAGGTAATCATGGTTAAGAAGACAAGACACTCCTGTAGCATAATCTCTACTCCTAGGGTTTGTATGAACATGAAAATAAGGTTTTATGTTCTGTAAAGAAAATAAACCTAGCTATTCTTTAAGTCTCTGTAAACAAAAGTAAACCTAGCTACAACACGCATATAATATACAAATTTTCATTCCAGATTATAATCCCTTCATTTAATAAGAAAACTGTATGAACTGGAAGGAAGATAAGGAAACATCATACTTGCAATTTGAAACTATTTTAATGGATAAAAACCATGCACACTCAAGCACATAGTATTAACAAGAACATAGACAATTTTGACCTCATATCTGTGAACTAAATAACTTGGGAACTACCACGTTCCACCCAACCATGACCCGAAATTGTTCATGGTTTCAATTTGGATCCCGCCGAGCTGGTTCCAACATGTAAGTAACTTAGAGCTCCTAAAGGTAAGGCTTCCCTAACTGGGATAACATGTTCTGTACTAGTTTGATTTTCCTCTTGGGAAAAATGGTCTCCAAGAACTCTTTTGAGAATTATAATCAGGTAGAATATATGGAATAATGAATATATACCCAACCCTCTCTTTGGTTTGGCTATTTATAGACAATATCTAGAAAAAGGGAGAGTTAAATCAATAATCATTTGTTTTCTTGAAATAACCACTTTTACTTAATTTAGGTGAATTTAATATTTATTTATTTTAACTTAGGATCTCTTTGACTAGTTCCTATTTTGACTCTTTTAGGTATTTAAATATTTAATTAATATTAGTAACAAATAATAATTCATAGATCATTTCATTATTATTTATAGTTACTATTATTAATACATATGGTTACTCTTTTATTCACATTAAATATAAACTATACATACATACATACATACATACATACATACATACATACATACATACATACATATATATATATATATATATATATATATATATATATCATTGTTAACATTTTTTCTTTGGGTATCATATAGCATGATCCCAAATCACATGATAGTTTTCTTTTAGCTTATAGTCACTTCTTTATTAAGGCCTTCAGGTAGGGGTTGGTCAACTAGGTTAGGTAGCTCTGAACCTCCTTACATGTTGGATTACCTCATATAACATGGTAGTTCTTCAGTGCTTGATGAGAAACATAAATTTGAAATTTCATTTAATCACTTAAAAGTAAGTAAGATGAGATCGATGTTTTATTAGAGTCATTTTCACTCAACATATTAATTTTCCAGTAACTCCAAGTGTTGATTCAGAGACCATACTCAACGCTAAGAAATAGCGAGTTACAACTTAGTGCAATTCTAGAGCTCCTCTCTCAACACTAATGCTAGGATGTATTTGTAGGATACACCTAGGGATACAATGCCCAAGGATCCAATGCTGCAGAGCTTATTCTCAGCATCAACTTGGAATGCTCCAGGGATTATTCCCAAAACTTCCAATTCTTATATTCTCATGTGCTTTAGAGCTTCATTCTCAACACAAATGTTTCATAACTCATGTGCTCCAGAGCTTCTTGCTCAACACATACATCAAATAGTTATGTTCTCTAAAGCTTCTCGCTCAACACAAACATCAAATATTCATGTGCTCTAGAGCTTCTCGCTAAGCACAATCATCAAATACTCATGTGCGTCAAAGCCTATGCTCAACACAAACATCTCATCAATTAAGTGCTTCAGGGTTCACACCCAAAACATGAAATCATATACATAAAACATATGCATTTCGCTTACGCCCAACTAATCAAACGAATCATTATTCTCATGTGCACAGAGCTCTTATGCCCAATATATAAGATAAAATATAAAAAAAACATCAGATGCAATGGGATTTATGTCCATAAATGTTATGTTAAAAATTCAAGATATTACACCATAGAATTTATTTTGCAATGGGAAGAAAAAAGTTTTTATTTATTTTATACCTCAAATATTATCATATTATAAATCCATAGGAAAATCGAAAGAAGGTCTCAAAGAGAAGGTAAAGAACTATAGACTTTGGCCCAAAGTATTTACTTTATTGTGCTAGTCAAAAGATCTTAGAGTGAAAGGAAATAACGATAAACATTGTCCGAGAGTATTTAATTTATTGTATTTGAGGTCAAATTTTGGGATGACAATGAGAAAAAGGAAGTAACCTAATTAGCTACGTAAGCTTTTAAGAGAAGTCTACTGCCATGGAGTGGTTTGTTTTTTAGTGAAGAATAATTAAAAAAAAAATTCCATGGGGCAACTAATCAAGCAACTTGTGATGGTCTATCAACAATATATTAATAAAATAAAATGAAAAAAATATTGTTATTATTTTGAACTTTGAAGTGTTATTTTTTCTCACATTTGTATGCATATGTAGTTCTCATGACACACACACATTCCTCTAATAAACATTTTTCCTTTTAAGTTTCATTGTTCTCAACTACATAGACACGTTGTAGTGGACCAAAGCATTATATATGCGGGTTTCTTTAGACTAGAGTGTGTATGACCTCGTCTAATATTTTTTTTCAATCTATTATTTGTTTGATTAGAACATCTGGCTTTGGACTCATTAATTAGTTAAGTTTGGATCTTTAATTCGTCTTTTCGATTTCAAGAAATAATAGTTTTTATAAATAAAACATTTTTTTATTGATGCTTTAATTTTTTGGGGGTCCATATTTGATTTTCTTTCATGTTTAGATTCCTTGATCTCTTTGTATTTGAATTGAATTTCGTAAATAACTATATTTTATTTTCTCTCCAATTTTTTTCCTTATAATAAAATTGCAAACACAAAAAGATTTTGCATTTATTTGAATGTTTTTATTTAGTTTTTTTTCAATATAGTTATAAAAGAAGTTTGATTTTTTTTTAATATTTTCTATATATTTATGATTGATGTATTGAAAAATCATATGAAACAAGTTTGGTTTGGTTTACACAATTTTTTATTCTATCATTCAATATACATAAATTGATTTTTTTCTCTAAAATTTTATAAAACAAAAAGCAAAAAACGTAAAACATTTTGAAATTTTTTTTTGCATTTAGAAGTGTTCTTTTTTTTTCTAAAATTGAGTTAAAGATTCTTTATAAGCGCTTGTATTCTTGTACTATTTTGTCTTCTCCAAGTATGATATCACACTATTTTGTTGCATTTCCATCTCCTTTAAGTAAAATATAGCCTATAAACTCAAGTTATTAATTTAAAAATTATTAGAGTTTTATTATATAGGGCTGGTGTAGAGCCTTGGATCTCATACCATACAAAAATTGGGATTTTTATCTGTGATATGCATCAACATCCTAGAAAATCTATGTGGAACATATATATTCCATGTCTTTTATGTTACCATACAATGAAATATTCCACCGTCGTGAATATACAAATCCATGAAAAATTTACTCCTACTACTCATCGTTGCATCTCCTCTGATAGGTATTCAGTTTCCACCATTCGGACTTGCTCAATCAAATGGGTCAAAGTTCCATGTACATTATTCCACAAAGATTCGAAATTGGTGTCACAAAGATTCGATGCATTGTTGTCGATTCCATTACACAATCAATGGTCGTCTCTATGATCTCGAGTCTCATATCCTCATTGTATCTAATAGATACTTCTGTACCAATATTTTGTGCCCCAACTGTGTAGTATGTTGCCACATACTCATCTATGGTCATGCCTCTAGTACTTGGTATGTATCTCTTTATCCATGGTACCTCTACTTGGTATGAGTGTCCTTTCAAAATGTAAATATATTCAACATCTAATTTGCGAGGATGACCATCCAACACGAATGCATTGGCCTCGCGATACCAATACCATATCAATAGTTATGACAAGCTCTTTTGAGCTTAGATGTTGTTCACCTTGAAGAATTGTATCAATCCGCAGTTTCAAATTTCTCCCATCACTTCAAGGTCTTCAAGTACTTGATTTTCAATGTCCTTGTGTTTCTTCTATCTTCATTTAATCACCATCTTGTAGAAAGCATCTTAATTTTTAGTTCAAATTTCAATATTTTTCCCTTTGTGCACTCATACACACCCTATAATGTAGACATGGATGCATATATGTTCCTAGTAGGAAACCGAGGGATCTAGGAACAATGAATACATTCCCCACACCAAAGTTTCTTTTGTATGTTAGTTTTAGTAAGCAGGGCCTCCTTATAAAGTAAAAAATTGAATGAAATGTAGTAAAAGAGAAATGAAATGAAAGAGGAAGTCAATATTTCTTACTTGGCTGTGAAGAAACCTTGAATAGTCTCTCATAGCCTCTGAAATCATCGACTAAATATCAAGTTTATTTTCACACCAAAACCTAAACTTTTCCAAATTCATAAATGAAATGGTAAAAAATAAAATTTTCATAATTATATATTTCATGTCTTACCTAGTTTGTTATGGTTTTGATTTATATTTGTTTATGGGACTAATTATTGTAAATTGTTTTAGGTTTAAGTGGTATATAGGACATTTGGTCCTTTCCTTTTCATTATGCATTATCCTACTCAGTTTTGAAACACCCTATGATTTGTTCTGTAGAGTTATGACATTAATATTTTATA